>SJYW01025441.1:1581677-1605529 GCA_006410735.1 Raphicerus campestris
ATCACATCATCATGATTATCTGGGTCGTGAAGATCTTTTTTGTACAGTTCTTCTGTGTATTCTTGCCACCTCTTCTTAATATCTTCTGCTTCTGTTAGGTCCAGACCATTTCTGTCCTTTATCGAGCCCATCTTTGTATGAAATGTTCCCTTGATATCTTTAATTTTCTTGGAGATAATAATTGATAATCCTAAATGTTTTCCTTCATATTCAGATATCTTTGTTAAATTTTCTGGTGAAGTGTGGAGTTCACCAGAAGTGGAATCCACCGAGTAAGGAATTCAGTGGAGTATGGAATTCTTCTTCCGGTTTGGGGATGGAGGTTGAGTTTCTGGCAGGTTAGGTTTGGAGATGTCTAGAACAACCCACTTTCTTCCTGCCCAGCATGAAGAAAGGGTTAGGGTTAGGGTTAGGGTTAGGGTTCCTTCCTTCCTTTCCCTGCGCTGCTCCGAGGTTCCACTATTTAAAGCTAGACTCATGCCTCATCACCTGTAAGAGGTCCTCCTGGATCCCTCACCACATCCAAAAAGTTCTCCTGGATCTTTAATTGCCCTTACTCATGTCTCTTCCCAAGACACCAGGCATGTCTTAGGACCATTTGGATCTGGCCAAAACTAGACCGTAAGTGGTCAGTTCCAGGTATTTCGTTTGGAAACCTAGAAGTAGAGATCCAGCAGGGCACTTGGGACTGATGAAGTGCAGCTCTTGAACTTCACAGATACTGAGGCCCAGAGTGGGTAAGTTGCTTGTCCAAAGTCACCTAACAACACAATGGCAGAAGCCAGAACCCGACCCTGGGATTTTTGGCTTTCAGCTTGGGTTACTTCCACCACATCTGGTTACTATGCTTGAAGAGCCAGCTGGATGGGTTTGAAGTGGCTCCAGGGCTGAACATTTATTACATGAAAAATCCCATCAGACTTCATCCATGAAGTCTATGACATCCACAAATCTATGACTTGTCAAATAATAAAATTTGTCTCCAAATTAAGAAATTCCCACTGATGACTCTTGTTAAAGAAGAGAAACTGCTCCTCATCTTCCTTGGATGCAGTTTTACATTTTCATGTTTGTTTGTTTTTAATATTTTTTTGGCTGCACCAGGTCTTAGTTAGGGCTTTCCTTGTGGCTCAGCTGGTGAAAAATCGGCCTGAAATGCGAAAGACTTGGATTCGATCCCTGGGTTGGGAAGATCCCCTGGAGAAGGGAAAGGCTACCCACTCCAGTATTCTGGCCTGGAGAATCCCATGGACTGTATAGTCCATGGGGTTGCAAAGAGTCGAACACGACTAATGACTTTCACTTCACTTCAGGTCTTAGCTGTGGTATGCGGGATCTTCAATTGTAACATTCGAGATCTAGTTCACTGACCAGGGATCAACCCAGCAGCACCTCTCTGCTCCTGTGTTGGGAACACAGAGTCTTAGCCACTGGACTACCTGGGAAGTCCCCATATTTGCATATTAATTGAACCTATCAACTACCACTGGAGAAGAGTCTTGAGAATCCTTAGGACAGCATGGAGATCAGTCAATCCTAAAAGAAATCAGTCCTGAATATTCACTGGAAGGACTGATGATGAAGCTGAAGCTCCAACACTTTGGCCACCTGACTCATTGAAAAAGACCCTTATGCTGGGAAAGATTAAAGGTAGGAGGAGAAGGGGATGACAGAGGATGAGATGGTTGGATGGCATCATCCATTCGATGGACATGAGTTTGAGCAAACTCTGGGAGATAGCAAAGGACAGGGAAGCCTCACGTGCTGCAGTCCATGGGGTCTCAAAGAGTCAGACACGACTGAGTGACTAAACAACAATCAGCTACCACTGTTGGGGAATGTATTATTCCTATTTACAGTCATAAGTGTCATTNTTTGAGCAAACTCTGGGAGATAGCAAAGGACAGGGAAGCCTCATGTGCTGCAGTCCATGGGGTCTCAAAGAGTCAGACACGACTGAGCGACTAAACAACAATCAGCTACCACTGTTGGGGAATGTATTATTCCTATTTACAGTCATAGGTGTCATTATCATTTGTTTTTTTGATGTCTTGCTTTATCACAATTTTAAGTGGTTATTTGGCCTACCTGGCATCTTGGACCATTATGTCCCAGATCTCCTAGTAATGACTGATAGGAACTTGGTGTTTTTGTGACTATGAGTAGTGAGACAGTAAACTCTACCTAATTAATTCTGTTTCCCAACTGTATAAAATCAACTCATTTTCCATGTTCTCATAGGGACTAGCCCACCCTCTCATAGTTTGCTCTTCCGCTTACTAGTAAGTTAGTAAATGTTAACATATGCTCAGAATCAGTTTGTCTGAGAAATTTGCCTTTTACCACGGTTCTGTGCTTAAAACCCTAAATGCTTGCCATTGNCTCATAGTTTGCTCTTTCGCTTACTAGTAAGTTAGTAAATGTTAACATATGCTCAGAATCAGTTTGTCTGAGAAATTTGTCTTTTACCACGGTTCTGTGCTTAAAACTATAAATGCTTGCCATGGCTTACAAGGCCTCTCTTCACTGGTTCCCCCCTTCTCATCCTCATGTTGCAGCTTCACCTTCTTTCTCTACCCTAAGCGCACCCCAGTCTCCCCAAGTCCATCCTTCACCCTCTATCAGGAGTGACGTGCTGTGCGCTTCTGCTCAGCTGACTTGTGTTCATCGCCTCTTCAGTGAAGACTCCTCAATCACCTAGACCAGGTAATTGCCCCTGCTGGATGGACCCAGAAGCCCCCGCAGTTCCCTCTGTAGCCCTCATTGACTGTCTTTACTCAGTGTTTGCCTTTCCAAACACACAGAGTGCTTTTTGAGAGCAGGGCTTGAAGCTGCCTTGGACACTTTGGATGCCTATCTTTTGGCACTGTGTCTGATCCAAAGGGTGTTCTTTCACTTAGGGATCTTTGGTGACAAACAAGCCGAAAGGAATTTGGAAAAAGACTCTGTAATGGTCAAACTTAGGTCACACCTCCACTCCTTAGCTGTCCTAAGCCTATGAAAAAGAATCAGCTAGAACCTAGGGTAACGTTTAGCCTTTTCCAGAGGTCATGTATGGATGTGAGAGTTGGATTATAAAGAAAGCTGAGCACCAAAGAATTGATGCTTTTGAACTATGGTGCTGAAGAAGACTCTTGAGAGTCCCTTGGACTGCAAGGAGATCCAACCAGTCCATCCTAAAGGAGACCAGTCCTGGGTGTTCATTGGACGGACTGATGCTGGGGCTGAAACTCCAATAGTCTGGCCACCTCATGCCAAGAGTTGACTCACTGGAAAAGACCCTGATGCTGGGAGGCACTGGGGACAAGAGGAGAAGGGAACGACAGAGGATGAGACGGCTGGATGGCATCACCGACTCGATGCACATGAATNAGAATTGATGCTTTTAAACTATGGTGCTGAGGAAGACTCTTGAGAGTCCCTTGGACTGCAAGGAGATCCAACCAGTCCATCCTAAAGGAGACCAGTCCCGGGTGTTCATTGGACGGACTGATGCTGGGGCTGAAACTCCAATACTCTGGCCACCTCATGCCAAGAGTTGACTCACTGGAAAAGACCCAGATGCTGGGAGGCACTGGGGACAAGAGGAGAAGGGGACGACAGAGGATGAGATGGCTGGATGGCATCACCGACTTGATGCACATGAATTTGGGTGGANGAAACTCCAATAGTCTGGCCACCTCATGCCAAGAGTTGACTCACTGGAAAAGACCCTGATGCTGGGAGGCACTGGGGACAAGAGGAGAAGGGAACGACAGAGGATGAGACGGCTGGATGGCATCACCGACTCGATGCACATGAATTTGGGTGAACTCCAGGAGTTGGTGATGGACAGGGAGGCCTGGTGTGCTGCAATTCATGGGGTCTCAAAGAGTCGGACACGACTGAGCCACTGAACTGAGTGTTTAGTCAAGATGCATTGTGTGGTATATTGGGGTTTTCTTGTGTTTTTTGTTAAACTTCATTTATTTATTTATGGCTGTGCTAGGTCTTCATTACTGCACTTGGGCTTTCTCTAGTCGTGGCGAGCGGGAAGCTACTCTCTAGTTGCAGTGCGCAGGCTTCTCGTTGTGGTGACTTCTCTTGTTGCAGAGCATGGCCCCTGGGGCATGTGGGCTTCAGCAGTTGCAGTGCAAGAGCTTAGCTGCCCCATGACATGTGAAATCTTCCCAGACCATGGACTGTGGAATCAGTGTCTCCTACCTTGGCAGGCAGATTCCTAACCACTGGACTATGAGGGAAGTCTTAGGTTCTTAGAATAGAGAGATACTTTCCAAATGGCTGGTAAATAGGTGACACCCTTCTGCTGTAACCCCAGGGACCACTTTTGTGTGTACATGCTCAGTTATGTCTGATCCTTTGTGACTCCTTGGACTGTAGTCCATCAGGTTCCTCTGTCCATGTGATTTTCCAGGCAAGGATTCTGGAGTGGGTTGCCATTTCCTGCTCCAGAGGATCTTCCCAACCCAAGGATCAAACCCTCATCTCTTGGGTCTCCTGCGTTGATAGGCAGATTCTTTACCACTGCACCATCTGGGAAGCCCCAGGGACGACTTACAACCTAGAAATTAAGGAGTTAAGGCCTGGCCCATTCTGATTGGCTGATGACCCTGCCTGCTCTGTTATTCAATATTTTGAACATAACCTCTGGGTGAAAGTCTTCAGGATAGCATTTATATTCCTATCAACACTGATCCNTTCCAGAGGTCATGT
This sequence comes from Raphicerus campestris, assembly GCA_006410735.1. NCBI lineage: Eukaryota > Metazoa > Chordata > Mammalia > Artiodactyla > Bovidae > Raphicerus > Raphicerus campestris. The sequence continues at coordinate 1,586,391 of SJYW01025441.1, forward strand.
ATGGATGTGAGAGTTGGATTATAAAGAAAGCTGAGCACCAAAGAATTGATGCTTTTGAACTATGGTGCTGAAGAAGACTCTTGAGAGTCCCTTGGACTGCAAGGAGATCCAACCAGTCCATCCTAAAGGAGACCAGTCCTGGGTGTTCATTGGACGGACTGATGCTGGGGCTGAAACTCCAATAGTCTGGCCACCTCATGCCAAGAGTTGACTCACTGGAAAAGACCCTGATGCTGGGAGGCACTGGGGACAAGAGGAGAAGGGAACGACAGAGGATGAGACGGCTGGATGGCATCACCGACTCGATGCACATGAATTTGGGTGAACTCCAGGAGTTGGTGATGGACAGGGAGGCCTGGTGTGCTGCAATTCATGGGGTCTCAAAGAGTCGGACACGACTGAGCCACTGAACTGAGTGTTTAGTCAAGATGCATTGTGTGGTATATTGGGGTTTTCTTGTGTTTTTTGTTAAACTTCATTTATTTATTTATGGCTGTGCTAGGTCTTCATTACTGCACTTGGGCTTTCTCTAGTCGTGGCGAGCGGGAAGCTACTCTCTAGTTGCAGTGCGCAGGCTTCTCGTTGTGGTGACTTCTCTTGTTGCAGAGCATGGCCCCTGGGGCATGTGGGCTTCAGCAGTTGCAGTGCAAGAGCTTAGCTGCCCCATGACATGTGAAATCTTCCCAGACCATGGACTGTGGAATCAGTGTCTCCTACCTTGGCAGGCAGATTCCTAACCACTGGACTATGAGGGAAGTCTTAGGTTCTTAGAATAGAGAGATACTTTCCAAATGGCTGGTAAATAGGTGACACCCTTCTGCTGTAACCCCAGGGACCACTTTTATGTGTACATGCTCAGTTATGTCTGATCCTTTGTGACTCCTTGGACTGTAGTCCATCAGGTTCCTCTGTCCATGTGATTTTCCAGGCAAGGATTCTGGAGTGGGTTGCCATTTCCTGCTCCAGAGGATCTTCCCAACCCAAGGATCAAACCCTCATCTCTTGGGTCTCCTGCATTGATAGGCAGATTCTTTACCACTGCACCATCTGGGAAGCCCCAGGGACGACTTACAACCTAGAAATTAAGGAGTTAAGGCCTGGCCCATTCTGATTGGCTGATGACCCTGCCTGCTCTGTTATTCAATATTTTGAACATAACCTCTGGGTGAAAGTCTTCAGGATAGCATTTATATTCCTATCAACACTGATCCTGAGTTGGGAAAGTAATCCCCCAACAAAAAAAATCAGGATATGCTGGGTGGTTAAACAAGTACACACATGTTCAATAGGGTGTTCATTAAGTGTTTGATATTGGATACCTGAAGGACAAATGGATGAAAGTATCCCATAGGAAGAAAGAAATCCAACAGACTGCAGTTTTCATCCCTCCATCAACATGGGGGGGAACATAATCTCTTCACTCCAGAGGGCAAGGTGTTTAAGTTCTTCTTCCTCTTAATTCCTTTTGGGCCATTCCCCAATGTTGTTCTCACCTATACTGTGGACATATAAGCCGGCTCTGATGTCGCGTGCAGCAGCTGGAGCTCAGGCCGCAGCATCAGAAGCCTTTGTGAGGCGGCCTTAGTGACAGCATTCTGTGAGGCAGGGGCTACCCCGCCCTGCAGTGGCTTGGTCAGCCGTATCAGACCTGCCCTCCACCTCCAGAACACCACCTGCCTGACCTAAACCGTGTCATGCTGCTGCCCCTCCTGGGCGCCTGTGCTGTCGTGGGGCCATTCCGGGGTCCTGAGTGGGAGCCAGTGCGGGGCCTGGTCTCGGAGAATCGCAGCTGCAGGGACCCTCGGTGCTGTGGCAACCTGCTTGTCCTCTGCCTCTTTCTGATCTGGCAGGTCCGCCACTACTGGCATCAGGTCACCAGGACCCACCGCAGCATGAGGAAGTTCATCAAGGTGAGGGGGTCCCACCCACCTCTTTCCCTCCACACCATGATTGTGTCAGTCATTAGTTACAGGGACCCTGTTCTATGCCCTGTGTACCGGAGATGGATTCAGACTGAACTCTGATGAACTCAGGAAGAGCGTTTTCTTGCCTCAAAGCCATCAGTCACCCTGGACTTCTCTCTCCCTCATTCCACATGTTCAATCCACCTGCAAGTCCTATGGGCTTTACTTGCAAACCATATCTCAGATCTGATCATTTCTCAAACCCTCACCACATTCTTCTGGACTATAGGTACCGCCTTCTGCCTGGTTCCTGTCTCCTCTCTCACCCAACCTGGAGCTCAGTGCTCCATGCAGCCAAGAGAACAAACTTCTTTCTGTCTCTTTTTAAAATGTCTCATCCAAGGATAATACATATATACAGATTATAAGTGTNTGATCATTTCTCAAACCCTCACCACATTCTTCTGGACTATAGGTACCGCCTTCTGCCTGGTTCGTCTCCTCTCTCACCCAACCTGGAGCTCAGTGCTCCATGCAGCCAAGAGAACGAACTTCTTTCTGTCTCTTTTTAAAATGTTTCATCCAAGGATAATACATATATACAGATTATAAGTGTATTTTTATTTTTTAAAATTTTGTTTATTTAAAAAAATTATCATCTCAACTATTTAATATATATATGTATATTTTGTATACTTACATGTACATATGTTGTATATTTATTTATTTGGGGCTGCATTGTGTCTTAGTTGTGGGATGTGGGATCTTTCATTGTGGTGTGCAGCCTCTTCATTGTGGTGCTTGGTTTTCTCTCTAGTTGCGATGCCCGGGCTCAAGAGCCCCCCAGGCTCAGTAGTTGTGACAAGCAGGCTTAGTTGCCCTGCGGCATGTGGGAATCTTAGTTCCCCCAACCAGGGATCAAACCTGAGTCCCCTACATTGGAAGGTGGATTCTTAACCACTGGGCCACTAAGGAAGTCCCAGATTATAAGTGTGTAGATCAATGAATTTTTGCAAACTGAACACATCCAGGTGCAGCATTAGATTAAGAAAAGAGACCACTACCAGCAGCTCAGAAGCTTGCAGATACCACTCCGCTGATTTCTAAAAGTATTAGACAGGTTTTGCCCATGTGGCATCATGCAGTAAGTATTCCTTTGCACCTGGTTTAGGCCTAACATTATGTTCATGAGAAAGAACAAACTTTTAAAAACAGATCATATACTTTGCCAATCAAGACTTTGCAACAACTCATGGATATACTTCCAGTCAAACTCAGAACAAAATCTAACTNTGAACTGAGTGTTTAGTCAAGATGCATTGTGTGGTATATTGGGGTTTTCTTGTGTTTTTTGTTAAACTTCATTTATTTATTTATGGCTGTGCTAGGTCTTCATTACTGCACTTGGGCTTTCTCTAGTCGTGGCGAGCGGGAAGCTACTCTCTAGTTGCAGTGCGCAGGCTTCTCGTTGTGGTGACTTCTCTTGTTGCAGAGCATGGCCCCTGGGGCATGTGGGCTTCAGCAGTTGCAGTGCAAGAGCTTAGCTGCCCCATGACATGTGAAATCTTCCCAGACCATGGACTGTGGAATCAGTGTCTCCTACCTTGGCAGGCAGATTCCTAACCACTGGACTATGAGGGAAGTCTTAGGTTCTTAGAATAGAGAGATACTTTCCAAATGGCTGGTAAATAGGTGACACCCTTCTGCTGTAACCCCAGGGACCACTTTTATGTGTACATGCTCAGTTATGTCTGATCCTTTGTGACTCCTTGGACTGTAGTCCATCAGGTTCCTCTGTCCATGTGATTTTCCAGGCAAGGATTCTGGAGTGGGTTGCCATTTCCTGCTCCAGAGGATCTTCCCAACCCAAGGATCAAACCCTCATCTCTTGGGTCTCCTGCGTTGATAGGCAGATTCTTTACCACTGCACCATCTGGGAAGCCCCAGGGACGACTTACAACCTAGAAATTAAGGAGTTAAGGCCTGGCCCATTCTGATTGGCTGATGACCCTGCCTGCTCTGTTATTCAATATTTTGAACATAACCTCTGGGTGAAAGTCTTCAGGATAGCATTTATATTCCTATCAACACTGATCCTGAGTTGGGAAAGTAATCCCCCAACAAAAAAAATCAGGATATGCTGGGTGGTTAAACAAGTACACACATGTTCAATAGGGTGTTCATTAAGTGTTTGATATTGGATACCTGAAGGACAAATGGATGAAAGTATCCCATAGGAAGAAAGAAATCCAACAGACTGCAGTTTCCATCCCTCCATCAACATGGGGGGGAACATAATCTCTTCACTCCAGAGGGCAAGGTGTTTAAATTCTTCTTCCTCTTAATTCCTTTTGGGCCATTCCCCAATGTTGTTCTCACCTATACTGTGGACATATAAGCCGGCTCTGATGTCGCGTGCAGCAGCTGGAGCTCAGGCCGCAGCATCAGAAGCCTTTGTGAGGCGGCCTTAGTGACAGCATTCTGTGAGGCAGGGGCTACCCCGCCCTGCAGTGGCTTGGTCAGCCGTATCAGACCTGCCCTCCACCTCCAGAACACCACCTGCCTGACCTAAACCGTGTCATGCTGCTGCCCCTCCTGGGCGCCTGTGCTGTCGTGGGGCCATTCCGGGGTCCTGAGTGGGAGCCAGTGCGGGGCCTGGTCTCGGAGAATCGCAGCTGCAGGGACCCTCGGTGCTGTGGCAACCTGCTTGTCCTCTGCCTCTTTCTGATCTGGCAGGTCCGCCACTACTGGCATCAGGTCACCAGGACCCACCGCAGCATGAGGAAGTTCATCAAGGTGAGGGGGTCCCACCCACCTCTTTCCCTCCACACCATGATTGTGTCAGTCATTAGTTACAGGGACCTTGTTCTATGCCCTGTGTACCGGAGATGGATTCAGACTGAACTCTGATGAACTCAGGAAGAGCATTTTCTTGCCTCAAAGCCATCAGTCACCCTGGACTTCTCTCTCCCTCATTCCACATGTTCAATCCACCTGCAAGTCCTATGGGCTTTACTTGCAAACCATATCTCAGATCTGATCATTTCTCAAACCCTCACCACATTCTTCTGGACTATAGGTACCGCCTTCTGCCTGGTTCCTGTCTCCTCTCTCACCCAACCTGGAGCTCAGTGCTCCATGCAGCCAAGAGAACAAACTTCTTTCTGTCTCTTTTTAAAATGTCTCATCCAAGGATAATACATATATACAGATTATAAGTGTATTTTTATTTTTTTAAATTTTGTTTATTTTAAAAAATTATCATCTCAACTATTTAATATATATATATGTATATTTTGTATACTTACATGTACATATGTTGTATATTTATTTATTTGGGGCTGCATTGTGTCTTAGTTGTGGGATGTGGGATCTTTCATTGTGGTGTGCAGCCTCTTCATTGTGGTGCTTGGTTTTCTCTCTAGTTGCGATGCCCGGGCTCAAGAGCCCCCCAGGCTCAGTAGTTGTGACAAGCAGGCTTAGTTGCCCTGTGGCATGTGGGAATCTTAGTTCCCCCAACCAGGGATCAAACCTGAGTCCCCTACATTGGAAGGTGGATTCTTAACCACTGGGCCACTAAGGAAGTCCCAGATTATAAGTGTGTAGATCAATGAATTTTTGCAAACTGAACACATCCAGGTGCAGCATTAGATTAAGAAAAGAGACCACTACCAGCAGTTCAGAAGCTTGCAGATACCACTCCGCTGATTTCTAAAAGTATTAGACAGGTTTTGCCCATGTGGCATCATGCAGTAAGTATTCCTTTGCACCTGGTTTAGGCCTAACATTATGTTCATGAGAAAGAACAAACTTTTAAAAACAGATCATATACTTTGCCAATCAAGACTTTGCAACAACTCATGGATATACTTCCAGTCAAACTCAGAACAAAATCTAACTCCTAACCACAACTCCAAGGCTTGGAATGATCTGTTCCGCATTTCTCTCTGGCCTCATCTCTTCGTGCTGTCTTCCTCATTCACTCGTTCCATTCTGACCACACAGCCTCCTTGCTGTTCTTATACAAACCACTTTGTTCCATCCTCAGGGCCTTTGCGTGAATGTCTCCTCACCTACAAGTTTCTTTCTTCAGATATCACTTGGTTTGTCCCTTGCTTCATTCAGGTCTCCAGTCAAACATCACCTCCTCTGAGAGGATTCTCTGACAAAAGGAGCTAACCTCATCCCCACTCTTGCTTTTATTTCCTTTAGAACACTTTTTGATACCTAACATCATGTTGTATACTTGAGTTATTGTGTCTTCCAAGTCTGGAAGACAGCTCCCAACAAAGACTTTCTGTCTTGTGCATGCTGGTATATCCAGCCCCTAGAACAGTGTGTGGCCTGGAATAAACTCTCTTTCTTTTTTGAGTATTTTCTTTTCTGTAAGTTTAATTAATGAATTAACTTTGCTGTGCTGGGCCTTGGTTGCTGCATGAGGACTTAAGAGTGGGGATTACTCTCTAGTTGCGTTGTGGGGGTTCTCATTGTGGCGGCTTGTTTTGTTTCAGAGCACAGGCTCTAGGCACACGGGCTTCAGAAGATGTGGTGCCAGGCCCAGTTTCAGCCCGTGGGCTCCACAGCACAGGCCCAGCTGTTGTAGCATAACCGCTTAGCTGTTCCCGCAGCATGTGGGATCTTCCCAGACCAGGGATTGAAGCCACATCCTCTGCACTGGCAGGCAGATTCCTGTCCACTGTGCTACCAGGGAAGAGTAAATGAATACTTTCTTGAATGAATATTTTCCTTAAGAGAAGTGACTCCCCATTTCCTGAACCCCAGCATCCTCATCTGGATAATGAGGATTACAGCCCTGATCTGTGAGGATTAGAAGAGATAATGTAAATACAAAGATTTTTACTTCTCTGTTCTTACCTACAGGTGCCACCACAGAAGTGGGCAGTGCCCTCCATGAGATATGACACTTGTTTCAGGCTGACCCCTGAATTCTTTCTCAGTCCTGGTAAGTTCAGGGGCCTGGATGCTCGTGCCCAACAACGAGCCCAAAGAAAGAGCAGGGAATACTGGAGAAGCCTCGAGGAATCATGGACCCAGTACCTGCTCTCTTGTCAGCACCCATGTCACGGTTTACTGTGGGATGCCTACACCTCTTCTGATCACATCTTTTGCACCACCTCCTTTCCAAGCACCAGTATGCTACCTTGGGACAGTTCTTGGGAAGCATGGCAGGTACCCTGGTGTTGCAGTGATGATCAGACTCACCTGATTTGCAAGCCACGGCCCCCTGCCCTGGACAGGTGTCAAAGCATGGAGCAGCTGTTGGTCCATCCCCAGGAAGAGCTGGCACCACTGGAGCATATTGTCAGCATGAGATGCTACCCCACCTCCATGACCCCTCTCCCAAACCTTCCTTCAGCCCAGAGCTTGCCGTTTTGTTCCAGAGAGTTCCTACCGGTTCCTTCCAACCAACGAGTGGGAATGCCCACGTGGAAATCCTGGGGCTGCCCACAAGAAGCCTGCACACCAGGAACAGAAAACCGGACATTAAGTAGAGAGGCTAGTAGACAGACCCAGGCTCCAAAGTGGGCGAGCCAGAGAGACAGCAGAGGGGATAATGCTTGGGAAATTCAGGCATCTGGAAGGCAACTGCCAATAAACTTTGGGATGGAGGACATGGCAGAGAGTAAGGTCCTGGACTGGGGCAGCCGGAGACTAGTAATAAGTGAGGCTGTTGGCGAGATCTTGACACCATGGTGGGAGAAGCAGGACCAGGTGCGAGCTGAAATTCAAGAACTATGGGAGANCCAGTCCATCCTAAAGGAGACCAGTCCTGGGTGTTCATTGGACGGACTGATGCTGGGGCTGAAACTCCAATAGTCTGGCCACCTCATGCCAAGAGTTGACTCACTGGAAAAGACCCTGATGCTGGGAGGCACTGGGGACAAGAGGAGAAGGGAACGACAGAGGATGAGACGGCTGGATGGCATCACCGACTCGATGCACATGAATTTGGGTGAACTCCAGGAGTTGGTGATGGACAGGGAGGCCTGGTGTGCTGCAATTCATGGGGTCTCAAAGAGTCGGACACGACTGAGCCACTGAACTGAGTGTTTAGTCAAGATGCATTGTGTGGTATATTGGGGTTTTCTTGTGTTTTTTGTTAAACTTCATTTATTTATTTATGGCTGTGCTAGGTCTTCATTACTGCACTTGGGCTTTCTCTAGTCGTGGCGAGCGGGAAGCTACTCTCTAGTTGCAGTGCGCAGGCTTCTCGTTGTGGTGACTTCTCTTGTTGCAGAGCATGGCCCCTGGGGCATGTGGGCTTCAGCAGTTGCAGTGCAAGAGCTTAGCTGCCCCATGACATGTGAAATCTTCCCAGACCATGGACTGTGGAATCAGTGTCTCCTACCTTGGCAGGCAGATTCCTAACCACTGGACTATGAGGGAAGTCTTAGGTTCTTAGAATAGAGAGATACTTTCCAAATGGCTGGTAAATAGGTGACACCCTTCTGCTGTAACCCCAGGGACCACTTTTATGTGTACATGCTCAGTTATGTCTGATCCTTTGTGACTCCTTGGACTGTAGTCCATCAGGTTCCTCTGTCCATGTGATTTTCCAGGCAAGGATTCTGGAGTGGGTTGCCATTTCCTGCTCCAGAGGATCTTCCCAACCCAAGGATCAAACCCTCATCTCTTGGGTCTCCTGCGTTGATAGGCAGATTCTTTACCACTGCACCATCTGGGAAGCCCCAGGGACGACTTACAACCTAGAAATTAAGGAGTTAAGGCCTGGCCCATTCTGATTGGCTGATGACCCTGCCTGCTCTGTTATTCAATATTTTGAACATAACCTCTGGGTGAAAGTCTTCAGGATAGCATTTATATTCCTATCAACACTGATCCTGAGTTGGGAAAGTAATCCCCCAACAAAAAAAATCAGGATATGCTGGGTGGTTAAACAAGTACACACATGTTCAATAGGGTGTTCATTAAGTGTTTGATATTGGATACCTGAAGGACAAATGGATGAAAGTATCCCATAGGAAGAAAGAAATCCAACAGACTGCAGTTTCCATCCCTCCATCAACATGGGGGGGAACATAATCTCTTCACTCCAGAGGGCAAGGTGTTTAAATTCTTCTTCCTCTTAATTCCTTTTGGGCCATTCCCCAATGTTGTTCTCACCTATACTGTGGACATATAAGCCGGCTCTGATGTCGCGTGCAGCAGCTGGAGCTCAGGCCGCAGCATCAGAAGCCTTTGTGAGGCGGCCTTAGTGACAGCATTCTGTGAGGCAGGGGCTACCCCGCCCTGCAGTGGCTTGGTCAGCCGTATCAGACCTGCCCTCCACCTCCAGAACACCACCTGCCTGACCTAAACCGTGTCATGCTGCTGCCCCTCCTGGGCGCCTGTGCTGTCGTGGGGCCATTCCGGGGTCCTGAGTGGGAGCCAGTGCGGGGCCTGGTCTCGGAGAATCGCAGCTGCAGGGACCCTCGGTGCTGTGGCAACCTGCTTGTCCTCTGCCTCTTTCTGATCTGGCAGGTCCGCCACTACTGGCATCAGGTCACCAGGACCCACCGCAGCATGAGGAAGTTCATCAAGGTGAGGGGGTCCCACCCACCTCTTTCCCTCCACACCATGATTGTGTCAGTCATTAGTTACAGGGACCTTGTTCTATGCCCTGTGTACCGGAGATGGATTCAGACTGAACTCTGATGAACTCAGGAAGAGCATTTTCTTGCCTCAAAGCCATCAGTCACCCTGGACTTCTCTCTCCCTCATTCCACATGTTCAATCCACCTGCAAGTCCTATGGGCTTTACTTGCAAACCATATCTCAGATCTGATCATTTCTCAAACCCTCACCACATTCTTCTGGACTATAGGTACCGCCTTCTGCCTGGTTCCTGTCTCCTCTCTCACCCAACCTGGAGCTCAGTGCTCCATGCAGCCAAGAGAACAAACTTCTTTCTGTCTCTTTTTAAAATGTCTCATCCAAGGATAATACATATATACAGATTATAAGTGTATTTTTATTTTTTTAAATTTTGTTTATTTTAAAAAATTATCATCTCAACTATTTAATATATATATATGTATATTTTGTATACTTACATGTACATATGTTGTATATTTATTTATTTGGGGCTGCATTGTGTCTTAGTTGTGGGATGTGGGATCTTTCATTGTGGTGTGCAGCCTCTTCATTGTGGTGCTTGGTTTTCTCTCTAGTTGCGATGCCCGGGCTCAAGAGCCCCCCAGGCTCAGTAGTTGTGACAAGCAGGCTTAGTTGCCCTGTGGCATGTGGGAATCTTAGTTCCCCCAACCAGGGATCAAACCTGAGTCCCCTACATTGGAAGGTGGATTCTTAACCACTGGGCCACTAAGGAAGTCCCAGATTATAAGTGTGTAGATCAATGAATTTTTGCAAACTGAACACATCCAGGTGCAGCATTAGATTAAGAAAAGAGACCACTACCAGCAGTTCAGAAGCTTGCAGATACCACTCCGCTGATTTCTAAAAGTATTAGACAGGTTTTGCCCATGTGGCATCATGCAGTAAGTATTCCTTTGCACCTGGTTTAGGCCTAACATTATGTTCATGAGAAAGAACAAACTTTTAAAAACAGATCATATACTTTGCCAATCAAGACTTTGCAACAACTCATGGATATACTTCCAGTCAAACTCAGAACAAAATCTAACTCCTAACCACAACTCCAAGGCTTGGAATGATCTGTTCCGCATTTCTCTCTGGCCTCATCTCTTCGTGCTGTCTTCCTCATTCACTCGTTCCATTCTGACCACACAGCCTCCTTGCTGTTCTTATACAAACCACTTTGTTCCATCCTCAGGGCCTTTGCGTGAATGTCTCCTCACCTACAAGTTTCTTTCTTCAGATATCACTTGGTTTGTCCCTTGCTTCATTCAGGTCTCCAGTCAAACATCACCTCCTCTGAGAGGATTCTCTGACAAAAGGAGCTAACCTCATCCCCACTCTTGCTTTTATTTCCTTTAGAACACTTTTTGATACCTAACATCATGTTGTATACTTGAGTTATTGTGTCTTCCAAGTCTGGAAGACAGCTCCCAACAAAGACTTTCTGTCTTGTGCATGCTGGTATATCCAGCCCCTAGAACAGTGTGTGGCCTGGAATAAACTCTCTTTCTTTTTTGAGTATTTTCTTTTCTGTAAGTTTAATTAATGAATTAACTTTGCTGTGCTGGGCCTTGGTTGCTGCATGAGGACTTAAGAGTGGGGATTACTCTCTAGTTGCGTTGTGGGGGTTCTCATTGTGGCGGCTTGTTTTGTTTCAGAGCACAGGCTCTAGGCACACGGGCTTCAGAAGATGTGGTGCCAGGCCCAGTTTCAGCCCGTGGGCTCCACAGCACAGGCCCAGCTGTTGTAGCATAACCGCTTAGCTGTTCCCGCAGCATGTGGGATCTTCCCAGACCAGGGATTGAAGCCACATCCTCTGCACTGGCAGGCAGATTCCTGTCCACTGTGCTACCAGGGAAGAGTAAATGAATACTTTCTTGAATGAATATTTTCCTTAAGAGAAGTGACTCCCCATTTCCTGAACCCCAGCATCCTCATCTGGATAATGAGGATTACAGCCCTGATCTGTGAGGATTAGAAGAGATAATGTAAATACAAAGATTTTTACTTCTCTGTTCTTACCTACAGGTGCCACCACAGAAGTGGGCAGTGCCCTCCATGAGATATGACACTTGTTTCAGGCTGACCCCTGAATTCTTTCTCAGTCCTGGTAAGTTCAGGGGCCTGGATGCTCGTGCCCAACAACGAGCCCAAAGAAAGAGCAGGGAATACTGGAGAAGCCTCGAGGAATCATGGACCCAGTACCTGCTCTCTTGTCAGCACCCATGTCACGGTTTACTGTGGGATGCCTACACCTCTTCTGATCACATCTTTTGCACCACCTCCTTTCCAAGCACCAGTATGCTACCTTGGGACAGTTCTTGGGAAGCATGGCAGGTACCCTGGTGTTGCAGTGATGATCAGACTCACCTGATTTGCAAGCCACGGCCCCCTGCCCTGGACAGGTGTCAAAGCATGGAGCAGCTGTTGGTCCATCCCCAGGAAGAGCTGGCACCACTGGAGCATATTGTCAGCATGAGATGCTACCCCACCTCCATGACCCCTCTCCCAAACCTTCCTTCAGCCCAGAGCTTGCCGTTTTGTTCCAGAGAGTTCCTACCGGTTCCTTCCAACCAACGAGTGGGAATGCCCACGTGGAAATCCTGGGGCTGCCCACAAGAAGCCTGCACACCAGGAACAGAAAACCGGACATTAAGTAGAGAGGCTAGTAGACAGACCCAGGCTCCAAAGTGGGCGAGCCAGAGAGACAGCAGAGGGGATAATGCTTGGGAAATTCAGGCATCTGGAAGGCAACTGCCAATAAACTTTGGGATGGAGGACATGGCAGAGAGTAAGGTCCTGGACTGGGGCAGCCGGAGACTAGTAATAAGTGAGGCTGTTGGCGAGATCTTGACACCATGGTGGGAGAAGCAGGACCAGGTGCGAGCTGAAATTCAAGAACTATGGGAGAGAAGTCCGGAGGAGGCTGAGAATCTTCCTGAAACCCAGGCATGTAGAGGAAAGAAAGTAGAACAGTTAAGATGTAAAATTGATTCAGAGACCCAAACACCAATGTGGGAAACTCAGGATAGGAAAAGGGATAACGATGCTATAGAAACCCAGTCTTTTGAGAACAAGAAGGAGGCCAGAGGAGAAGATGAAGAAAACAGTGAGGCCCAGGTGTTGAGGAAGCAAGGCCAAACTGGAAGTGAGAATGGTGAGGATGCCCAGCTCCCAGGGTGGGGAAAACAAGAGCAGAGTACAGGTGATACTAGTATAGAAAATCAGGCGGAAGAGAGGAGAAAAGAAGACCAGAGTGGAGGTGAAAATGCTGTGCAAATCCAGATATCTGGGAAGAAGAACTTGGGAGAAGTGAAAAATGAGGATGGCATAGAGACCCAGGTCCTGGGGTGGGGAAAGCAGGAATGTGTTCAAAATGAGAATGTTACAGAGATCCAGACACCAGGGTGGGAGAAGCAGGATCAAGATGGAAGTGAGAAAGCTGGGAAGGTCCAAGTATGTAGGGCAGAGATCCAGAAACAACTAAGACATGAACTTCAAGTGGGGTGGAGTAATCAAGGTGTAAAAAGAGGGGATGATGCTGGGGAAACCCAGATATCTAGAAGGAACAGCCTCAGGGAGATAAGAGAGGAGGATTGGGTAGTGATCTGGGCACAATGTTGGGGAGACCAGAAACCAGTAGCAAGTGAAATTGACAGAGAAATCAAGACACCATGTTGGGGGAGTGAGGACCAGATTGGAAGTGAACATAGAGCAGAAATTCAGGCACTGGAGAAGAGAGGCCAGAGAAAGGACAGAGATGAAGATGATACAAACATCCTGGCACCAGAGGCAGAGAACCAGGGACAATTAAGAGGTGTAACTCAGGTAGAGACTCATCCATCAGGGATGGGGAACCGAGAGCAGTTTGGAGATGAGACTAGTACAGATATCCAGGCAACGGGGACGAAAAACCCGAGAGAGGTTAAAGGTGAAGATAGTAAGGAGACTCAGGAACTTAGGGAAGAAAACCAGTACCAGTTAAACAGTGAAGTTAATGGAAATATTCACATACCAAAGTGGAAGCATCAGGAACACATTAGAAATAAGGATGGTAAAGATACCCAGGCATCTCAGGCAGAGAACTGGGGAGAATTAGCAAGTAAAACTGATGGAGAAACTAATTCAGCAGAATGGAAGAGAGAGGAGCAGGCTGGAGGCGAGAATGGTGCAGAAATTCAAGCTCCAGAAAAGAGAAACCTGAGAGAAGCTGGAGGTGAGGATGGTACAGAGACCTGGACACCTGGAGAAGAAAGCCAGAGTCTGTTAAGAGATGACACGGATGAGAAGACTCATTTGTCAGACGGGAAGAACCACGAGCAGATGGCAGGTGAGAATGAAACAGAAATTCAGACACCAGAGAAGACAGATGAGAGGGAACCTGGAGCTGACGATGGTGTAGAAACCCAGAGACTTGAGAGAGAGAATGAAGGACAATTCGATGGTGATACTGGATTGAGCCACTCACCAGGGCGAAGAAACTGGGAGCAGACTAGAGGGATGGACAAGCCAGAAAACCCAATGTCAGAGAAGAAAAGCCAGAGAGAGGTTGGAAGCAAGGATGGTAGAGATATTCAGAGACTCAGGGGAGGGAAGCAGAGACTGTTAAAAAGTAAGATTAATGAAAACATCTGTTCACCAGAGTGGAAGAACCAGGAGCAGACTGGAGGTGAGAATGGTGCAGAAATTCAAATACAAGGGAAGAGTAACCTGAGAGGGATCACAGGTGATGATGGTAAAGAGACCCAGGCTCATGGTGGAGATTATCAGGGTGAGTTAAGAAGTGAAACCGATGGAGAGATCCAGATACAAGAGCAAGGAAACCAGAACAAGGGTGGAGAGGAGGATGCTGCAGAAATCGGGGATGTAGGGAGCCAGAGAAAGTGCAGAGCTGAGGATGCTGGAAGGCTTCGAGTGCCAAGGCAAGGAAACAAAGGCCAGGTCAGAGGAAAGGATGCTGCTGAAGGCCTTCTCCAAGTTGACTGTTCTGGCGGTGAAGGGCCCCCAGCCCTTACTAGCTCTGACTATCGGGCCATGGCCATAGGTCAGGAACAGGCTGTGGCTGCTGCTCCCCATCCTGAACTGAAGGCTCTCCCTGACCAGAACGAACTCTTCCTGCTTGTCAGTGGAGACAGGGAGCATTTGGCCAGCCAGAGCACGGCCACTGCTGGGAAGCCCAGAGTCGATGTCATTCCAGCTTCCCGGCAAGCCAGACCTAAACCCCGGAGAAGTCGACAAAGGGACAGAAGAGTGGATCCAGGGAAGGCCGCTGACCGGACTGGACAGCTCCGGAACCCACAGTCTTTGGGGGCTCCCCTGGGCTTGCCTTCTGCCTGCCCCTCTGTCTCATGTGGCCACGCCCCCCATGCCGCCACAGCTCCTTTGGGTGGTCCCACTGCCCTCACTGTCCTGCCCAAGTGGCCAGTCCTCAAGAAGAGTCAGCGACAGCTCCTGGAGTCCCTTATGCGGCGGAAGATCGCCCACCTGAAGTGGGGCCTCCCCCAGCGGATCCTAGAGTCCTACATGCACTTTAATGTTCTAGGGCCATGCCCACTGCCTCTTGCTGGGCAGAGGCTCCTTGCGTTGCACACGGCCTGTGAGTTTCAGGGGCAGCAGGAAAGTGAGGCCCAGGGCTCCAGGCCAGGCCTTAAGTCCCAGAAGTTTCGGCCCCATGAAGGGAAAAGCTCAAAACCTACACAGGCCAGAGCTCTAGAGAAGCCTACCCGGTCCGGGTCGGAGCCAATGGGCAGTTCTATCCCTCCTGTAAAGCCTAAGAGAGTCAGACCACCAGGGGGCGCCAGAGAACCACAGGATGTCCAGAAAGAGGCTGCTCCCAGGGCGGAGCTCACGGCTTCCAGGAACCCCAGGCCTGCTGCAGAATCTAGCAGCTGGGGGTGCCAAGAAAGGGTCCAAGAACCTTCCAGTGAGAATAGCACGGGGAGAAAGATGGTCAGGCCGGGGATCTCCCGGATGGCAGAGAGGGCTTCCCGCAGAGTGAGGATCTCATACCCCAGGGCAGGCTATGACCACTGGAGGAGGGAACACACATCTCAGAGGCCCCTCAGATTCCAGTGTCAGCAGCCCTCACACAGAAGAGGAAGCCTGGAACCTGAGGAACGCAGAGGGGCCGGGCAGCAGCCTTCCTCCTGTTCCACAGACACCTTCAGCTTCAAAAGGAGTCTCCACTCTGCTGCGGCAAGGCTGAGCATGACCTTTCTGAACAAGAGCTCCCGGTCCCCACACTTGGCCAAGGCCCAGCACTCGGCCCCCAACCTGAGTGTGAGAGATCCTGGTCCTATGCTGCTTCCCAGAGTGAGTGCCCCACATGCCAGGGAGGGCAGCATCAGAGTCCACACTTCTTTGAAGAGGGGCCTTCAGCCACCAGGTCACTGTGGTGCTGGGGCTCCTCTTCTCAAGACAGAAGAACCGGAGGAAGTTGAGAACCCACATGGGGCCCTATGGAATCCACCAGCCCCCAGAAAGTCTGGTTTGATGAAATATTTAAGGGGTTTTCTGCTCCAGCATGGCTTTGGGAAGTAGGCTGAGGGCACAGAGTCTTCAAAACACATCCAGAGAAGGCATGAGAGTGGCCTGCTAACCCCTAAAGGGAATGATAACCTTTAATAAAATTGGTTATTTAAGCCCTGTGAGGGTTCTGATTTCTCTGATGCATGTTTTATAAGTGCTTCTTTTGGGGATGGGATACCGTATGGGTGGGATAGCTGCTCTATGGTTCTGAAGGTTTGGGGAATGTGGGTCAGCCCAATGCCGCCTCCTAAACACCTGCCCTCTCCAGGTCCTCAGAGGAGGGTTTACTGAAATTTCTATCATGGTTCTGCCTGTGCTTCTGCTGCTAAATTGCTTCAGTTATGTCCAACTCTTCACGACCCTGGGGAATGTAGCCCACCAGGCTCCTCTGTCCATGGGATTCTTCAGTCAAGAATACTAGAGTGGGTTGCCATTTCCTTCTCCAGGGGATCTTCCCAACCCAGATATCAAAGCCACATCTCCTATGTCTCCTGCATTGGCAGGAGGGTTCTTTACCACTAGCACCACCTGGGAAGCCCTGTCCTGTCCTCAGTTTAGTTCAGTTCAGTTGCTCATTCATGTCTGACTCTTTGTGACCCCATGGACTGCAGCACACCAGGCCTCCCTGTCCATCACCAACTCCTGGACTTTACTCAAACTCATGTCCATTGAGTCAGTGATGCCATCCAACCATCTCATCCTCTGTCGTCCCCTTCTCCTCCTGCCTTCAGTCTTTCTCAGCATCAGGGTCTTTTTCAGATGACTCAGTTCTTCACATCAGGTGGCCAAAGTATTGGAGTTTCAGCTTCAGCATCAGTCCTTCCAATGAATGTTCAGGACTGATTTCCTTTAAGATGGACTAGTTGGATTTCCTTGCAGTCCAAGGGACTCTCAAGAATCTTCTCCAACACCACAGTTCAAAAGCATCAATTCTTCGGCACTCAGCTTTCATTATAGTCCAAATCTCACATCCATGTATGACTACTGAAAAAACCATAGCCTTGACTAGATAGACCTTTGTTGGCAAAGTAATGTCTCTGCTTTTTAATATGCCATCTAGGTTGGTCATAGCTTTTCTTCCAAGGAGTAAGCATCTTTTAATTTCATGGCTGCAGTCACCATCTGCAGTGATTTTGGAGCCCCACCCCAAATAAAGTCTCTCAGTTTCCACTGTTTCCCCATCTATTTGCCATGAAGTGATGGGACCATATGCCATGACCTTAGTTTTCTGAATGTTGAACTTTAAGCCAACTTTCCACTTTCTTCTTTCACTTTCATCAAGAGGCTCTTTAGTTCTTTGCTTTCTGCCACAAGGGTGGTGTCATCTGCATATTTGAGGTTATTGATATTTCTCCCCGCAATCTTGATTCCAGCTTGTGCTTCTTCCAGCCTAGTGTTTCTCATTATGTACTCTGCATAGAAGTTAAATAAGCAGGGTGACAATATACAGCCTTGACATATTCCTTCCCTATTTGGAACCAGTGTGTTGTTCCATGTCCAGTTCTAACTGTTGCTTCCTGACCTGCATACAGATTTCTCAAGAGGCAGGTCAGGTGATTTGGTATTCCCATCTCTTTAAGAATTTCCCACAGTTTGTGGTGATCCACACAGTCAAAGGCTTTGGTATAGTCATGTCCTGTCCTATTCCAAGTTAATTCTGATTAAGGTAGGATGCTCAAACAGCCTTTGCTGCTTGAGGAAGGGGTAGTACTTTGCACTGGACACTATTATTCAAGTCCTTTCGAAGGACCTGAGGGAAGAGAGCTTGACCACTGTGTAGCTGCCCTTCTGGGATTCTGCTGTCCATGTATAGAGCCCATGGAGAAAACATTTCTACCTCTTCAGTTCTCAAACACTGGTTCTCAAGTCATTAGAAGCTGGAAAAAAATAGGAACTGTTTGCCTGCTAGTGCCTAGGGCTTCCCAAGTGGTGCTAGTGGTAAAGATCCCACCTGCAATGCAGGAGACATAAGAGATGTGCGTTCGATCCCTGGATCAGGAAGATTCCCTGGAGGAGGAAATGGCACCCCACTCCAGTATTCTTGCCTGGAGAATCCTATGGACAGAGGAGCCTGGTGGCCTATGGCCCACAGGGTCGCAAAAAGTCGGACATAACTGAGCACGCAGTGTAGTCCTCCTGACTTATGGCCTCCAGAACTGAGAGAATAAATTTGTTTCAAACCACCAAGTTTGTGGTAATTTGTTAGAGTAGCCATAAAAAACAATATTTAGCAGCTTAAAGTGATATTAAACTTTTTTTTTTTGCCACACTGTGTAGCACACAGGATCTTAGTTCTCCAAGCAGGGATTGAAGCCATGCCCCTTCATTGGAAGCCCAGAGTCTTAACCACTGGACCACCAGGGAAGTCCACAGGGGCATTTGTTAACTCATAACTTCCGTGAGTCAGGAATCCAGGCACAGTTTATTAGCAAGATGACCTTGACTCTAAGGATCACTTATCCCCTTCAACGCTAACAGCTTGCTGGGCATTTTGGTCCTAATTAAATTCTTGTAGATTGACCAATTTGCTTAATATATTTAATAAACCAATTTTTCTTCTTCAGGATTCCTTCTGGGCTCACAAAATTGCAAGCACTGTGCAGCTCTCTGTGAGAGGATATTTTAAGGGGATCACCTTAGAATCTCTGAGAGAAAGGCATCACCTTAGATTGTTTGAGAGAAAGGTGTTACGTAAATTTAAAATAATAGTGCTTACAGTTTTTTGATAAAAATCACCGAGATCATTTAATTTTTTTAATAGCACAAATAGATTGTTTCCTTTCCTTTCTTTTTCAAGGCTAATAACAGTGCCTTTATAAATGCTTTTCAACCTTCAGCATGGTGAAGCCGAATTCCTGCAAGTTACAAGAGCAAACATCATCTTTTAGGATTTGAAATAGCTCAACTGGAATTCCATCATGTCCACCAGTTTTGTTCGTAGTGATGCTTCTTAAGGCCCACTTGACTTCGCATTCCAGGATGTCTGGCTCTAGGTTGGTGATCACACCATTGTGATTATCTAGGTCATGAAGATATTTTTTGTATAGTTCTGTGTATTCTTGCCACCTCTTCTTAATATCTTCTGCT
>SJYW01025441.1:1618753-1646955 GCA_006410735.1 Raphicerus campestris
TCTGAGGGGCAGAGCCGGCTGGAGCGTGACATTTCCGCTCCCTCAATGTCTGCCCACTTGTCCTGTGAGTTTTTTGTCCATGGACACCTCAAGTAGAGTTCGGGAGATAACTTGTTTTTCAGATTCTCAGGAGGGGAATTCTTACCATGGGGTGGGGAATCAGCTAGATCAGCTGTCCTCAAGGTTTTGCTCTGGGGATACCGTTCCACTTTTTAAAAGTGTTGAGGATCCCAGAGAGCTTTTGTTTATTTACTGTGTTGAAAGTAACAAAGTTTAAGATAAACATTTAAAAATAATAGTAAATCCATTACATATTAATGCAGTTCTTTTTATTTTGACGAAAAAATAGGTAACATCCCATTTACCATTTTGACTCTTTTAAATGTACAGTTCTGTGGCATACATGATTTTCAAAATGAAAATAACTACTTTCAAAACAGCAGATAATGGAAGGAATGTCTGTTTCACATTTTTGCAAATTTTGTTAACATTTGATTTAATAGAGGACGACTGGATTTCTGCATTTTATCTGTGTGACATAGCTCCTTGGAAAATACTGTACACTCAGTAGAATAACTGAAAAAGTCAAATAGCATCTTAGTATTATATGGAAATAATTTTTGTCTTGTGGATCCTCTGAAAGGATTTTTGGGCATGCTCTGGGTCCAAAGACTATACTCAGAACTGCTGGACTAGCTGATAACATCTGTAATATCACTGAGGCTAAAGTTCTGAGACTGCCATTCTTGGACAGTAAGAGATACAGAGATGAATAAGATAGTGAGGTATGGGAGAAAATAAGAGAACACATTTCTGGGAATTTAGAAGCTGGACATGTTTATGGTAAGTGCTGTTTGGCGGGATAAGAAGTGAAATTAAGGAAGTTTTTTTTAAGAGGAGGAAGCATTTGAATTACACTTGAAAAGATGGGTGATATTTGGGCCAGAGGAAATGGGAGAGCTTTTTCCAGGAAGTGGGATTAGCAAGGATGAGTTTGGGGAGGTCATCAGAATGTGTCTGAAGGGCAGTTGAGGGAGGTGATATTGGAGAGCCAGGGTTGAGATCAGTTCCTATAAGAGTTTGAATCCAGGCTGAGGCTTGGATCTAGCAGGTGAAGGAATGTCATTGAAATTTTTTGAATAACTCATTGAGGTCACTAGCTTAATGAATCATGTGGGAGGAACTGGTGAAGTTCAAGAACGAGAGACTTGTAATAGCACAGGTTAGAGGCAATAAGAGACGCAATTCACCTTTTATTGAATGTACTTGTCTTAGCTTCAGTTTTCACCAACTGAAAATGTAGTCAGTTGTACCTATGTTCATGTTCTATCCTCAGTACACCCTTTTTTTGATCTATCTTTTGTTACTGTCTTGAACACTTGGCACAGCTGCTACCCAGTTCCCTGTATAGGGAGGCAAATTGAGTGTGAAGATTTATATCTGCACTGAATGGAAGGATGCATTTTTCTCTACCTACTTCATTGAGACTTATGAAGGGTCCCCAGTATCATTCTCGTAGACGGTAGAAAGAGCCTTGGACAAGACCTGGTTGGATACTTAGATTTGGGTCCTTGGCAAAGTCTCTGACCCTCAGTTTTCTCATCTCCAAAACAGCAATAGTAGAACCTTTTCCTGCTTACTTTACCAACTCAATTAGGCTTAAATGAGCTAGTGGACAAGAGTGTTTTGTGAATAGTAAAGTACTCTGTAAATATAGTGTATTAGAAACCTTAGTTCTTATATCAGCCTTTGTTTGAACATGTGGATTCCTGTGTATAAATGATGCCTCTTCCTACTCCATAGTTCAGATGATCCCACTGTTGTAATCTTGTAATTATATTTGGAAATTATACTTGTTTGGGTTCAGAACAACTGAGACTTGATTGCTATTGAATATTTTCTTCATCTGCCCCAAGTTGGTGCGCAAGAAGCACGTGCTGTCCGGCTTCCGAGATGCTCTCATGAAGCATGCCTCCCTGGTTGTGCAGCTGGTGGCTCATGATCAGAAAGTCTGTATCCACTTCGTAAGCATGCTTTTCGGTGAGACTGAAAAGGAAACCTGGAGTGAATTTTGCCTGTATACCTTGTACATTTGTTTTTGGGGTCTTGGAGAAATGGTCTTGGAACGATAGTTTTCACTGTTTGCAATGTAAAAGTTTAACTTACTAACAAATTATTTTGTTATCATGGTGAAGAAATGGTCCCCTTCCTAAGACACACGATACATTGTATGGTAACTGGCTTTACTATAGCTCAGGTGTTATTAAAAGTGTGAAGGTGGATGTGTTCTTTTAAAAAGCCTAGACTGTCTGGTCTTTGAACAGGATTAATAGTCAGATCTGGAGTCTGCTGATCTGACTGTGACCTTGATTGAGTGACTTCTTTTCTGTACCTTTAGTTTCTTCATGTATAAAATAAGATGAATTAAGAAGTCCCTCCTCTTAATACAGTTATAGTGTCCTATGGAATGAGCCCTTTCAGGGAGGAAGGGAGCCAACGCAAATTGAATGCTTTTCTCTGCTAGAGGCTTTTCAGGCTTTCAACTGCCAAAATATTCTTTTAAGGGAGAGAAAGTGATCCCCAAGGCTCAGGCAGGCCTTAGCTTACAGCTGGTAGAACTGGGATTTTACCCCAGGTCTGTTACATACTCCTGAACATACAGTTTTTATACTGTGCCACACTGACTATTTTTATCCTTTTAAAGCCAGAGTGCTGTTATTGAAAATCTGGGGTTTGGTGCTGAGGATAGAATTTAGCTGGGACATTGCTTAAAGCTGCTATTAGTCTTAGAATTCATAGTGTGCCTTTCTGGATTTGTTTCTCTTTTAACTGTTAACCATCCCCCTCTTCCTTCTGCTCCAAGGACTGTTATGTAATGTAGAGGACGGGAGCATAACAAACCTCTGTATTGAAGGTAAGATAAAACTCTGTGTTCTCAGCATTTGAAGCTGGGAATATTACCTTGAATTGCAGCTCTGACTATTTGAGACCTGGATGAAATGTTCCATTTTACAGACAGATAAAGAAAACTCCATTTTTAATAATTAATTCTGCATTTTTTTTTTCTTGGCACCTACTCTGTGTCAAGTACTGTATTAGATACTAGTGATATATCTGACATAATTCCTGCCATGTTAGAGTATATAATCTGGAGGAGAAGTTGGCTGGTAAATAGTAATGGCTGATAAGTGCTATTACAAAGACACGTACAAACTCTGCTTTTTTTACATTAGTGTTGGGTGATTGGTAGTTGTCTGCACATAGATGGTATTTAAAGCTGTGGAAGTATCTGAATTTACCTGTAAGACTCAAGAAGAAGCAAGACAAGAGCATTGGGATGAAAGGATTCCTGCAGAAAGAACAAGAACTGTATCAGGAGTCTAGTGAGGAAACACAAACCACTCAAGTTATTTGAACAGAAAAAAGAACTTTAAAGAATTATTAACTAGGTAACTGAAGGCAAAAAGAGAACCAAGTTTTCGCCAAGGTAGCAATTTCTGAAAACAGCTGCCACACCTGGGACTAGGGAAGCAAAGGGAGAGGTTGAAATTATTAAAACTTACAAGTTTGAAGAAAGGACCCCATATATGAAACTCAGACCGCTGAGGAGAGGGATGCTGCTTGGCCTCTGCTGGGTCCATGACCATACAGCTATAGAGTTAGCAGCTGTAACTGCTAGCAGTTGTAACAAATAAGTCAATATGATCTGTGTGTACTTTTGACTATCTCTCAGTATAGAGAATGTGGATAAACAAACGTCTCACTTGAAGTTCCGACCACTGGCATGGGTGGGGAGATCTCCCTTTGCCATTTTCCTCAAGACTGCCCTGTTGTTATTATTTAGTCGCTAAGTCATGTCCAACTCTGCGACCCCATGGGCTGTAGCCTGCCAGGCTCCTCTGTCCATGGGATTATCCAGGCAAGAATACTGGAGTGGGGTGCCAGGGGATCATCCTGACCCGGGGATTGAACCCATGTTTCGTTTGGCAGGTAGATTCTTTACCAGTGAAAGTGAAAGTGGCTCAGTTGTGTCTGACTCTTTGTGACCCCTTGGACAATACACCTGGAATTCTCCAGGCCAGAATGCTGGAATGGGTAGCCTTTCCTTTCTCCAGGGGATCTTCCCAACCCAGGGATCAAACCCAGGTCTCCCACATTGCAGGCATATTCTTTACCAGCTGAGCCACAAGGGAGACCCCAAGGCTTCCCAAGGCCACTCTAGAGTGGAGCTATAATCCTAAAGCCATCTGCTTCTGGTAGATGCCAGCATAGCTTGGAATCCTCTGGAAACTTCATGAGGTGGTGAGCACTAGATGGAGATTGCAAAGCTAGAGGGAGAAGGACTTGCTCCTTCCTCACTGTTTGCTGTTTACTTCCTGCCTTCTTTCTGTTTCTGTCAGTGTTGTTCTAGAATGCTTCTTTACTCTGGGAGTGGTAGAGTCTTCCCTCAGCAGCAGCCAAATCTAGTTTGCTGCTTCCCCACACTTGCAGAGCAAGCCTCTTCTCCTCATCAAAGACACCAGCAGAAGTACATAAATGATTGTATAGAAGGATAGGTTTGGGGTTGAGTGATAATATTATTGTCAATTATCAGCACAAGAATTAACTCGTAACTCTTTTTTAGTATATGAAGTAGCAAATTCTAAGGAAGGAAAAAAGTGGAAATAATATAATGATAGTATATTATTATCTGAAAACCAAGTTTTCAACCTTGGTTTCACAATAGACTTACCTGGGAAACTTAAAAAATATCCAAATGTTTAGACTCTTTTTCTAGAAATTCTAATTTAATTGATCTGGGATGGAATTGAGCAGTAGTTTTGTTTTTTTTTTAAAGCTTCCTAGATTATTGTAATGTATTGCCTTGTTTTGAACCATTGATGATAAAACGGTTAAGAATGGAGGAGATAGAAAAGACTAATGCCAATTAACACAAGCAGATGACTTTGATTAGAAGTCTGGGCCTGGGGTTGTCTTCTGGTAAGTAATGCTATTGTGTCTGTTCAGTCCTTATCCAGCTTACGACTCAGCTGAAGTTGGAGCAGACCATTCATTGCCTGTTGGATGAATGTCACAAAGAGGTCAGTAAGTATCCATGGGTTCTTGAGTACCTCTTGGAATCCTCAGATGTCAGAGCTGGGTCAGCCCTTCTTTGGATAGACTGGAAGATTGAATCTGGAGAGGAAAAGGGAGTTGCCTGAGGTCACTGAGTCAGTGGCAGAGCCAGAGCCGGGGCCTGGGTCTTCTGCTCCAGTGCTCTTTGCAGCTCCCTCCCTTTCGTTTTTAGTCTCCCAAAGCCTACCTTCACGTTGGTGAAGTCCATTTTCTGGCATAATCATCCCATGGCCATTCTCTATATCCTCCTAAATATGAACAGATTTCCTTCAAAAATTTATTAAGGAAATATGTTCACTATGTCTTGGCTTAGTATTTTTGTTTGGTTTAAATTGTATACAATATTTTGTACTGAAGGCATTTGTTTTTATCAGCATCTAAAGTAAGCACTGAATAGTTATATTTAACCTGCTTTCTTCAGTGTCGTCAAAAATGTCAGTTAAACAAGCAGCTTTTGCATTGTGTATAAGATAGAGGAATGATATCAGAATTTTTTTTTTTTTGCAAGAGAAAGATGTTTATTTAACACCATTAAGAGCAACATTTAATTAAAAAGTGTTAAATTATCATGTCATTATAATTACTCTGCATGTGATTAATGTATAAGATTACATTTATAAATTTATATTTATAAATATCAACAGATAATTATCATGATGCCCCTTTATATACTGTAGGCACTGTGTTGGTGCTTCACATGCAATATCTCATTCAATCTTCTCAGCAACTCAGTAAGTTGGTACTATTACTAATTCCCATCAGAAGAGTTAAGAATCTTACTTAAGATGCTATAGCTAGTCAATAGAAAAGGTGCAATAAATACTATTGACTCTCCCTGAAAAGCATCAAGGATGCATGCATGCTCAGTTGCTTCAGTCATGTCTGACTCTGCAACCCTATGGACTATAGCCCATCAGGCTCCTCTGTCCATGGGATTCTCTAGGCAAGAATCCTGGAGTGGGTTGCCATGCCCTCTTCCAGGGGTCTTTCCAACCCAGGGATCAAACTCAAGTCTCCTGTGCATTGCAGGCGCCTTCTTTACCCTGAGCCACTAGGGAAGCCCCAAGCCTCAAGCATAGTACCTGACAAATAGCATATTCAATAATAGTAGCTATAATAATGNTCTGGGCCTGGGGTTGTCTTCTGGTAAGTAATGCTATTGTGTCTGTTCAGTCCTTATCCAGCTTACGACTCAGCTGAAGTTGGAGCAGACCATTCATTGCCTGTTGGATGAATGTCACAAAGAGGTCAGTAAGTATCCATGGGTTCTTGAGTACCTCTTGGAATCCTCAGATGTCAGAGCTGGGTCAGCCCTTCTTTGGATAGACTGGAAGATTGAATCTGGAGAGGAAAAGGGAGTTGCCTGAGGTCACTGAGTCAGTGGCAGAGCCAGAGCCGGGGCCTGGGTCTTCTGCTCCAGTGCTCTTTGCAGCTCCCTCCCTTTCGTTTTTAGTCTCCCAAAGCCTACCTTCACGTTGGTGAAGTCCATTTTCTGGCATAATCATCCCATGGCCATTCTCTATATCCTCCTAAATATGAACAGATTTCCTTCAAAAATTTATTAAGGAAATATGTTCACTATGTCTTGGCTTAGTATTTTTGTTTGGTTTAAATTGTATACAATATTTTGTACTGAAGGCATTTGTTTTTATCAGCATCTAAAGTAAGCACTGAATAGTTATATTTAACCTGCTTTCTTCAGTGTCGTCAAAAATGTCAGTTAAACAAGCAGCTTTTGCATTGTGTATAAGATAGAGGAATGATATCAGAATTTTTTTTTTTTTGCAAGAGAAAGATGTTTATTTAACACCATTAAGAGCAACATTTAATTAAAAAGTGTTAAATTATCATGTCATTATAATTACTCTGCATGTGATTAATGTATAAGATTACATTTATAAATTTATATTTATAAATATCAACAGATAATTATCATGATGCCCCTTTATATACTGTAGGCACTGTGTTGGTGCTTCACATGCAATATCTCATTCAATCTTCTCAGCAACTCAGTAAGTTGGTACTATTACTAATTCCCATCAGAAGAGTTAAGAATCTTACTTAAGATGCTATAGCTAGTCAATAGAAAAGGTGCAATAAATACTATTGACTCTCCCTGAAAAGCATCAAGGATGCATGCATGCTCAGTTGCTTCAGTCATGTCTGACTCTGCAACCCTATGGACTATAGCCCATCAGGCTCCTCTGTCCATGGGATTCTCCAGGCAAGAATCCTGGAGTGGGTTGCCATGCCCTCTTCCAGGGGTCTTTCCAACCCAGGGATCAAACTCAAGTCTCCTGTGCATTGCAGGCGCCTTCTTTACCCTGAGCCACTAGGGAAGCCCCAAGCCTCAAGCATAGTACCTGACAAATAGCGTATTCAATAATAGTAGCTATAATAATGATAATAATTTTTGCAATGAACTAAAATTCCATTTTTATGATGTGTCCAACTTTCACCCCTCCAGTTTCTGGCTCCATAGGGGGCAAAATATGCTATTTTTAATTTAGTTTAACAAACACGTACTGAGCTATGTATGTACTGAGGATTCTAAGGGAAATCTGATTTGGTCCCTTTCCTCCGGGGTTTCCCAGTCCAATAGGGACAGTTGATACTTAGCTAAGGAGGCTGGTTACTAACTGTTGTGAGAGACACAGGCAGTACAGGCTTTGGTGTGGATAGGGCAAGGTGAACTTTGGTGGGAGATCTGTTCTCAACTTATAGAAAGGAATGTGTTCACTTTCTGTAGCTGTGTAGCATGCCCTCCATGCGAGGCAGCCTGGCCACCCTGACCCTTCTTGGCAAATTGGTAGATGCTGTCCCTGCTCTGGCAGACAAACTTGTGATGGAACATGGTGAGTGACCTCTGGGGAAGAGCTGCTTCTACACTTTCAAGAGCTGCTTTGATCACACTTCCATCTGGGGGGTCCATTCATTGTGTACACCTGGAAAGACATTACTTTCCTTCTATAGGCTTCAGTTTCCTCATCTGCAAAAGATGCTTTATATTGGCTAATTGGGGAAAAAAAGTGTTGCTCAGCTGTGGTCTTGGGCTGTTTCTATTCATTATTTTAACACAAAATAATTAAGTATCTACTATGAGTCTTTCAGATGGGAGGAGGAATTAATTCTGGAATATAGAAGCGCTTTCTATCAGTAAAAGGAAATAAGTTACCTCATAGAAGATTTATCCAAGGGTAAATCACTTAACTTCTCTATGCCTTGGTTTTCTCTTTTAGGTTCCCAGAAATCATGTATTGTGGGGGACTATAGGGGATTACCATGACTACCCCATTTAGGGCAGTGGTTTGGAGTGTTGTCTAGCAGTTGACATTGTGAGGTTCCCTTGATCCCTTGGTTGTTTTCTGGATAGGTGGCCTGATGGAGCATCTGCTGAGAGGTTTAGTGTACCCCAGTGAGGGGGTGCAGGCTTCCGTCTGCTACCTTTACGGGAAGCTGTACTCCTCCCCAGTTGCTGCTGAGATGCTTTTGGGCCATTTCCGGGAGAAGCTGTGTCCTCTCTTCCTTTCCACCATGGATGGTGCCCAGACAAAGGAGCTACAGATCAACTGCTTGGGTAAGATGTGGGACTGGAGAGAAAAGAGAAAGCTTTTGAGATTTTTGTTGTTGTTGTTGAGGATTTGAGATGCAGACTCATTAGCAGTGGGGAGGCTTGCTGCTTTGCATGGGGTAGAAGTCGTGGATTTGGGAGATAAGAGGCACAGACTGTGAAAGATGCCTCATTGTTGGTGTGGTATCTTAAAAACGTCACCTTTGGAAGGAGAAGAGGAGGAAAAGTGGGACAGCAGTTTTTTTGCCTCTGGTCTTTACTGCCTGCCCTGTGCATCCTGCACTTGCTGCCAAATTAATCTTCATACTGCATAGCTTGTGTCCTGTCAGTTTCCTATTTGAAAAATCATCTATGGCTTCCTTTGGCCTCCAGGGTGAAGTCCAAGTTTCTCCTGTTATTTGAGGTTCAGTGTACCCTTTCAACCTCTCCTATTAACTTCCTTACATAAATACACAAAATCTATCAAATGCTTTTGAGCAGGGAGCTTTCGTATTTTGGATAGAGCAAATGGGCACTGTGGTGATTGGGTGCAGACCTGTTTCAGAGCAGGGGCTACAGGGAAAAGCATAGTCTGGGCAACAACAATTTATTTTCATAGTTTGGGCCAAGAGCTCTGTTTTGAATAGCTTAGCAATACATAGAGAGTGTTCATTCTGAACCAGGACCCCTTCTGGGTTTGTACAGACGATTAAACCCATGCTCTAATCTGGAAATTCATAGTCCATTGTGGAGGGCAGATGTGACAATTAGAATTAATTGTGGTGTGCGCTGTCATGGAGATTGCAAAGAAAAAGGTGGGATTCTGTTCAACGTAGTACTCAAAGTTCTAGCCAGAACAATTAGGCAAGAAAAAGAAATAAAAAGCAGAAGTAAAGGAAGGAAGTAGTAAAATTGTCTCTGTTTTCAGATGATATTACCTTATAGATAGAAACCCTTAAAAACTACACCGAANGGGGTCTTTCCAACCCAGGGATCAAACTCAAGTCTCCTGTGCATTGCAGGCGCCTTCTTTACCCTGAGCCACTAGGGAAGCCCCAAGCCTCAAGCATAGTACCTGACAAATAGCGTATTCAATAATAGTAGCTATAATAATGATAATAATTTTTGCAATGAACTAAAATTCCATTTTTATGATGTGTCCAACTTTCACCCCTCCAGTTTCTGGCTCCATAGGGGGCAAAATATGCTATTTTTAATTTAGTTTAACAAACACGTACTGAGCTATGTATGTACTGAGGATTCTAAGAGAAATCTGATTTGGTCCCTTTCCTCCGGGGTTTCCCAGTCCAATAGGGACAGTTGATACTTAGCTAAGGAGGCTGGTTACTAACTGTTGTGAGAGACACAGGCAGTACAGGCTTTGGTATGGATAGGGCAAGGTGAACTTTGGTGGGAGATCTGTTCTCAACTTATAGAAAGGAATGTGTTCACTTTCTGTAGCTGTGTAGCATGCCCTCCATGCGAGGCAGCCTGGCCACCCTGACCCTTCTTGGCAAATTGGTAGATGCTGTCCCTGCTCTGGCAGACAAACTTGTGATGGAATATGGTGAGTGACCTCTGGGGAAGAGCTGCTTCTACACTTTCAAGAGCTGCTTTGATCACACTTCCATCTGGGGGGTCCATTCATTGTGTACACCTGGAAAGACATTACTTTCCTTCTATAGGCTTCAGTTTCCTCATCTGCAAAAGATGCTTTATATTGGCTAATTGGGGAAAAAAAGTGTTGCTCAGCTGTGGTCTTGGGCTGTTTCTATTCATTATTTTAACACAAAATAATTAAGTATCTACTATGAGTCTTTCAGATGGGAGGAGGAATTAATTCTGGAATATAGAAGCGCTTTCTATCAGTAAAAGGAAATAAGTTACCTCATAGAAGATTTATCCAAGGGTAAATCACTTAACTTCTCTATGCCTTGGTTTTCTCTTTTAGGTTCCCAGAAATCATGTATTGTGGGGGACTATAGGGGATTACCATGACTACCCCATTTAGGGCAGTGGTTTGGAGTGTTGTCTAGCAGTTGACATTGTGAGGTTCCCTTGATCCCTTGGTTGTTTTCTGGATAGGTGGCCTGATGGAGCATCTGCTGAGAGGTTTAGTGTACCCCAGTGAGGGGGTGCAGGCTTCCGTCTGCTACCTTTACGGGAAGCTGTACTCCTCCCCAGTTGCTGCTGAGATGCTTTTGGGCCATTTCCGGGAGAAGCTGTGTCCTCTCTTCCTTTCCACCATGGATGGTGCCCAGACAAAGGAGCTACAGATCAACTGCTTGGGTAAGATGTGGGACTGGAGAGAAAAGAGAAAGCTTTTGAGATTTTTGTTGTTGTTGTTGAGGATTTGAGATGCAGACTCATTAGCAGTGGGGAGGCTTGCTGCTTTGCATGGGGTAGAAGTCGTGGATTTGGGAGATAAGAGGCACAGACTGTGAAAGATGCCTCATTGTTGGTGTGGTATCTTAAAAACGTCACCTTTGGAAGGAGAAGAGGAGGAAAAGTGGGACAGCAGTTTTTTTGCCTCTGGTCTTTACTGCCTGCCCTGTGCATCCTGCACTTGCTGCCAAATTAATCTTCATACTGCATAGCTTGTGTCCTGTCAGTTTCCTATTTGGAAAATCATCTATGGCTTCCTTTGGCCTCCAGGGTGAAGTCCAAGTTTCTCCTGTTATTTGAGGTTCAGTGTACCCTTTCAACCTCTCCTATTAACTTCCTTACATAAATACACAAAATCTATCAAATGCTTTTGAGCAGGGAGCTTTCGTATTTTGGATAGAGCAAATGGGCACTGTGGTGATTGGGTGCAGACCTGTTTCAGAGCAGGGGCTACAGGGAAAAGCATAGTCTGGGCAACAACAATTTATTTTCATAGTTTGGGCCAAGAGCTCTGTTTTGAATAGCTTAGCAATACATAGAGAGTGTTCATTCTGAACCAGGACCCCTTCTGGGTTTGTACAGACGATTAAACCCATGCTCTAATCTGGAAATTCATAGTCCATTGTGGAGGGCAGATGTGACAATTAGAATTAATTGTGGTGTGCGCTGTCATGGAGATTGCAAAGAAAAAGGTGGGATTCTGTTCAACGTAGTACTCAAAGTTCTAGCCAGAACAATTAGGCAAGAAAAAGAAATAAAAAGCAGAAGTAAAGGAAGGAAGTAGTAAAATTGTCTCTGTTTTCAGATGATATTACCTTATAGATAGAAACCCTTAAAAACTACACCGAAAGAAATGTGAAGTTGCTCAGTTGTGTGTGATTCTTTGTGACCCCATGGACTGTAGCCTACAAGGCTCCTCTGACCATGGGGTTTTCCAGGCAAGAATACTGGAGTGGGTTGCCGTTTCTTCCTCCAGGAGATCTTCGCAACCCAGGGATTGAACCCAGGTCTCCCGCATTGTAGGCAGATGTTTTACCATCTGAACCACCAGGGAAGTCCAAAAAACTACACTAAAAACTGTTAAAACTAATAAATGAATTTAGTAAAATTGTAGGATACAAAATCAGTTGAATTTCTATATGGTAGCAGCAGACTATCTCAGAAATAAATTAAGAAAACAGTCCCATATACAGTAGTGTTAAAAATAATAAAATGCTTAGGAACATCTATGGAGAGATGAAGAAACTTCTAGCAGGTGTCTGAGGAGCCACCTTGGGCGTGTCCTTGCACCCATGCTGCTCTTGCCTCACTTTCCCACCCCTTTGTTGTCTAGGTTTGCTAAAGCAGCTGCTGAAGTATGACCTCTTTGTGTCCATGCTCATGAACAATTCTGCGCTGGTGGAAAGTGCTGAGAGTGTTGAGGGGCCACCAGGAGAGACCCCACTGCCTTTGGTGCTCAAAAAGGTAGTTGTCCTGTGACTCCTGGTCTCTGGCTTCAGTAACCCAGGAACCTGAATCTCCTGGGGCTTTTTCCTTATCCTTCTACCTAGGATTTCCTAAGTACTTTCTCACTGGCCAAAACAACATTCTGTTGGAAGACTCAACGTTGGTTTTCTTTCAGTCATGAATCTTTATGTTTGTACCTCCCCTTTACATCTGGGTTGACTGAGAATGGAGAATACATGCAGCTGTGGAAACAAAGCCACCTCAGTTGTTTTGGGGATTATTCAAGCTTCTCAGCTTGGTACATGGAGCCCTCTTCCTCTGGGCCCAGCTTATCCCTTCAGCCTTACTTGTGTCTCTTCTATCCCACAGCCCAGCACTCCAGCCAGATGCAACTTCTCCCTGGTCCTGTATATGCTAGGACCTCCTGTCTCTGTGCCTGTGCAGATGCTCTTCCCCTTTGCCTTTAAAGCCTTTCCCCTCTCCTTGGTCTGATTCAGCCTTCAAGGCCTATAGAGCTCCCCTGTCCCCTGGCTCCTTTAGGTAGAATGTGCCCTCTTCACAGTGCTTACCTCACCATGTTGTGGTTGATCAACTGGGAGCTTCTTTAGAGCAGGACCTGAGTCTGACTGTCTCTGTCCACAGTGCTCAGCACAGGGCTTGGCAGAGCTGCTTATCCTCAGCTGAAACCAGGGATATCACTCATTGACTAGACTGTGGGACTCCTTCTGCAGAAAGGAGAAGGTACCTTGGTTAGAAACGGGAAAGGGACAGTTAGGATTAGGTAAGGTAGGAATCCAAAAACCAGAGCAAACTGCCCCTCCTAACCTGCCTGGGACGCCTCTGAAATGGTCCACGCAGGGCCCTTGAACTCTCAAGAGCAAGTCTTGTGTCTTTGAACCACGAAATCTCATAGTGGATTAATTTCTGTGTTCACTTAATTGCTGCTGTCCTGGAGTCCTTGGTGGTGTCGGGTTAGAGCATTGCTCCTGGACTTAGCAGGAGTGCACCAAGGCAACATGAGAGTGGCGGGGATGGAGACTGGAGAGCACCTCCCTAGGGAGAGAGAGCTTCATGGAGACAGGAATCTTGGTTTAGAGCTCCTGTCCTCCATCCATACGTGGAGACTGTTCCTCTCTTGGCCATTTCGGATGATTAGTGTTTTATTTACTATAAGAATCAGCAAGTCTGGAACTTGGGTGAGGTGACCAGGCACTTGCCTTAGGTGGAAAACTTAAGGGGGTGCTAAAAACTCAGCAATCAAAAAAAAAAAAAAAAGAAAACCTCAGCAATCAAGATAAATAGTATTTTAATGCAGAATTTTAAAAAATCAAAGTTAATGCAAAAAATTAATGATGAACAAAATATCAAATATTTAAATAAAGACTTGTCTGTATTCTTCTGCTTCCATTCTTCCTTNAAAAAAAAAAAAAGAAAACCTCAGCAATCAAGATAAATAGTATTTTAATGCAGAATTTTAAAAAATCAAAGTTAATGCAAAAAATTAATGATGAACAAAATATCAAATATTTAAATAAAGACTTGTCTGTATTCTTCTACTTCCATTCTTCCTTTTTTTTTTTTTTGGTCAGTCTAATCCCAACACAATAAGGAATATACATTTTAAGCCAAGAATCATTGCTTTGCTTAATGGTTTAAATATCATTTTTCTAAGGCTTAAATACTGTAACAGCTCTCAAACTGGGAGACATTTTACCATTAATGGTATGTCATAGTTTAATTATAGTTTTTCTTTCTTAGTGGTTCATAAAATAATGGTTTGCCTTTTATCACTAGGCATTACTGAAATACATGTCATTTCCTATATAAAAGAGAACAAGATAAAGATTAATATCTAGAAATTCCTTTACATGCAAATGGAAAGGCTGTTTATGTATCCATTTTTAATTCTAACATAACTGAGATGGGTTTAAGTTTGTAGCCCTCAAGAAATGTGCAGCGGGGTCCTTTTCCTTTGAAGCTCTAAAATCATGCACTCTTCTCTGTTTTGTGCTATGTTTTGCTTGTCATTTCCCCCTAGAAGGCCAGTTTCTTCTATGCTTAAAATCTCTGGTTGCATTTAACTCTTTCCTTGATTTCTGAGTGTTGTTCAATTTAGTTCTGTCTCTCAGTCATATTCGACTCTCTGCGACCCCATGGAAAGTGTTTTAGGGACTCCTAATAGCTATGATATCTAGTAGGAGTTTGGATGTTATTCAGAGTTCAATGGAAATTCAATGAGATATTTAAATTAAAGGAGTAACCTGATTTAAAATTTTGATGAGGGAGGCATCTCAGTTGTGGAAAGACTCCTAGATTTGGATGTGGCTGACCTGAGTGTCTGCCTGAGCTTTGTCACTTATGAGCTGTGTGGCCTGTCATAGGTAACTTAACTTTAATGAGCTTTCATTCCTTCCTCTGTGTGTTAAGGGTCCCCAAGACCACTCTAGGTTCAGTGACTCACTAGAAAGACTCACAGGATTCAGTGTACAGTTATATCCACAGCTGTGATCTATTACAGCAAAAGGACACCAAGCAAAATCAGCAAAGGGAAAGGTATATGGGATGAGGTCTAGGGGAAAACCAGGCACAAGCTTCCAGAGTCCTCTCCTAGTGGGGTCACACCAGATGCACTCTGTTCCTCCAGCAATGAACGGTGACAGCATATATGAAATGTTTAGCAGAAAAGCTCTTTAGAGTCTCAGTGCCCAAGGTTTTAATTGGGAGCTATCTGATTATCTGCCTAGCACATACCAAAATCCCAGATTCCCAGAAAGAAAGCAGGTGTGCAGCATAAATTGCATTGCTTGAACAAATGGTTTAGTCACAATTAGCCACTCTTATCAGTTCTGGGAGAATTGGGAACCCTCCTGAAATTCAGCTTCCCAAACTCAGTGAGTGACCAACCTTGCAGACAGGACTTTGTAAGGGTACAGTCTCAGGTCTGCAGTGTTAACTCTTTTCTGCACACTCTGTAAAGTGAGGCTAATGGTAGAACCTTGCCTTGTCACATCCCAGGCTTGTTGCAAACATCAAAACTGGATGAGGGCTGTGAAAATACTTTTGTCAGTGAAGGCCAGAGCATTCCTGGGAACAGGTTTCGTGTTCTTGGAACGCCCCTATGTCTTTTGTTCTATTTCATGCCCGCCGCTGTTCATAGAGACTCTTTTCCATAATCCACAGCTGCTCTCCTTAAGTATCATGATTACAACCTCCAGTAGTGTGGGAGGGGTTCAGTGACAATCAGGCCCTTGCCTTGAGGCGCCCAGGTGCCTCCCTCTGGTCCTGTCTGTGTCGTGACTGGCACATTTGCTGCCTGTTTCTCCAGCTGCTTCTCTCCAGAGATGAGACTCTGCAGGTGGCCAGTACCCAATGTATAACTGCAGTATTAGTCCACTCACCAGCGAAGCACGCCCTGGCCTTCATCCACGCTGACATCCCAGGTGGGAGTCCCCTTCTAACTTCTCCTCTGAGAACCCCAGAATTCTGACTGGAGATTTTCATGTAGCAGTAGCAGCAGCAGTTCTGTTAGGATTCTTTGTTATGCATACTGAAGGGACTGGCTGGTGGCATATTCATTATATATGACAGAGTCTAGGAAATACACCTCGGGAAATCTGAATCCTCTTTCGACAGATTTCTAACTGACCTTGAACAATTTGTTACTGACTTTTAGACCAGTCTAGGAATAAACCATCTAGAAATAAACATCTAATGTGGGGTAGTAGAAAGACCTGTAGAAAAAAAAGAATTACTGTGTCTTGAAAGTTTGTGATGAGCCAGGAAATATGCCCTGAGGTGCATTGTAAATGTTGCCACATTTAGGTCCTCATCTTTGCTATTTTATGAATCAGGAAGTTGAACTAGAGAAGGGAAAGAGTGAGTGAAGTTGCTCAGTTGTGTCCGACTCTTTGCGACCCCATGGACCGTAGCCTACCAGGCTCCTCCATCCGTGGGATTCTCCAGGCAAGAATATTGGAGTGGGTTGCCATTTCCTTCTCCAGGAGATCTTCCCAACCCAGGGATCGAACCCGGGTCACCCGCATTACAGGCAGATGCTTTACTGTCTGAGCCACCAGGGAAGTCAGAGAAGGGAAACAGCTGGTTTAAATCGACAAGGCTCGGCATTTGCAGAGAAGGGATACAAAATCAAGGCTCTCTGGCTCTAAAACCTCTTTTTTTTTGCATCATATTGCTGCCTATCCTGAGAATTAGGGGACCTAGGTTCTAGTCCCTTTTCTATCACCAGCTGTCTCTCTCTGGACCTCAGTTTCCCCATCTGTAAAAAGAAGTTAGACAATAAGCCAGAGGGCATTTTCCAGGTGTATCTGTGAATTAATGATCATGTCTTAGGGTGAGGATGTATGAATAGATGAAGTGACAGGTATGAGATGCTTAATAAATCTAAACCCTAGTGTTAGTTAAGGGAGCATTATCACACAGTTTTCATATTGCTTCCTCCCTCTCTCCCTGGCCAGAGTTCCTCTTTGAGCATCTTTCCTCTTCCAGTGAAGTGCTCGTCTGGTCCTGCTACAACTGTTTGATACTCCTGGCAGAAGAGCCACTCTTCTTTTCCAAGTGCCACACGGTGTATGGTTGGTACTATGGGTCCTGCACTAGCTCTGACTCGGGTGGACAGCACCTTGAAGTTAGGTGGCGGCAGCAGTGATGGGCGGGCTGGCCTATACTTGGGAGGAAGGTGCTGGTCTGCTCATTTCCATCAGCCCTAACTTGTCACCAGATTCCACAGGCAAGCAGTGATATCCAAACAGTTCTGCTCTCCGTTAATTGGCAGAAGTGTATGTTTAGCGAGAAAAGGACATTCCTATCAGCCACGAGATGAATTCCTGTTGTACCTCAAGAACAACCTTACTCAGCCTTGGAGCAGTCTTTTCCTGTGCCCCAGAAATCTCCCCATCTAATTAGTCCCCCAACTTTGATTTAACCTTTCAAAGTTTTTTGAAACTATCTCCTCTTCTTTCATGGTAATACCTTCCTTGTCTGGGACTTTTTATATCGCATCTAGATTTTTAGACTGGGCCCATTCAGTTATTCATGTTCTGTGTTCCTATGCTATGCCAGGCATCAGGCTGGGAGCTAGAGATTTAGAGTTACATATAGCATGGTCCCTGTCCTCTGGAAGGGGAGGGAGATATAAACAAGGTGGTTAGGGTTATGCTCGAGGGGATGGACAAGAGGTGGAGGAGGCCAGGGGAGGCCCATAGCTCTGCCTGAGTGGACCAGAGAAGGCTTCCTGGAGAGTGGAGGTCTGAGCTGATTCTTTGAGGAGAAATAGGAGTGTGTAGTAGAGAAGGTATAGTAGCCCAGCCAGTAGGCATTGATGAAATACCTTGAATGCCAGGGCCTGTGCTGTGAGTTGTGCTGGGTTTGGGGAGACAGGTGAATCAGACAAGGGCCTGCTCTCAAAGATCTCAAAGCCCCGCCCCATCAGCTCAACTTGTCAGAACTGCCCCAGGAGGGCTGCCAGCAACTGTGTGCTGTCCAGAGCCTCTCCCCTCTCCTGGGAAGGCAGGAAGGAGACTTCTGGGCACTGATCCCTGGCCTCTGCCATGTTATTTTGAGGTAGGGATCGAGTCGGTGGTGAGGAGCCTACAGGGAAGCCTGAGGATGAACAACACCGAGCTGCACAAGCAGGGCCTGCTGCTCTTTGCTGAGATCCTGACTCGGTGAGCTAAGTGGTGGAGCATCAAGCCTGCAGGGGCCAGACTGGAGAAGCAAAGAACTGGAGGTATTTATTCCTGGTGGGGTCAGTGATGGGAGTCCACACGCTTATTCTTCATTTACAATTTCTCAGGCAGCCAGAAGAGATCAAGCTGTTCACAAGCTCAGCCATGTGCAGAGATGCTGGCCGTGCCCTCCGAGAGGCAGTGAGCAGCCCTGTGCTGGAGGTGGCTGCTGAGGCATTGAAGGCCATTTCTGCCTTTCTGAGGTGAGAGACTCAGACAGACTGAACTTTCCACCTCTGCGTGTACCCAGAGACTTGACTCTGTCAAGGCTAGAGTAGCTTCCAGAGGATACTTGTCCTTTAGGTCAGGGAAATTTCGTTGAATTATTTCTTTCCATTATTCTGCTTACTCTCTTCTGCCTTTATGAAACTGCCATTTGGATGTTGGGCATCCTGGATTGGTCATCTGATTTTTTTTGTTTTTTTCCTTTGTCTGACAGTTTTTCATCTTTTTGTCATTATGTACTAGTTTCCAGGAGATTTTCTTGACTTTATTTTTCAACTCTACTATTGAATATTTTACTTCTACTTTCATATTTTAATTTGGAAGAGTTCCTTCCAATTCTTTACGTGTCTTTTAAAATAGGATTTTATTCTGTATTTATTTTGTGGATATAACTTTTCAAAACTCAGTCTTTTTTTTTAGTCTGGACTTTGCTTCCACTTCTTTTCTTCTAATTTTTCCTTCTGCCTAAAATGCTGTTCCCCTTAAATCTTTGCATGACTGGCCTCTTTCCATCATTGAGGTCTCATTCAGAGTGTCCTTTCCTAACTGACCCATTTGGCTATTGCAGCAACTATTTGAAAGTTCTTGTTTATTCATCTGTTTTGTGTCTTCTCCACAATATAACATAATCTCTAAGAATTAAGAGATCATGTCATTTTTTTTTTAGCTGCTATATGCCCCACTCCTAATAGATAGTATATGAATGATGTAATGGATGGTGAGACTAAATGATCCTAGGGTCAAAATGGGAAATCACTCCTTAGTAAGATGCTTGATCTTGAAAAAACTAATGAAGGAAGCCAATATTTATTTATATAGAAAAGTTTACTTTGTTTCTACATTCTCCCTTTTAAAAATAGGACAAAGTAATATGTTTAAGCAATAAAAAATAAAACATGCACAAGGTTTATAATGAAAAGGAAAAGTCCTCTGTCCCTCCTTTCTAAAGGAAACTAACTCATTTTTGTTTTAGTTCCGGTGACTTATTTCCCTAACTCTAAACAATATGAGTGCAATGTTATTTCTGTGTCCATTTAGAACATTTCATTGACTTGCTAATAGGAAAGACCAAGACTTAGCTGTTTTGCCTTCTCTACATTTCCTTGAAATTTTTGCTAGTTAATATTTTGTTTTCAAGCTTTTAAATAATATGCTTAAAACTTATATTTCTTGTTCCCTCAACTTGAAGCAGTGTTTCTTAACACCCTACTTGGTTAGCTAGGTATATTAGCACCCCAGCTCTTCCTTAGCTTTCTCCTTACCTTCTACTTCTCAATATCAGCTGTACCTTTAATTTTGTATTGTACTTTTAATTTATATTGTAAAGGTTGTTAACATTTATAGTCTCATCTGTAACCATAATTAAGTCTTTGTCACTTGCATAAAATCGCTTCTAAAAACTGAAAGAAAGAATAGCATTTATATTATAATAGCTTCAGTTTATCTCTTTTCCCCTTTTGTCCTTTCCTGGATTTGAATCTCTAAATCTGGGGCATGAATCCTAACAAGAGTGAGACGAGTAAACCAACAGGGTAACAAAGGCCTAGAGTAAGAGCAAGAGTCAATCCGAAGTTCCCAGGCAGAGCTGCAAGTCTCCCAGGAGGTCAGTGTTATGGGGGACTGATAGCACCTTTCAGGCAGGAGGCAGGGTTTGAGCTGTGCTACAAGGGCTTCCCTGGTGGCTCAGATGGTAAAGAATCTGCCTGCTGTGCAGGAAACCCAGTTTTGATCCCTGGGTTGGGAAGATCCCCTGGAGAATGGCTACCCACTCCAGTATTCTTGCCTGGAGAATCCCATGGACAGAGGAGCCTGTTGGGCTACAGTCCAAGGGGTTACAAAGGATTAATAACCTTATATTATTAACATTATCAGTTCAGTTCAGTCGCTGAGTCGTGTCTGACTCTTTGCGACCCCAGGAATCACACCACGCCAGGCCTCCCTCTTCATTACCATCTCTCAGATTTCACTCAGACTCATGTCCATCGAGTCCATGATGCCATCCAGCCATCTCATCCTCGGTCATCCCCTTCTCCTGCCCCCAATCCCTCCCAGCATCAGAGTCTTTTCCAATGAGTCAACTCTTCGCATGAGGTGGCCAAAGTACTGGAGTTTCAGCTTTAGCATCATTCCTTCCAAAGAAATCCCAGGNCTTTTTCTACTTTCTCATTATTAGTGTATAGGAATGCAAGGGATTTCTGAGTGTTGATTTTATATCCTGCAACTTTACTATGTATAGTAATATAGTAAAGTTGCAGGATATTAAAATTTAAAATCGAAGTACTATTTTTCATTAAGCTTTTTAAAAATTATTGAGGTAAAGTTTACATAGCTAAGTTAACCATTTTAAAGAGGACAACTCAGTGGCATTGAGTATATTCACAGTGTTGTGCAAACCATCTCTGTCTAGTTTCAGAACATTTCCATCACTCCAAAGTAAAGCCTCTTATCCTTTAAGCAGTCACTCTCCTTTCCTTCTGCTGAGCTTCGGGCAACTAGCATTCTGCATTCTGTCTCTGTGGACTTATCTGTTCTGAACATTTCTGGTAGATGTGGTCATACATATGTGATCTTTTGCACCTGCTCCTTCCACTGAGCACAATGTTTTCAAGGTTCATCCAGTAAGCATAATGTTTGCAGCAGGCACTGGTACTTCATTCTTTTTCATGGCTGAATACCATTATGTGTATACACCACAGTTTGTTTATTCCTTCATTCATTGATGGGCATTTGGGCTATTTCTACCTTTTGGCTATTATGAACAGTAATGCTGTGAATATGTGTGTACGTGTTTGTTTGAGTACTTGTTTTCTATTCCTTTTCTGTATACACCAGGTTTAGAATTGAGGAGTCATATGGTAATACTATGGGTAACATCTTGAGGAACTTCTGAACTGCTTTCCAGAGGAGCTACAGCCCTGTCAGCAATGTTCGAGCAAGGGTTCTGGTTTCTCCATATCCTTGTCAAGACTTGTCCATCTTTTTGATTATAGCCATCCTAGTGGTTATGAAGTGGTTTTTGCATTGTGGTTTTGATTCTGTTCAGTTCGGTTGCTCAGTCATGTCCGACTCTTTGTGACCTCATGGACTGCAGCACCCCAGCCTTCCCTGTCCATCACGAAATCCTGGAGCTTGCTCAAAACTCATGTCTGTCGAGTCGGTGATACCATCCAACCATCTTATCCTCTTTCATCCCCTCTCCTGCCTTCAATCTTTCCCAGCATCAGGGTCTTTTCCAATGAGTCAGTTCTTCACATCAGGCACCCAAAGTACTGGAGCTTCAACTTCAGCATCAGTCATTCCAGTGATCAAGGTTGATTTCCTTTAGGATTGACTGGTTTGATCTCCTTGCAGTCCAAGGGACTCTCAAGAGTCTTCTCTAACACCACAGTTCAAAAGCATTAATTCTCTGGCACTCAGACTTCTTTATGGTCCAACTCTAGAAACCGTACATGGCTACTGGAAAAACCATAGCTTTGATTATACAGACCTTTCTTGGCAAAGTAATGTCTCTGCTTTGTAATACACTGTCTAGTTTTGTCATAGCTTTTCTTCCAAGGAGCAAGTGTCTTTTAATTTAAATTTTGATTAAATCTAATTAAGGAAATTTTGAGAGGATGAAATTTGTCTATTTTTTCTGTTGTCATTTGTTGTTGAGCAGCTTTTCATGTGCTTGTTGGCCATTTGTGTATCTTCTTTGGAGAAATGTCTATTCAAATCTTGTGTCTACTTTTGATTCAGATTGTTTGAGTGTTTTTGTTGTTGAGTTTTAGGAGTTATCTATATATTCTGCATATTAGTTCTTTATTAGATTTGCAAATAATTTCTACCATTCTATGGGTTGCCTTTTTACACTGTTGATAGTGGTTTTGGATGCACAAACTTTTAAAACTTTCATAAAGTCCAGTTTATTTTTTTCTTTTATTACCTGTGTTTTTGGTGTCATAACCAATAATTCATTGCCAAATTCAATGTCATGAAACTCTTGCCTTATGTTTTGTTCTAAAATTTTTTTATAGGTTTAAGTCTTTCATTTAAATGTGTTTCTATTTGGAGTTAATTCTTTTCTATCATGTTAGGTAAGATTCTAACTTCATTCTTTTGCATGTGGAAATCCAGTTTTCCCAGTGCCATTTGTTGAAAAGACTGTCCTTTCCCCATTGAATGGTGTTGGCACCCTTGTTAAAAATCATTTGACCATATGTATGATGGTACAATACTATTAACTAAACTTTATTCAGATTTCATCAGTTTTCCAGTACTGTCCCTTTTCTGTTCTAGGATACAATCCAGGATTCCACATTGCATTTAATATTAACCTATTAAAAAATGTTTATCAGAGTCTTAATCTGATAGGTGAGACATACCCATGGTAGAAAATTTAAAAAGCATAAAAGGACATGTAGTGAAGTTGGTCTCCTCATCCCCATCTTCCTTGCATGTACAAGTATAGAAGTCTCCCTTCCTCAGAAACGAGCCCATTGAACACACAAATGTTTAGTGATAAATATGAGAAGAGAAGGGTGAACTGGCTGTCCAAGCAGGGCCTCCTGAAACCCCAAAGTAGCACCCTTTTTAACACTGCTGGTCCAGCTGCCTGATGCTTTACCTTCTAGGTGTGAGTGAGCAGTCTCTGTCTTCTAATAGATCCTTGCACAAAGCAGAGAACTATGTGCTGTGCATGTGTGACAGTGCTTTGTTAAGTATGTACAGCACCCTCTTTGTGCAAGATGTCATTAGGCTCTGGACGTGCTGGGACAGAAGGGCAGAGGGAGGGTGTGGCAAGGCAGGACAGCCATCTCTGCCTTTTTCACTCAGACTGTCCTTGGTTGACAGGTTTGTCTCAAAGACGAAGTTATTCATGGCTGTGCAAAGCTTCCTCCTATCTCTGCAGGACCAGGGGGAACGCCCTCCACTTGTGGTCTTCAGAGCTTCTGTCTATCTGCTTGCAACCTGCCAGGACAAAGATGGTGCCTTAGATGAGGTATGGACCAAAACTCCTGGGGCTTTTCCTCCTTCTGCTCCTTGGAAGACTGGTGTATGTATAGAGATGCTGGGCAGCAGAGAGACAGGGTGTGTTGGGGGACTAGACGAAGATGGCGCTGACGCATACAAAGCTCATGTAACTAGCCAGTTCTCTCAACAGTTCTGGGAGGCAGAGGTTACTATTTTTATTTTATTGATAAGAAAATCAAGACTTAAGGACTTCCCCCAAAGTCCAGTGGTCAAGACTCCATGCTTCCACTGCAGGGGCCGTGGGTTTGATCCCTAGTCAGAGAAGAAGGATCCTGCACACTGTGGACCTAAGTTAATTAGGTCCTAATTAACCTAAGTTATAAAGGTAAATTAGGTTAAAGGCTGTTTTCTTAGTACCACCTGTGGTTTGTGCAGGAGGAAAAAGGTGTGAGATGTCTAAAGACAACAGTTTATGAAACAAAATGTATTGCTGGGACCTACATCATTGTTAGCCAGGCTGGTCTTGGATTACTTTGATGAGGTTATTTGTTACAGGTTTTCTCCCTCCAGCTTCTTTATAAACTCTTAGGGCTGGAGCAATCATTTCACAATATATACATTTATCAGATGATTATGTTGTATCTCTTAAACTTGAAAGTCCCTCAGTCGTGTCCAACTCTTTGTGACTGGACTATACAGTCCATGAATTCTCCAGGCTGGAATTCTGGAGTGGTAGCTGTTCCCTTCTCCAGGGGATCTTTACAACTCAGGGATTGAACCCAGGTCTTGCACATTGCAGGAGGATTCTTTACCAGCTGAGCCACAAGGGAAGCCCATACCTGAGCTATCAGGGAAGCCTTAAACTTATGCAATGTTAAATGTTAATTATGTCTCAATCCTGGAATGTGAAGTCANTATTAAAATTTAAAATCGAAGTACTATTTTTCATTAAGCTTTTTAAAAATTATTGAGGTAAAGTTTACATAGCTAAGTTAACCATTTTAAAGAGGACAACTCAGTGGCATTGAGTATATTCACAGTGTTGTGCAAACCATCTCTGTCTAGTTCCAGAACATTTCCATCACTCCAAAGTAAAGCCTCTTATCCTTTAAGCAGTCACTCTCCTTTCCTTCTGCTGAGCTTCGGGCAACTAACATTCTGCATTCTGTCTCTGTGGACTTATCTGTTGTGAACATTTCTGGTAGATGTGGTCATACATATGTGATCTTTTGCACCTGCTCCTTCCACTGAGCACAATGTTTTCAAGGTTCATCCAGTAAGCATAATGTTTGCAGCAGGCACTGGTACTTCATTCTTTTTCATGGCTGAATACCATTATGTGTATACACCACAGTTTGTTTATTCCTTCATTCATTGATGGGCATTTGGGCTGTTTCTACCTTTTGGCTATTATGAACAGTAATGCTGTGAATATGTGTGTACGTGTTTGTTTGAGTACTTGTTTTCTATTCCTTTTCTGTATACACCAGGTTTAGAATTGAGGAGTCATATGGTAATACTATGGATAACATCTTGAGGAACTTCTGAACTGCTTTCCAGAGGAGCTACAGCCCTGTCAGCAATGTTCGAGCAAGGGTTCTGGTTTCTCCATATCCTTGTCAAGACTTGTCCATCTTTTTGATTAT
Organism: Raphicerus campestris; assembly: GCA_006410735.1. NCBI lineage: Eukaryota > Metazoa > Chordata > Mammalia > Artiodactyla > Bovidae > Raphicerus > Raphicerus campestris. The sequence continues at coordinate 1,643,818 of SJYW01025441.1, forward strand.
AGCCATCCTAGTGGTTATGAAGTGGTTTTTGCATTGTGGTTTTGATTCTGTTCAGTTCGGTTGCTCAGTCATGTCCGACTCTTTGTGACCTCATGGACTGCAGCACCCCAGCCTTCCCTGTCCATCACGAAATCCTGGAGCTTGCTCAAAACTCATGTCTGTCGAGTCGGTGATACCATCCAACCATCTTATCCTCTTTCATCCCCTCTCCTGCCTTCAATCTTTCCCAGCATCAGGGTCTTTTCCAATGAGTCAGTTCTTCACATCAGGCACCCAAAGTACTGGAGCTTCAACTTCAGCATCAGTCATTCCAGTGATCAAGGTTGATTTCCTTTAGGATTGACTGGTTTGATCTCCTTGCAGTCCAAGGGACTCTCAAGAGTCTTCTCTAACACCACAGTTCAAAAGCATTAATTCTCTGGCACTCAGACTTCTTTATGGTCCAACTCTAGAAACCGTACATGGCTACTGGAAAAACCATAGCTTTGATTATACAGACCTTTCTTGGCAAAGTAATGTCTCTGCTTTGTAATACACTGTCTAGTTTTGTCATAGCTTTTCTTCCAAGGAGCAGGTGTCTTTTAATTTAAATTTTGATTAAATCTAATTAAGGAAATTTTGAGAGGATGAAATTTGTCTATTTTTTCTGTTGTCATTTGTTGTTGAGCAGCTTTTCATGTGCTTGTTGGCCATTTGTGTATCTTCTTTGGAGAAATGTCTATTCAAATCTTGTGTCTACTTTTGATTCAGATTGTTTGAGTGTTTTTGTTGTTGAGTTTTAGGAGTTATCTATATATTCTGCATATTAGTTCTTTATTAGATTTGCAAATAATTTCTACCATTCTATGGGTTGCCTTTTTACACTGTTGATAGTGGTTTTGGATGCACAAACTTTTAAAACTTTCATGAAGTCCAGTTTATTTTTTTCTCTTATTGCCTGTGTTTTTGGTGTCATAACCAATAATTCATTGCCAAATTCAATGTCATGAAACTCTTGCCTTATGTTTTGTTCTAAAATTTTTTTATAGGTTTAAGTCTTTCATTTAAATGTGTTTCTATTTGGAGTTAATTCTTTTCTATCATGTTAGGTAAGATTCTAACTTCATTCTTTTGCATGTGGAAATCCAGTTTTCCCAGTGCCATTTGTTGAAAAGACTGTCCTTTCCCCATTGAATGGTGTTGGCACCCTTGTTAAAAATCATTTGACCATATGTATGATGGTACAATACTATTAACTAAACTTTATTCAGATTTCATCAGTTTTCCAGTACTGTCCCTTTTCTGTTCTAGGATACAATCCAGGATTCCACATTGCATTTAATATTAACCTATTAAAAAATGTTTATCAGAGTCTTAATCTGATAGGTGAGACATACCCATGGTAGAAAATTTAAAAAGCATAAAAGGACATGTAGTGAAGTTGGTCTCCTCATCCCCATCTTCCTTGCATGTACAAGTATAGAAGTCTCCCTTCCTCAGAAACGAGCCCATTGAACACACAAATGTTTAGTGATAAATATGAGAAGAGAAGGGTGAACTGGCTGTCCAAGCAGGGCTTCCTGAAACCCCAAAGTAGCACCCTTTTTAACACTGCTGGTCCAGCTGCCTGATGCTTTACCTTCTAGGTGTGAGTGAGCAGTCTCTGTCTTCTAATAGATCCTTGCACAAAGCAGAGAACTATGTGCTGTGCATGTGTGACAGTGCTTTGTTAAGTATGTACAGCACCCTCTTTGTGCAAGATGTCATTAGGCTCTGGACGTGCTGGGACAGAAGGGCAGAGGGAGGGTGTGGCAAGGCAGGACAGCCATCTCTGCCTTTTTCACTCAGACTGTCCTTGGTTGACAGGTTTGTCTCAAAGACGAAGTTATTCATGGCTGTGCAAAGCTTCCTCCTATCTCTGCAGGACCAGGGGGAACGCCCTCCACTTGTGGTCTTCAGAGCTTCTGTCTATCTGCTTGCAACCTGCCAGGACAAAGATGGTGCCTTAGATGAGGTATGGACCAAAACTCCTGGGGCTTTTCCTCCTTCTGCTCCTTGGAAGACTGGTGTATGTATAGAGATGCTGGGCAGCAGAGAGACAGGGTGTGTTGGGGGACTAGACAGAGATGGCGCTGACACATACAAAGCTCATGTAACTAGCCAGTTCTCTCAACAGTTCTGGGAGGCAGAGGTTACTATTTTTATTTTATTGATAAGAAAATCAAGACTTAAGGACTTCCCCCAAAGTCCAGTGGTCAAGACTCCATGCTTCCACTGCAGGGGGCGTGGGTTTGATCCCTAGTCAGAGAAGAAGGATCCTGCACACTGTGGACCTAAGTTAATTAGGTCCTAATTAACCTAAGTTATAAAGGTAAATTAGGTTAAAGGCTGTTTTCTTAGTACCACCTGTGGTTTGTGCAGGAGGAAAAAGGTGTGAGATGTCTAAAGACAACAGTTTATGAAACAAAATGTATTGCTGGGACCTACATCATTGTTAGCCAGGCTGGTCTTGGATTACTTTGATGAGGTTATTTGTTACAGGTTTTCTCCCTCCAGCTTCTTTATAAACTCTTAGGGCTGGAGCAATCATTTCACGATATATACATTTATCAGATGATTATGTTGTATCTCTTAAACTTGAAAGTCCCTCAGTCGTGTCCGACTCTTTGTGACTGGACTATACAGTCCATGAATTCTCCAGGCTGGAATTCTGGAGTGGTAGCTGTTCCCTTCTCCAGGGGATCTTTACAACTCAGGGATTGAACCCAGGTCTTGCACATTGCAGGAGGATTCTTTACCAGCTGAGCCACAAGGGAAGCCCATACCTGAGCTATCAGGGAAGCCTTAAACTTATGCAATGTTATATGTTAATTATGTCTCAATCCTGGAATGTGAAGTCAAGTGGGCCTTAGAAAGCATCACTATGAACAAAGCTAGTGAAGGTGATGGAATTCCAGTTGAGCTATTTCAAATCCTAAAAGATGATGCTGTGAAAGTGCTGTACTTAGTATGCCAGCAAATTTGGAAAACTCAGCAGTGGCCACAGGACTGGAAAAGGTCAGTTTTCATTCCAATTCCAAAGAAAGGCAATGCCAAAGAATGCTCAAACTACCATACAATTGCACTCATCTCACATGCTAGTAAAGTAATGCTCTAAAT
>SJYW01025441.1:1647191-1658648 GCA_006410735.1 Raphicerus campestris
ACCTCAGATATGCAGATGACACCACCCTTATGGCAGAAAGTGAAGAGGAACTAAAAAGCGTCTTGATGAAGGTGAAAGAGGAGAGTGAAAAAGTTGGCTTAAAGCTCAACATTCAGAAAATTAAGGTCATGGCATTCGGTCCCATCACTTCATGGGAAATAGATGGGCAAACGGTAGAAACAGTGACAGACTTTATTTTCTGGGGCTCCAAAATCACTGCAGATGGTGACTGCAGCCATGAAATTAAAAGACGCTTACTCCTTGGAAGAAAAGTTATGATTAACCTAGACAGCATATTCAAAAGCAGAGACATTACTTTGCCAACAAAGGTCCATCTAGTCAAGGCTATGGTCTTTCCAGTGGTCATGTATGTATGTGAGATTTGGACTGTGAAGAAAGCTGAGCACTGAAGAATTGATGCCTTTGAACTTTGGTGTTGGAGAAGGCTCTTGAGAGTGCCTTGGACTGCAAGGAGATCCAACCAGTCCATTCTGAAGATCAGTCCTGGGTCTTCTTTGGAAGGACTGATGCTGGGGCTGAAACTCCAGTACTTTGGCCACCTCATGTGAAGAGTTGACTCATTGGAAAAGACTCTGATGCTGGGAGGGATTGGGGATAGGAGGAGAAGGGGATGACAGAGGATGGGATGGCTGGATGGCATCACCGACTCGATGGACATGAGTTTGGTTGGGTAAACTCCGGGAGTTGGTGATGGACAGGGAGGCCTGGTGTGCTGCAATTCATGAAGTCGCAAAGAGTTGGACACGACTGAGTGACTGAACTGAACTGAAAACTAGGAAAAAAGACTTAATAGTGTTTAAATGGCAGTACTCCTCAAATTGTTCTATAGATTCAACATAATCTTCATCAAAATTCTAGTTGCCTTTTTTTTTTCTTGTCTTGAAATGGACAAGCTGATCCTAAAATTTATTTGAAAATGCAAGGGACCCAAAATAGCCAAAATAATTTTGAAAAAGAAGATCAGGTTTGGAGGACTCACACTTCTTCATTTCAAACTTACTACAAAGATAGAGTAATCAAGACAGTGTGGTTCTAAATATGTCTAGGAGAGACATCCAGATCAGCCGAATAGAGTTGAGAGTTCAAAATTAAACCCATAGGGAATTCCCTGTCTGTTCAGTGGTTAGAACTCAGCATTTTCACTGCCGGGACCTGGGTTCCATCCCTGGTGCGAGAATTAAGGTCCCTCAGGTCAAAACGAAAACAAAAACCCCAAGAATAAACCCATATATTTTTTATAAGAATGACAAGACAATTCAGCAAAGGAAAAACTGCCTTTTTAATAAATAATGTTGGAATCAGTTGCATATCTACATGGAACAGAATGGAGCTCGACCCTTAGCTCATCTCATACACAGAAATGAACTCAAAATGCATGAAAGACCCAAGTGAAGAGTCAAAACTATAAAGCGTGAAATCATGAGAGTAACATGCTCAGGAATTTAAGCTTTGTTATATGTGCAGCAGGGAAGAGAGAGGTTTAATAAATGGTTTAACACACCTGCTCTTTGCTGTCTCTGTGCCAGGCCCTGTGCCAGGGCACAGATTAATCTGCTGCAGTCCCTGCCCTCAGACAGCTGAAGTCTAGTGTGGTAGGTAGACACATACACGCTGACAGTTGTGGCACACTGTGCTAAGTGTCATTATAGAGGGGGTTTCTCAGCCACAGCACTGGTGACATTTTGCACAGTCTTTTCTGTGGGAGGCTGTTCGGTGCATTGCAGAATATTTAGCAGGATTCCTGCTCTCTCACACTAGACGCCACTAGCACTCCCACAATCAAGACAATCAACAGTCTAGACAGTCTAGACATTTTTACTGTCTCCTGGGGAGTGAAATCACCCCGAGTTGAGGGCCACTGTTACAAGTAAGCACGGTGAGATTTTCTTTTTGCTAGAGGGTGCCAGTGAAAATAACCTGGACTCCTGAGAACCCAGTACATTTTTTCCCAGGTACATCTTGGCTGTCTCTATTTGTTGNCTCACACTTCTTCATTTCAAACTTACTACAAAGATAGAGTAATCAAGACAGTGTGGTTCTAAATATGTCTAGGAGAGACATCCAGATCAGCCGAATAGAGTTGAGAGTTCAAAATTAAACCCATAGGGAATTCCCTGTCTGTTCAGTGGTTAGAACTCAGCATTTTCACTGCCGGGACCTGGGTTCCATCCCTGGTGCGAGAATTAAGGTCCCTCAGGTCAAAACGAAAACAAAAACCCCAAGAATAAACCCATATATTTTTTATAAGAATGACAAGACAATTCAGCAAAGGAAAAACTGCCTTTTTAATAAATAATGTTGGAATCAGTTGCATATCTACATGGAACAGAATGGAGCTCGACCCTTAGCTCATCTCATACACAGAAATGAACTCAAAATGCATGAAAGACCCAAGTGAAGAGTCAAAACTATAAAGCGTGAAATCATGAGAGTAACATGCTCAGGAATTTAAGCTTTGTTATATGTGCAGCAGGGAAGAGAGAGGTTTAATAAATGGTTTAACACACCTGCTCTTTGCTGTCTCTGTGCCAGGCCCTGTGCCAGGGCACAGATTAATCTGCTGCAGTCCCTGCCCTCAGACAGCTGAAGTCTAGTGTGTTAGGTAGACACATACACGCTGACAGTTGTGGCACACTGTGCTAAGTGTCATTATAGAGGGGGTTTCTCAGCCACAGCACTGGTGACATTTTGCACAGTCTTTTCTGTGGGAGGCTGTTCGGTGCATTGCAGAATATTTAGCAGGATTCCTGCTCTCTCACACTAGACGCCACTAGCACTCCCACAATCAAGACAATCAACAGTCTAGACAGTCTAGACATTTTTACTGTCTCCTGGGGAGTGAAATCACCCCGAGTTGAGGGCCACTGTTACAAGTAAGCACGGTGAGATTTTCTTTTTGCTAGAGGGTGCCAGTGAAAATAACCTGGACTCCTGAGAACCCAGTACATTTTTTCCCAGGTACATCTTGGCTGTCTCTATTTGTTGGGGATTGGAGTCTCTTGGGGCTTCTGCAAGGCGTAGACTCTTTAGCCTCTTTATTCTTTGCCTCCAGGCTGTGGTTGGTGCCATCAGAAAATTCCTAGAGGACACCCCAGACCTGCACCGAGTCTACACCCACCATCCGCTCCTGCTCAGGTTGTTCCTGCTGCATCCAGAGCTGATGAGGAGGTTTGGGCACCGTGTCCTGGAACTTTGGTTCTCTTGGGAAGAGAGCAGCTGTGAGGAGCTGGACGGTGTCCCGTCTGCTGGGCAGCCCACCCTTCCCGCCAGCGTAGCAGCCCTGTTTCACATACTCAGGAGCAGCCCCAGCATCCTACTCATTTTGCTAGTAGGTGACCACTTGCTCATTTCTACAGTCAGAGGTGGTGGGCCCTCTCTCTCTGGGAGCTGGTTTCCTGAGGTCAGGAGGCACTATAGCTGCTTCTACCCACCTCTGGACTTAGCAGTGTTTCCATGCTAGTAGGAGGTCTTTTAGCTGGCAGGTGCCTGGTAAATCCATACCCTTTCCTAAGTCTGATGGATGTCTGCTCATTGAGAGATATGTGCCCCTCTAATCCTCAGGGGATATAGCTCTGAAATGCTGACCTTTGTCACCATTCCCTCTTGCCTCCCTGTCTTAAGTATATTCTGTTAGCGAGAGTTTGATGTCACAGGGGACCCCTGGGGCATGTAGTGGCAGATGTCTGATTGGCAAAGGGACTCAGCCTCTTTTCTGTCATAACTCTCAAGATAATGTTACATGTGCAACACTCTTCTTTGGGCATACCCAGAATTTTTTTTATCAGGAGTTTATTGCATATTCCAATGATTTTTTGTGTGTGAAGTAAGACATTCCTATAATTTCTGTTGGGTTCATCAGTTAGATAAGGAAGCTGCTTGTATGCAGTTGATTTGATAGGGGCCACATTCATGCTTTGGCTCAAATTTTTCCTTGGATGAGGAAGAAAAGGGAATAAGGAATGGGTTAAAAATAAACCATTAGTGCATAAGGAAAGAAAACAAGATGGGACACAGAGTAGCAATGGACAGAGCTAAGATGCTGGATTTTCTTTGCCAGATAAAGTATTCAGGGTCAGGTCCTCACACATAAGTATTCATAAACCTTTGCTGACCTGCTGAGTTAGGAATCTGAATAGATCTAAGGCTTTCAAAAAAGAAAAAAGTTCAGATCTTCTGAGGAAGATACTAATCGTAGTATCTTATTTTTTTCTTTTTAAACAGAATAAGAAATAGTTTTAGAGAGATTTGCCCAAGGTCACAAGAGCTAAGATTAAAACCCAGATTTTGATTCCATATTGTTTTTTCCAGTAAACTGAGCTAAATCTCAGGACAAGAGAGAAACCAACCCTGACTCAGGGTTTTACCTAATGGGAGAGCTGTTTGTTTGAACACAGGGAAGAATTGGACCTAGTTCCTGGCCCATGGGCCAGTGAGGGACTCAGACACAACAAACCCCTAACAACTGAATGAAGTCTTCTCTGAGCTTTGGTTGCCTCATGTCTAAAATGGAGATAACATGGGGATAAATGAAAGAATACATAGGAGCACTCGTGGTATGCTGTACACGGTAGACTGTCATTCACTGATTCCTGACTGACTCTGAACTAGATAAAGACTCTTAATCTCAGAAAGGCTTATTGAGGGCCTTCCCTTGTAGTACATTGGTTAAGAATCTACCTTCCAATGCAAGGGATGCAGGTCTGAACCCTGCTTGAGCAACTAAAATCCCACATTCCACCTGACAACTAAGCCACAACAAAGACATGACACAGCCAAATAAANTGTCCCGTCTGCTGGGCAGCCCACCCTTCCCGCCAGCGTAGCAGCCCTGTTTCACATACTCAGGAGCAGCCCCAGCATCCTACTCATTTTGCTAGTAGGTGACCACTTGCTCATTTCTACAGTCAGAGGTGGTGGGCCCTCTCTCTCTGGGAGCTGGTTTCCTGAGGTCAGGAGGCACTATAGCTGCTTCTACCCACCTCTGGACTTAGCAGTGTTTCCATGCTAGTAGGAGGTCTTTTAGCTGGCAGGTGCCTGGTAAATCCATACCCTTTCCTAAGTCTGATGGTTGTCTGCTCATTGAGAGATATGTGCCCCTCTAATCCTCAGGGGATATAGCTCTGAAATGCTGACCTTTGTCACCATTCCCTCTTGCCTCCCTGTCTTAAGTATATTCTGTTAGCGAGAGTTTGATGTCACAGGGGACCCCTGGGGCATGTAGTGGCAGATGTCTGATTGGCAAAGGGACTCAGCCTCTTTTCTGTCATAACTCTCAAGATAATGTTACATGTGCAACACTCTTCTTTGGGCATACCCAGAATTTTTTTTATCAGGAGTTTATTGCATATTCCAATGATTTTTTGTGTGTGAAGTAAGACATTCCTATAATTTCTGTTGGGTTCATCAGTTAGATAAGGAAGCTGCTTGTATGCAGTTGATTTGATAGGGGCCACATTCATGCTTTGGCTCAAATTTTTCCTTGGATGAGGAAGAAAAGGGAATAAGGAATGGGTTAAAAATAAACCATTAGTGCATAAGGAAAGAAAACAAGATGGGACACAGAGTAGCAATGGACAGAGCTAAGATGCTGGATTTTCTTTGCCAGATAAAGTATTCAGGGTCAGGTCCTCACACATAAGTATTCATAAACCTTTGCTGACCTGCTGAGTTAGGGATCTGAATAGATCTAAGGCTTTCAAAAAAGAAAAAAGTTCAGATCTTCTGAGGAAGATACTAATCGTAGTATCTTATTTTTTTCTTTTTAAACAGAATAAGAAATAGTTTTAGAGAGATTTGCCCAAGGTCACAAGAGCTAAGATTAAAACCCAGATTTTGATTCCATATTGTTTTTTCCAGTAAACTGAGCTAAATCTCAGGACAAGAGAGAAACCAACCCTGACTCAGGGTTTTACCTAATGGGAGAGCTGTTTGTTTGAACACAGGGAAGAATTGGACCTAGTTCCTGGCCCATGGGCCAGTGAGGGACTCAGACACAACAAACCCCTAACAACTGAATGAAGTCTTCTCTGAGCTTTGGTTGCCTCATGTCTAAAATGGAGATAACATGGGGATAAATGAAAGAATACATAGGAGCACTCGTGGTATGCTGTACACGGTAGACTGTCATTCACTGATTCCTGACTGACTCTGAACTAGATAAAGACTCTTAATCTCAGAAAGGCTTATTGAGGGCCTTCCCTTGTAGTACATTGGTTAAGAATCTACCTTCCAATGCAAGGGATGCAGGTCTGAACCCTGCTTGAGCAACTAAAATCCCACATTCCACCTGACAACTAAGCCACAACAAAGACATGACACAGCCAAATAAATAAACAGGTTTTTAAAAAAGAGGGAAGACTTATTGAATTCTGAAGGTCATATAGCTAACAAAGGTCATGACCATGACCGGAGCCTAAATTAATGAGTTTTTACTAAATTAGATCCTAGAAACATCAGAGTTAAGAAAGAAGAGCAGGGAACACTGTTGTTTGTTCCTGTGTATAATTCCTGCCATTGCTTCCCAGCTTCTAGCTGCAGGAGGGGAAAGAGTCTAAAAATATGTGTTGGTACCAATTTCTGTTTCTGATATGGGTAATTAACAGCTGAAAACAAAGCTGTTAATTGCCACTCTTACCAATGGGTGGTCTTTCACGTGGGTTGTTTGTATGTAAAAAACAGTGACGTCATAGAAGCTCTGTTTGTTCCCTGCTTGGGCCATGTCCCCCTGGTCGGCCCAGTCCCAGAGAGTTCTGGACGATTCTGGACAGGAGAGGCTTCAGAGGGGGCCATGCTCCACCCAGAGCCTCCTCACTGACCCAAGGGTGAGGTGCACCCCTTCCCCTGGCATTCATCACAGTGCCCCCTTCCTTTGGCACTTTGAACATTCACTAACTTAGGTTTCTAAGAGACCGGCTTTGGCAGTCAGGCAGCCGTGTGCTGGTGAAGGAGCAGAACTAGGAAACTAGTTTGGCTGTGGGTCCCGTGACCTCAGACAAATCTCACCTCATCTGGCTTCAGCCTCACACTCTATAAGGTAAAACGGTTGATGGAAATGAACTGAGATTCCCTTTAGCCTTCTTATTCTGTGAGCCTCTCCTGCCAAAGATGTTTTCTGAGTCTCTGTGTGTATATAAGTGCTGCATCCAACTCTTTGCAACCCCATGGACTGTAGCCCAACAAGCTCCTTTGTCCATGGAATTTTCTAGGCAATAATACTGGAGTGGGTTGCCATTTCCTATTCCAGGGGATCTTCCCAACCAAGTCCCTACAAGGTAACAAAGATGAAGCCAACCTCATCCCTGCCCTTCCTTAAATCGTAGTGGCTATAGAATTTATAATGCCCCTGCTTTCTTGACAGGCAAACTAGTTAATCTGCGTCAGTTTGCTGATTTAAATAACTGGAGTGACACCTACTAGGAAGAATTATCATGAAGATACAGATAATGTATAAACAAACATGTAACTTAAACACAGAACAATACTTGACATTATTAGGTCCTGACTGAGTGATTGCTATTGATGTTGTCAATAAAAATTAATCAACAGTCTATCTCAGAAGGAAATGGCAAATTTATTTGAGCCAACCCGAGAATTATAACCTGGTAGACGGTCTTTAGAAATCTGAGGGGAATTCCCTGGCAGTCCAGTGGTTAGGACTCAGTGCTTCTGCTATAGGGAGCACAGGTTCCATGCCTGGTCCAGGAACTAAGATCTTGCAAACCATGTGGTATGGCCAAAAAACTGAATTAAGAAAGTAAAATAAAAAGCTCTGAGAACTGTTCTGCCCATAAGAGGGCAAAGCACAGTGATTTAAGTTTATGAGACAAATGGTTAAATGACATATTATTGATCGTTTACACAATTTAAATCTATACATACAAAGGTAGTAGTGGATCACAGGTCATCATGGTCCCTTGCAGAGTTAGGAAGGAAGTTATCCCCTAAAGACTTATGAGTTGTGACCCTTGATGAGACTGAGAAAGAATGTTATCTCCTAAGGAGGTCTGGTTAATTCAGATGCACAATACACAATAAAAGGGGAGGAAGAGGCCCAAGCTAGCAAAGAAAAATTTTATGTTTAAATGTTTCTCGTTGTGCCATAAAATATGAATTATTTCATCAGTATTATAGTTGTTTCTCTGGCAGCTGTGGCGGTTTTTAGAGAACTAAGCACAGATGCCCCCATGCTACCCAGTGATCAGCACATCTGGGCTTGTCTGGCCGGTTGCCTGTAATCATGGTTCTGTGTGTCAGGAGCTAGGAGTCTGTGTGTGACACTGGTTTCGTGGCACCCAGCCCCCTCTGCCCTGTCCAAAGGAACTGGCCTGTTTGAACTGGAAGATACCAGGAACTCTCAATGGGATAGTCTCTGGTGTAGCTTCTGCTGACTTCCCCTTTAACATATACTTATTAACTCTGAAACCAAATAAAAAGCAATGTTCTTTCCAGCCTTCTGAAACCAAGGCCTTTACTCCTTGGGGCAGAAATAGCCAGATGCCATGGTGGAGACGGGGCCTGATCTGGTCCTTGTTTCTCTTCCTGTGTCCTGAATCTGTCCTAACCTATCCTGTCCTTGCCCTGTGACATCTCCACCCCCACCCTCCTCTCCCTTAAGGCACACTCAGGTCCCTGCTTCTGAAATAACCTCTTCCTGGCCCTTGTACTTCCATGTGCAAGAGAGGGGCATCCTGGAAAGTAGAAAGAGCTCTGGGCTTGGAGTTGGGAGTGTGTTAGTCACTCAGTCCTGTCTCTTTGTGATCCAAGTCCTATCCTTGGGACTGTAGCCTGTCAAGCTCCCCTGTCCATGGGATTCTCCAGGCAATGATGCTGAAGTGGGTAGCCATTCCCTCTCCAGGGGATCTTCCTGACCCAGGGTCTTCTGCATTGTAGGCAGATTCTTTACCATCTGAGCCACCAGGGATTCAAATCCTAACTGTGCCACTCACTAGTTTATGTGAGCTTTGGCATATCACACGGTCTCTCTGAGCATCTGTTTTTTCCCGTTTAGGATGGACTTGTTTGACAGGATGATGCATGGTAGGTCCTGAGTGAGTGCTTCCTTCCCCAGGTTCTGTGACAGCATCATTTGGGGCTCTTCTCCAGCCCCTCTTCACTGCTCAACTGTCCCCAACTATAATGCCGTCTGAGCTCTGGCTTCCTTGTCTCCTGCTCAGGACCTCATCTGTTCCAGTCCCATGGACATAGCCCGCAAGGTACTGATTGTCCTGAAGACCTTTCTGAGGAGGAATGAAGATGTCCAAGTGGGCGGTCTCATCCGAGGCCACTTCCTGATGATCCTACAGCATCTGCTGGTGGAGCATGGGTCCTCCCCCTCAGGAGGTCAGCCTGTAGCTGCTGGAGGCATGTTTAGACCTGAAGGAAGGTCACTCAGGAGTGAGCAGCTCTACTGTGATGAGGTCTGCTCTGGGAGAGAGAATCAGAGTTTTCTCTGCAAAAGAAAAGTCAGGCCAGTGGGGCATCAAACGAGAAACTTTTATCTCCTTCTCTTGTGGGAGAGTGGGTGTTCAACATACTTGTGTGTGTGTATGTGTGTGTGTCTGTGGTTTGAGTGTGCTTATGTTTCATGTCTAAATGAGTGGGTGTGTTCGATGCATGCATGCCTATCCCCACCCTGCACAGCATGTGCTCAGAGCTATTTGTCACAAGAATGGCAGCCCCTAGTTGGGAAGAAAGAAGCGGTGAATGTTGGGGAGGTGAGGGAGGCAGCAACAGCCAAGCAGGGGCAAGGGAGGGGGTGGATCTGTGATGGATTGGAGCTCCTGGTGAGATCTAAAAGGATGGTTTCCACATCTGGAATGGGACTCCCTGGAGTCACAGAAGCTTGATATTTGGTATAGTGTGAAAGGCTAGGATTAGTCTGTTTTTTTCCTACTCTTAGAAAGTTAAACTTTAAAATTTTCAAGCATTAAGAAGAAGTGGGTGGAGAACTATGGCTCACTTGGTCCAGTTCTGTTGAGGACGGGGGTTTGGGAGGCATGTTTAAGGGGATCTCAGTTCAGTTCAGTCGCTCAGTCATGTTTGCTCTTTGCGACCCCATGAAACAGCACGCCAGGCCTCCCTGTCCATCACCAACTCCTGGAGTTTACCCAAACTCATTCCCATTGAGTTGGTGATGCCATCCAACCATCTCATCTCTGTCGTCCCCTTCTCTTCCTGCCCTCAGTCTTTCCCAGCATCAGGGTCTTTTCCAAATAACTCAGCTCTTCGCATCAGGTGGCCCAATGAGGCACTGGATTTTCAGCTTCAACATCAGTCCTTCCAATGAACACCCAAGACTGATCTCCTTTAGGATGGACTGGTTGGATCTCCTTGCAGTCCAAGGGACTCTCAAGAGCCTTCTCCAACACCACAGTTCAAAAGCATCAATTCTTTGGCGCTCAGCTTTCTTTATAGTCCAACTCTCACATCCACATATGACTATTGGTAAAACCATAGCCTTGACTAGATGGACTTTGTTGACAAAGTAATGTTTCTGCTTTTTAATATGCTATCTAGGTTGGTCATAACTTTCCTTCCAAGGAGTAAGCGTCTTTTAATTTCATGGCTGCAGTCACCATCTGCAGTGATTTTGGAGCCCCCCAAAATAAAGTCAGCTACTGTTTCCACTGTTTCCCCATCTATTTGCCATGAAGTGATGGGACCAGAGGCCATGATCTTAATTTTCTGAATGTTGAGCTTTAAGCCAACTTTTTCACTCTCCTGTTTCACTTTCATCAAGAGGGTCTTCAGTTCTTTACTTTCTGCCATAAGATTGGTGTCTTCTGCATATCTGAGGTTATTGATATTTCTCCTGGCAATTTTGATTCCAGCTTGTGCTTCTTCCAGCCCAGCGTTTCTCATGATGTACTCTGCATAGAAGTTAAATAAGCAGGGTGACAATATACAGCCTTGACGTACTCCTTTTCCTATTTGGAACCAGTCTGTTGTTCCATGTCCAGTTCTAACTGTTGCTTCTTGACCTGCATATAGGTTTCTCAAGGGGCAGGTCAGGTGGTCTGGTATTCCCATCTCTTTCAGAATTTTCCACAGTTTATTGTGATCCACACAGTCAAAGGCTTTGGCATAGTCACTAAAGCAGAAATAGATGTTTTTCTGGAACGTTCTTGCTTTTTTGACGATCCAGCGGATGCTGGCAATTTGATCTCTGGTTCCTCTGACTTTTCTAAAACCAGCTTGAATATCTGGAAGTTCACGTATTGCTGAAGCCTGGCCTGGAGAATTTTGAACATTACTTCATTCGTGTGTGAGATGAATGCAATTGTGCGGTAGTTTGAGCCTTCTTTGGCATTGCCTTTCTTAGGGATTGGAATGAAAACTGACCTTTTCCAGTCCTGTGGCCACTGCTGAGTTTTCCAAATGTGCTGACATATTGAGTGCAGCACTTTCAAAGCATCATCTTTTAGGATTTGAAATAGC
>SJYW01025441.1:1664993-1706056 GCA_006410735.1 Raphicerus campestris
AGTCACCATCTGCAGTGATTTTGGAGCCCCCAAAAATAAAATCTGACACTGTTTCCACTGTTTCCCCATCTATTTCCCATGAGATGATGGGACTGGATGCCAGGATCTTTGTTTTCTGAATGTTGAGCTTTAAGCCAACTTTTTCACTCTCCTGTTTCACTTTCATCAAGAGGGTCTTCAGTTCTTTACTTTCTGCCATAAGATTGGTGTCTTCTGCATATCTGAGGTTATTGATATTTCTCCTGGCAATTTTGATTCCAGCTTGTGCTTCTTCCAGCCCAGCGTTTCTCATGATGTACTCTGCATAGAAGTTAAATAAGCAGGGTGACAATATACAGCCTTGACGTACTCCTTTTCCTATTTGGAACCAGTCTGTTGTTCCATGTCCAGTTCTAACTGTTGCTTCTTGACCTGCATATAGGTTTCTCAAGGGGCAGGTCAGGTGGTCTGGTATTCCCATCTCTTTCAGAATTTTCCACAGTTTATTGTGATCCACACAGTCAAAGGCTTTGGCATAGTCACTAAAGCAGAAATAGATGTTTTTCTGGAACGTTCTTGCTTTTTTGATGATCCAGCGGATGCTGGCAATTTGATCTCTGGTTCCTCTGACTTTTCTAAAACCAGCTTGAATATCTGGAAGTTCACGTATTGCTGAAGCCTGGCCTGGAGAATTTTGAACATTACTTCATTCGTGTGTGAGATGAATGCAATTGTGCGGTAGTTTGAGCCTTCTTTGGCATTGCCTTTCTTAGGGATTGGAATGAAAACTGACCTTTTCCAGTCCTGTGGCCACTGCTGAGTTTTCCAAATGTGCTGACATATTGAGTGCAGCACTTTCAAAGCATCATCTTTTAGGATTTGAAATAGCTCAACTGGAATTCGATCACCTCCACTAGCTTTGTTCGTTGTGATGCTTCCTAAGGCCCACTTGACTTCACATTCCAGAATGTCTGGCTTTAGATGAGCTGTCACACCATCTTGATTATCTGGGTCGTAAAGATCTTGTTTGTATAGTTCTTCTATGTATTCTCTTCTCTGTGCCACCTCTTCTTAATATCTTCTGTTAAGGGGATCTGGAGGAGCTGAATCCTTCCTTTTCAGGAAAGGAGAAGCCACAACTAAGTGATAATAGTGTTTAAGAATCATGAGATTTCTTGGAAACCCATATTGGAAAGACTTTGAACCTTGGATTCAGATTTGGGTTCAAGTCCTGGCCCTACCAGTGGCTGTGAGACCTGGGAGATGTCATTTAGCCTCTTTGGGCCTCAGTTTTTTTAACTATAAAATAGAAATGACAGTCCCTGCTTCCCAAGATTTTAAAGAGGATTAAGTCAAATAATGAATTCTCTTACCCAACCCAGAGTTGGCACTCAGTCTGTCAGTTGCCCCTTTTCCAAATAAAGAAGACAGGAAATAGGGGTAAATCCCAATGAACTGTTTACTGCTGGTTGGGTGCTGGTGGTGATCTGTCTGTCAGTCCCCCTGACCAGCTCTCCTTGTTCCTAACAGACTCTGGGAACCTGCCTTTGTTGTTGAACCTCCTCTCCTTAGTGCAGCTGAGGAACGAGTCAGAGCAAGAACTGGACAGCATGGCCATGAAGCTGCTTCACCAAGGTGCTCTGGCTGCTTGGAACAGTGCCTGAGGGCCCAGGGCTGGACGGGCTGTGGGTCGGCCCTCATAGCACTGGCCTTGCTCCTTTCCACCCTTTCACCTTTTGGAAGAAGCTGGTGGGTCAGTCTATTCCTGTGGGCTTCTCTCTCTTTTTTTGAGTAGAGAAAGGTTTATTGCAGGGCCATGCAAGAAAGGGGACTCATGCCCCCCGACAAACCCAGACTCCCTGAAGGATTTCAACAAAGCATTTTTAAAGGCAACAAGAGGAGGAGGGTTGCAGGGTATGCGATCAACTCACGCATAGTTCTCTGACTGGCTGATCGCCTATGGGCTTCTTGATAAAGGACCTTCCAGATCTTCTGCTCTTCCTCGGGGATGTTTGGAAAACAAAAACCAAAACAAGTCACTGCGACAAGCTCCAGAATCAAGAAGGCCTGATTTTGTTCTCAGCTTAGTCACTAGTTATGCAACCTTGGGCAACCTCTAGCCTTTGTGAGCCTTTGGTTCCTCATAAGTAAGATAACAGTGTGTACTGATTTAGGGTTAATGTAAGGAGTAACTTTAAATGTAGAATGCCACAAGGTACTTGGCACAGAGTAGGCCTTCAGTGGGTACTGTCTGTGTATCCTTCATTTTTCTTGGCACAAGCTCTGTTCTCCACCTCACCCTGCAGCTGACTCAGGATCTGATGATCCAGTTCACAGATCTCTAGGCCTTTTCTCTCCCCATACCCCAAACCTTATTAGGATCTTTTATTGCTCGCTGATGCAGCAACCAGTTCATAGGCATCACCCACAGGAAGATTTGTTGAAGAAAGCTTGAAATTATTAGGAAAAAAGGTGTGTCTCCAATCCCTGTGGAGTGGAGTGTCCTCTGGCCACAGGGTAGTATGGTTTTTCCCTGCCTGGAGCCCAGATCTCCTCATGAGAAGATCATTGTCCAGCCTGGCCTAGTGCTGGTCATTGCCTGCCTGTCTTATCAGGTGCCACTCAGCCAGAAGGGAGGTTTGTGTGTGACACAAACAGCTGTCAAAAGGGCCTCTAACAGGGAGACATAGCAGACTGAAGCATATTTGTGAAATGAGTATGTTTACATGTAACCCTGAATAGTTTTATTGGAGAGTACTGAGGGTAGAGGACTGTGGCTCAAGGGTGGGGCTATGGTTGGGAGGGGGCCTGGTTGTCTGGTTGATCATGAGCCATGTAAAGTCAAGTATGATATGGCTGCCAAAAAAGTGAATGGAGACTTAGGTAGGTTTATATCTAGGATGGTAGGGGCAGGGGAGCAAGGACTGGTAATTCCCAGGTGGAAACGATTGTGCTCTGTAGATGTCTACCCCACAGTGTTGTAACCACTCTGATAAGGCAGGCGGAATACGAGGAGGCATTTAACCTTGCCTTGAGAGATTAAGGGAGAATTCATGAGGGAGGTAAACTTTGAGCTGAATCTGGATTGCTGAATCAGAGGAAAGGTGTTAGCTAGATGGAGGTGGTATGAGAGAAAGAATGTGGCAAGTTTAGGGAACTGCACATCGATAGCTACAGACCTCCTCTGGGAAGGTGGTGAGTGCCTATTCCTGGAAGAATTCAGAGACTTGACCGTCTTTCGGCTGATGGTGGCAAGTTGGCCTACGTAACCTCTGCAGACTGCAACCTGGAGTCTGGTTGGCACAAGTGCTGTCCGAGGCTGCCTTTTGATCTCCTAAACTTGTGCAGTCTGTTCGTACATGCACCGGTGCGCTGCTTGCCTGATGTTTGTTCCTATGGAGAGTGTGAACATGTCTTTGGGTTTGTCACTGCTTCTTTCCATTGGCAGTAACATCAGGGATACCAGGTTTGTTCTTGATCCCCAAGACTGACATCTGAAATGAGCCAGTTGAGGGCCATTAGCTGTAAGAAGTGTGAGTGCTAAACACTGGGGCTCCTGAGGACTCTGATCTCTTGCAGTGAGCAAGCTGTGTGGGACATGCAGCCCCACTGACTCGGACATCCTGCAGCCCTCCTTCAACTTCCTGTACTGCAGCCTTCACCAGACCACGCTGGGCAGTCAGAGAAGAGGTACCAGGGCCCAGGCTGGCACAGTGAAGAGGAAGGGAGGGTGCTAGGCAGTGTCTGTGGCTCTTGCTGCCCTGTTTTTCCATCTTAAATAAATAAGTGTGGCTGGAACGGATGGTCATAAGGTCCTTTCTGGTTCTGATAACCTTTGGTTCCAAAACGAAGCTGGGAGCCTCCAGGTGACCCTCTTGTTCATTCACAGAGCATATGTGGAGCACCTCCTGGGTACTAATTGAGCACTACCTGCTCTTCCCAACCCTCTGCAGCCGCTGCAGTGCTTCTGAGCAGCACGGCTCTGATAGAGCTTCTGGAGAAGGTGCTGGCGCTGACCTGGGCTGAGGAGGGCTCTCCCAGAACCGGGCTCCTCTGCTCCGCCTGGCTGCTCACTGCCTCCTTCTCTGCCCAGCAGCACAAAGGCAGTCTTCAGGTTAGTCTCTAACCCCTGTAGCTTTGGGGCATGGGTGTCACTCAAAGGAACGATGAAGATCTGAGTTCTGGTCTCAGCTCTGTGGCTTATTACCTATGTAATCTTAGTGAAGTATTTACCTCTTTGAGCTTCAGTTTCCTTGCCTACAAAACAGGAGAGTAACATGCAAGGCTGTTGTCAGGTTGATTTACATGATCCATTTAGCACACATGGATCACCTCCATGCCAGGCGGTACTTTAGGAACGGGAATAGAAAATGAATACAGTATACACCCCACACTTGGGGAACTTGTGNGTTGGCCTACGTAACCTCTGCAGACTGCAACCTGGAGTCTGGTTGGCACAAGTGCTGTCCGAGGCTGCCTTTTGATCTCCTAAACTTGTGCAGTCTGTTCGTACATGCACCGGTGCGCTGCTTGCCTGATGTTTGTTCCTATGGAGAGTGTGAACATGTCTTTGGGTTTGTCACTGCTTCTTTCCATTGGCAGTAACATCAGGGATACCAGGTTTGTTCTTGATCCCCAAGACTGACATCTGAAATGAGCCAGTTGAGGGCCATTAGCTGTAAGAAGTGTGAGTGCTAAACACTGGGGCTCCTGAGGACTCTGATCTCTTGCAGTGAGCAAGCTGTGTGGGACATGCAGCCCCACTGACTCGGACATCCTGCAGCCCTCCTTCAACTTCCTGTACTGCAGCCTTCACCAGACCACGCTGGGCAGTCAGAGAAGAGGTACCAGGGCCCAGGCTGGCACAGTGAAGAGGAAGGGAGGGTGCTAGGCAGTGTCTGTGGCTCTTGCTGCCCTGTTCTTCCATCTTAAATAAATAAGGGTGGCTGGAACGGATGGTCATAAGGTCCTTTCTGGTTCTGATAACCTTTGGTTCCAAAACGAAGCTGGGAGCCTCCAGGTGACCCTCTTGTTCATTCACAGAGCATATGTGGAGCACCTCCTGGGTACTAATTGAGCACTACCTGCTCTTCCCAACCCTCTGCAGCCGCTGCAGTGCTTCTGAGCAGCACGGCTCTGATAGAGCTTCTGGAGAAGGTGCTGGCGCTGACCTGGGCTGAGGAGGGCTCTCCCAGAACCGGGCTCCTCTGCTCCGCCTGGCTGCTCACTGCCTCCTTCTCTGCCCAGCAGCACAAAGGCAGTCTTCAGGTTAGTCTCTAACCCCTGTAGCTTTGGGGCATGGGTGTCACTCAAAGGAACGATGAAGATCTGAGTTCTGGTCTCAGCTCTGTGGCTTATTACCTATGTAATCTTAGTGAAGTATTTACCTCTTTGAGCTTCAGTTTCCTTGCCTACAAAACAGGAGAGTAACATGCAAGGCTGTTGTCAGGTTGATTTACATGATCCATTTAGCACACATGGATCACCTCCATGCCAGGCGGTACTTTAGGAACGGGAATAGAAAATGAATACAGTATACACCCCACACTTGGGGAACTTGTGTTGTAATCTTTAAGCAAAGCCTTGAAAGGTAAGTATTCTGTGCCAGGCAAGGGGGAGAGTATGCTAGTCAAAGAGAATCAGATGAGCACAGGCCTGAAGTTGCACAAAACCTGATTTATGTATTTGAAGAGTGGTGAGGTATCGCAGTGGCAGGGTGTAGGGAGTGGACTGTCCAGCTGAATGGGAAGGCAGAATCCAACCCATGATCCTGAAGTGGTAGGTGGTAAGCTGTGACGTGCCATACACATGGGAGCTGTCATGTGACTGTTAGAGAAGGTGATGTGGGGAACGGAAGTGCATGGACTTATCCACAGCCCACCTCCTTTCAGCCCCTCCTCCTTGTATGACCTTGGCATCCTAGTGCCCTGCATGGGCTTCTCAGTGGGCTGCTCCGCTTTTGAGTGTTTCCCCTAAGGCTGGCTACTCCTGGTGGACGTAAACCATTGCCTAGCCCTTGAAGTATCCTCTCACTGTGCCTAGCTCTGTGCCAACCTAATGCCAGGCAAACACTCACTGGTATAGAATTGAAGTGAGTCTTATAATTTTGGCTTCTAGACTTTCAGTAACCTGGCAGATCTACAGTATAGCAGATCCTCAGGGTAGTTTCCAGTGGGGTCAACTTGGGACAGGAACCTCTCCTGCTTTTCTCTGTTGGGCCCACCCCTGCCCCTGCAGCTACCTGCCTGGATGGAAGCCTGCACCGTCATCAGTTCTGCCCTGGCCCTCTGCTCACACCCAGCCAATCACCTAATTGCCTGTCCTCCAAGTCCTCCCCTCTGCCCTCGTTCAGGCTTATCATTTATCCTCACCACCAAGGCGACCTGTTGACAATTCTGCTGGCCCCAACCTCTCCGTCCCCCTGCCTCTCTATCCCCATGGCACCATCTATCCACACTTCCCCTCTGCCCACTCTCCTTCAGCACCTTTCTGTTCTCTTTGTGGCTGCTGAGACCCTTCCTACTAGGCCCCTCTGCAGGCTTACTTCCTGTCATTCTGCCCTCCTCTTCAGAGCACGTGCTTGCTCTTCTCCCAGTTCACTGTGCTCTTTCACATCTCCATAACTTGTTTTGTTTGTTTCTGGTTGATTTTTAGTAGCTGTTATTTTTTGGACAGTTTTAGGTTTACCAAAAAATTGAGCAGATAGCACAGAACTTGCACACAGCTTCTTCTACTAACAGATTAGTATGGCATCTCAATATCTTTATACAAGTTGGTCCTTCTGCCTAAAACCTGCCAGTNAGTTCACTGTGCTCTTTCACATCTCCATACCTTGTTTTGTTTGTTTCTGATTGATTTTTAGTAGCTGTTATTTTTTGGACAGTTTTAGATTTACCAAAAAATTGAGCAGATAGCACAGAACTTGCACACAGCTTCTTGTACTAACAGATTAGTATGGCATCTCAATATCTTTATACAAGTTGGTCCTTCTGCCTAAAACCTGCCAGTTCCACCAGCCAACAAGCATTTTTGAGGAATTGCTTTGTGCAAAACTGATAGATCCAAGTGGAGGAGAAGCTGCCTGAAGGCAGCTCATGTTCTGGATAAGGAGAGCAGAGCACACTCACAGCTTTGAACCCGTTGCCTAAACTAACCCCTCAGTTTGGTCACTGCTTTGATGTCAAAGAGCACATTCACAGTGCTGATCCTCAGCTGTTTTTCACAGTGGCTCTGGCAGGAGTGAAAGCAGGTAGTACTGTTCCCGTTTCATAGGTGAAAGACGTAAGACAGGCTGAGAGACGTGCAGGGCAGTGACTTGTCCACAGCCACTCAGCTGGCAAGTGGCAGAGCCAGGGTTTTGAATCTGGGCCATCTGACTCCAGGTCTGAGTTAGGTGGATGGTGGTCTGAGATAGAGACGGACCTACAGATAAGGCTGGGATCAGTTCCTCCCTGGTGCAGATGCTCTCTGAAGATGGGGGAAATTTGGGAGAAGCAGGATTCTCCAGGTCTGGGCTTGATTTTCCTCCTCAAGCTCCTAAATCCAGATGAGGTTCACAAGACCTTGTGTGGGCTTCTCTGTCCTTCTGGGTATGTGTATGAAGGTACGTGAGATATTGTGGCTGGTTATTTTCTCCCCAGGCTCCCAGAAAGTGGGGGTTATGCCTTTACCCATGCTCTGCCAGGTTCATCAGACGTTGTCCGTGGAACTGGACCAAATACTGAAGGCCCTCAGCGTCCCGAAGAGAAAGGCTGCACTGCTGTCAGGTGTGGGGCAAGGGCCTCCAGCAGGGAGAAGAGAAACCTTTCCCCTAGATCCTAAGATGGGACCACCCCCCAAGACCAGCCTGTGGTCACCCCACTATATCTCCATGGTCTTCCCCCTGGAACAGAGCTGGGCACAGGGAGGTGGGGAATGAGACAGGAACTGGGTGTAAGGAGTTTCCTGCTTTCAGCTGCCATCTTATGCTTCCTGCGGACAGCCCTGCAACAAAACTTCTCCTCTGCCCTGGTTGCCCTACTGCCCTCAGGGGCTCAGTCACTGCCAGCCCCTGAAGACGCTGTCCTAGCTCCACTGGGAACATCACAAGTGCTGTCCCTGGTCATCGGACTGCAGAACCTCCTGGTGCAGGTAAGGTCCTTGCCAGGTGGGACCCTGGCAGTGGAGCCTGCTTCTCCCAGGATGACGGCAGGAAGGGGTAACTGCCTGTCAAGATCCTGGCATTCCCACCAAGGCCTGGAGAGTAGATTGATTGGTTTTAAAGTTACAGTGACGGAAACAAAACTCAAACTGTCTCATAGCTGAGAAGTCCAGGGGCCAAAACTGGCTTTAGGCACATCTGGAATCCCAGAGGCTCAGACAGTATCATCAGAACTCTACCTCTCTATCTCCTGGCCCTGCATTTCTCTCAGCTTTCTTCTCATGGGATGGCAGGATAACCTATAACAACTCTTGGCCTATACCCTCCTGGTAGAAAGAAAGTCTCTCTTTCTCAGTATCCCCCAGAATTGAGTCTCATGAGCCTGTCTTGGTAATGTGCTGGTCACTCTGCTTGAAACACGGGGTGCTCTGATTGGCCTGGCTTGTGCCTCTCCTGAAGGATGGGGCATATGGTCAACTCTCCGTAACTCACATGGACTGAACATAAGAGAGGAGTGTTTCTGCAAAATAAAATTGTTCTCAGAAGAAGGAGGAATGGATCCTGGACAAGCAAAAAGTGGCTAATCTTGAGTACCTGGGAAAAAGTTGCAAGTGCCCAACTCTTAACTGGTTAAGAGTTAATTTTTGATTGGAGAAGGAGAAGGGACACAAGGCCTAGACTTAGGGGTTGTTAGGGAGAATGTTTGCCCTGTCATGCATTTCATTAAGATATTCACCACTTTTTTGTGCTAACTCAGTGCTAAGCACTCGTTAGATACTCTGTACCCATATCTCATCAAACCCTCTTAGCAACCCAAGTAATCTTTTTATCCCCACTTAGCAAAATTAAGTAACCTTGGCCAGGATCCTGCAGATGGTAAGTAGCCAAGCAAGTATTCAAACCCAGATCTGCCTCATAACTTAACCTCCAGGTTGCTGTGTTCCAAAGGATAGCATAAGGCGAACATAGAATTTTTTTGGTTGGTTTGTTACATTAAAAAAATAAAATCAGTCTTACTGAGATATAACTTACATGTAGTAAAATTCACTGACTTAAGTGAAATTAGATGAGTTTTGACAAATAGATACAGTTTTGTGAACACCACAATCGTGGTATGGGTTTCCAGCACCACAAAAAGCCCCCGTGTATTGCTTTGTAGTCAGTCCCCTCCCCCTCCCCGACCCTTGGCAAACACTGACCTGCTTTTTGGCACTACAGTTGCACCATTTCTAGAACTCCATGTAAATGAAATCATACATTATGTTGCCTCGTGTGTCTGTCTTCTTCAACTTAGCTTAATGCTTTTGAGATCCATTCATGCTGTTGTGTGTATCAGTACTTCATTTCTATATACTGGTGAGTCGTGGCCTACTGTGTGGCTATGCCACAATTTGTTTATCCATTTACCTGTTGCTTCCCTGGTGGCTCACTTGGTAGAGTCTGGCTGCAGTGCGGGCGACCTGGGCTCAATCTCTGGGTCGGGAAGGAAATAGCAGCCTACTTCAGTATTCTTGCCTGGAAAATTCCACGGACGGAGGAGCCTAGCGGGCTGCAGTCCATGGGGCCACAAAGAGTTGGACATGACTGAGCGACTAACATAACACTGATAGCTATTTGGAACTTCCAGACTTTTGGTTGTTATGGATAAAGACTGAAGTACAAATCTTTGTGTGAACATCCATTTTTACTTCTCTTGGGTAAAATACCTAGGAGTGGGATTGCTGGGTCAAATGACATATTAGTTTTCTGTTGCTGCTTATCTGCACACCATAAATGTAATAGCTTAACACAGCACCCACTAGTTATCTGACAATTCTTTATGTTGGAAATGTTGGAAGTCTGGATGGACTTAACCACGTTCTTCACTTAAGAGTCTCACAAGACTGAAATCAGGTTATTGCTCAGGCTGGGTGCTTATCTGGGAAATCAAGGAAAGAAACACTTCTTTCTCAGTTTGGTGTGGGGGTGCTCTTTCATCTCTCTTTTTTTAAGGTTGCCCCTATTCAGTCTTACATGGCCCCTTCATCCTCTAACTAGCCAACGCATGTTGAGTCCTTCTCACACTTCCAGGCTCTCTGGTTCTTCTTCTGCCACTACCCAAAGAAAACTCTGCTTTTAGAGAACTGGTGTGATCAGATTGGACCAACCCAAACAATCTCCCTTTTGCCATATAATGTAACCTAATCACAGGAGTAACATCTGGGAGCAAAGGTCATGGGACCATCTTAAAATTCTGCCTACAGCATATGGTAAGCGTATGTCTATAAGAAACCATCATGGAGAAGGAAATGGCAACCCACTCCAGTATTCTTGCCCGGAGAATCCCATGGACAGAGGAGCCTGGTGGGCTACAGTCCACGGGGCTGCAAAGAGTCGGACGCGACTGAGCAACTTCACTTTCACTTTTCAGTATCTCTGATAACCTGTTAAGTAAGTAAATATTTTGTATTAGGGTCNTTCTGTAGGTCCTGAAGTCAGGCACAGCCAGGGCTCCAGCGCAGGGTTCCAGACCTGTTCTCTGAGAATCCCTGCTGTGCTGACATTTACCTTCTTCCTCCCATCATCCCATGTCTTCACCGTGTGTCTCTTGGTCCCTGGCCCTGGGCTAGGGACTGGGGCTTCAGGGATTCCAAAAGCTGGCTTCCCGCTATTTGGAGGCTGTGTCATGTCAGGGGAAGTTGCTTTTCAGTTCACTTTCTGTTTTATATAACACTAAGCTCTGGATCTCACCTTCTTTCACTGGGTTGCTCTCTTAGCTCTAGAGTCTTGGATATGGACCTTCTTCAGTTCCTGACCTCCCTGTCTGTCCTGCTATTGTCTGGAACAGGAGTGGCAGACACCCTGAGGACCTCCCAGGACCCGAGCCTGGAGATATGTATCCTTTGGGGTTGGAGGTATTTTAGAGGGATCTATAAATGAGGTCTCTCTATACCCACAGTTGCTTGGGGGATTCCAGGGTAGAGCAGGACCCACCCCCCGCAACCAGTAGAAATCGGGGAGAAAAAGTAATGTGCTCTAACCAGATCTTGATCAAGTCAGTTCTCTTCTGAGCCTCAGTTTTCCCATACAAATTGAGAAGGCAAGGCATATATTTCAGGACCATGAGGACCCTGAGGATTTTACATGTACCTAGCACTTTCTGTGTGAGACCCTGGGCGGAGACCAAATCCTGGCATTTTGGGCTACCTACTAAAAAACCGGGTCTTGAAAGAGTGGAAACTCATAGAGAAGGATGGGAGGGCGCCCCAGGCAGAGTGTACAGTGTGAGCAGAGGTTCTGGGAACAGTGAAGGGTTGTGGGGAAGGGAGGGGAGGGCAGGAGCCAGGTCCTAACAGTTGTATTCAGGCTGTTGGGTGTGGAATCCTCTGTGAAATAATATGTTGCGGGATTCATATGCTTCTCAGACAGCTTATTCATTCGCTGGGAAGTCCCAGCCATGCACATCTATGCCCCTTACAGAGACTTGCTGGCCAGGAATGGGTCCTCTGGATCAGGACCACTGGATTGTCCAGGCAGGAGAGTTGGTGCCAGCTCCTTAACTTAATGGTGCTCAGACAAGAAGATGTTTGAGGTGAAGCGGAGGGAGCAGCTCTTGGCACTGAAAAACCTAGCACAGCTGAATGATGTCCACCAGCAGTACAAGATCCTGGATGTCATGCTCAAGGGGCTCTTTAAGGTGCATGCAGGCAGGGGACAGCTCATGGCAGGCCTGGTCGTTGGTCTGGGCACTGATGGATGAGTAGGAGTTCCCCAGGGGGATGGTGTTCAGTGAAGAGGAAGTGAACCCACAGAAGATTTGAAGTAGGGCCTCAGTAAACAGGGCTGGGGCTGGTCTGGGAAGACCTTGGCAAAGCCACTCAGCCCAGGCGGGCTTCCCTCAGGTGTTGGAGGACTCCCGGACAGTGCTCACTGCTGCAGATGTGCTCCCAGATGGGCCCTTCCCCCAGGACGAGAAACTGAAGGATGGTATGGTCTTCCCCCCCGCAACCTTGATCTTCTCCAGCTGCTCCTTCCCTCTTGTTCTTGTCACTCTTCTTTTCCTCTCTGGGAAAGCCCTCTTGCAGCACCTTCACGGAGTCTCTTGGATGTCTGGGCACTCAGTATAAGATTCTCTGAGTGTTCTGGGCTCGTTTCAAATCCAGGTTCTGCATCCTTGACACACATACATTATGTAGTGCTGTCCTGTGCTTGGGGGAGGGGAATCAGGGAGGAGCCTGTGCCCACTTCCAGTCCCGCAATCCTTGCCTTCACCACCCTGACCCTTCTGGTAGAGATGGCAAGGGTTGTTCCCATTTATAGAAGGAAAAAAACTGAGGTCTATTGAAGTGACTGGTGCGTGGGAGCAGTTACCAGCACTCTTTACTGCTGTTCTAAAAGCCTTGACCTCCTTCAATCCTTTTTGAGACAAGGTGGGACCAACATAAATAAAAGAATATTCTATATCCCTTCATCTCCTCTTCCAGGAATTTCTCTCCAGTGGTAATTTCTCCCCATTAACTGGTTACATTCTAACAATAAAGTATGTTCGGTCACACTGTGAGACAGAGGTAGCCTTTGCATAGTGAATGCTGGGCAGATACCATCTCTCATTTCCACTGTAACTGAGGAAGGCACCATCAGCTCCAGTTTCCAAGGGAAAGAGGACAGGTGGTTTGCCTGGCTTTTACCTGTAAACCTAGCGAATTCCTGAGTTCTTTGTGATTCAGGATTGTTCTAAAGCCTAGAGGTCCCTGCCCCACTTGTCTCAGACCCAGCCTGGCATATCTTTGGAGGAGTCTCTTTATCTCTTTGTATGATCTGGCCAGTGCTGGTAAGGACGTGGGCCTTATCTATGGGAGTCACTTAAACAGGCCTCCCCGCCGCAACCAGGGCTGGGTGTATAGTTAGTATTCTTCACGCTAGCCTGGGTCAGGGGAACCTGCCACTGTAATGGACACTAAACTCAAACTGATCTGTTGACTAAAAGATATTGGTGGAAAAACTGACCAAAATCAAATAAGGTCTAAGGATTAGTTAATAGTATTGTATTGATGTTAATTTCCTGTCTTAGATGGTTTGTACAATGGTTATATAAGGATGATAATCTTAGAGGAAGCTGAGTGAAGGAATTTTATGGTGTATTATGTAAGTCTAAAATTATTTCAAAATAAGAACTTAAGCATTTAAGATAAAATTGAACATATACTAAAAAGAAAACAAGACCTGATGTGTTCCCTGACCATCCTAACAGAACTGACCCCTCACAGACACTAGTAACACCAGGGCCCAGCTCTGGACATTATGGTACCAAGTTGGGGAGGTTGGGAGCAAAGCCTCATAGGATGCAAATGCCTCCATCTGTGTAATGGCACCCCTCTCTGGTCTCCATGGCAAACGAGTGTTCTGAGCTGCGAGGTATGGGGGAAGAAGCATGTCCTTTGGAGTCAGACAGATCTGGGTTTGCAGCCCAGGTTTGCTGCTCACTAGCTGTCAGCTTCAGTTTCCCATGTGTGAAATGGGAATTACAGCCACATGTCCCCCTGAAGGTGGTTTTGATGATTTGGTGACATGAATTCCTCAGTGCTCACTGCACATGTGGTCAGCAGCCTGTGTGCAGCAGGCACTGTTCCCTTCTCTGGTTAGTGGGCTTGTCGCTGTCCTCTGGAGGGTGTGTAGGGCTGGCCAGGAGGCTGCAGAGGGCCATCTCTGCCAGCCACTCACCAGAGTCCTCTTGCCAGCTTTCTCCCAAGTGGTGGAGAACACGGCCTTCTTCGGCGACGTGGTGCTGCGCTTCCCAAGGATTGTGCACCACTACTTTGACCACAACTCCAACTGGAACCTCCTCATCCGCTGGGGCATCAGCTTTTGCAACCAGTCGGGCGTCTTTGACCAGGGCCCCCACTCACCCATCCTCGGCCTGGTAAGGACTGGGGCGGAGGAGGTCCGGAAGCCCTCTATGTGGCTGCACCATGAACCTGCCTCAGTGGGGCTTTAATGTCAACCCTTGGTTGCATTTTCTGTGATAAGTCTCGGGCCAGTTTGAGATGCCATTTCAAGGGCTTCTGTGTTGACCTTGGTGCCTGGGGTTCATCACCTGGCCCACATCCATCCCAGCCTTGGAGGGAATGGCCTGTGGGTGAGCAAGANGCCCCACTCACCCATCCTCGGCCTGGTAAGGACTGGGGCGGAGGAGGTCCGGGAGCCCTCTATGTGGCTGCACCATGAGCCTGCCTCAGTGGGACTTTAATTTTCTGTGATAAGTCTCGGGCCAGTTTGAGGTGCCATTTCAAGGGCTTCTGTGTTGACCTTGGTGCCTGGGGTTCATCACCTGGCCCACATCCATCTCAGCCTTGGAGGGAATGGCCTGTGGGTGAGCAAGATGCAGGAGAAGGCAGAGAATGACTAGCTTTTCCTCATCCACAGATGGCCCAGGAGCTGGGGATCAGCGAGAAACACTCTGACTTCCAGAACCCATTTAAAGTAGACCACACAGAGGTGAGCTGCTGGGGCCTGTGGCCCTGTCTGCACTGCGTCTGCAGGACCCTGGGAGGCCAGGGCCAGCAGGAGTTGTAGCACCTAGAGTGGAGTGTGAGGGCTTTGGACTTGGAGCCGGAAGTGCCTGGGTCTGGGTCTAACCTACCTCTCACTCACTAGTACCTTTGGGCAAGCTGCTGGCCCTGTCTTAGTCTCAGCTTCCTCTCTGTCCATGCGAGGTGAACCTCAGCTATGAGGGGCAGTCAGGGGATATGAAGACGTCCATCCCAGGGCACAGTAGACACTGTTCATGCCAGGTGAATGGTAGGGAAGCCATGGGAGGTCAGGCCCTGCTTCTCTGCCCTTGAGCCTCTGAGCACCCAGCCAGCTTTCTGTCCCACATTTCTGCACGTGTTCTCATCCTAGAGCTGAAGTGGGCTCTGAGCGCTGGAGGCCACAGGGGGAGCAGGACAGACAGCAGAGGGGAGGGTGGGGTCAGAGTGGCTGGGCAGGAAGGGCTGGAGGACTGGCCTCCACAAAAGACAAGCTCTCCCCAAGTATCAGGGGGTTACCACTGAAGGTCTAGGATTTTGCTATTGTTTCATGGATGCTGACAGGTTAGAGACATCAGAGTTAAAGCAGTTGCTGTTAACCTGGTCACGTGGGTTTGCCTTATTTCCCAAGTCTTGGTTGGTGGAGAGAGGTGAAGCAGAGCGGTCCAGACAGATGCCAGTGGGTTTGTATCAAGTTGAGAAACACTAAGCTTGGGAAATCCACCACCTTAGTAGTGAACAGAAGCAAGCCTGTTCTTTGTTTGCAGACAGACATCACCTCATCCTTCAAGGTAACTTTTTGTAAGCACGACCTGAGAAATAGCTCAGGTACAGAGGGGTCAGGTATACCCAACAAGAATGCAGGGACGCTCAGGGCCATAGAGAGGGTTCCACACACAACCCCCACACCACCACACACATCAGTCCATCCACCAGCCCTGTGTGTCTTGGCTTAACTAACATTTCTACATGAATGCCTTATTCCATATCATAGTCTGATCAGTGGAGACTAGGACCACATTTGTTTAGTTCATCNGGACGTGGGCCTTATCTATGGGAGTCACTTAAACAGGCCTCCCCGCCGCAACCAGGGCTGGGTGTATAGTTAGTATTCTTCACGCTAGCCTGGGTCAGGGGAACCTGCCACTGTAATGGACACTAAACTCAAACTGATCTGTTGACTAAAAGATATTGGTGGAAAAACTGACCAAAATCAAATAAGGTCTAAGGATTAGTTAATAGTATTGTATTGATGTTAATTTCCTGTCTTAGATGGTTTGTACAATGGTTATATAAGGATGATAATCTTAGAGGAAGCTGAGTGAAGGAATTTTATGGTGTATTATGTAAGTCTAAAATTATTTCAAAATAAGAACTTAAGCATTTAAAATAAAATTGAACATATACTAAAAAGAAAACAAGACCTGATGTGTTCCCTGACCATCCTAACAGAACTGACCCCTCACAGACACTAGTAACACCAGGGCCCAGCTCTGGACATTATGGTACCAAGTTGGGGAGGTTGGGAGCAAAGCCTCATAGGATGCAAATGCCTCCATCTGTGTAATGGCACCCCTCTCTGGTCTCCATGGCAAACGAGTGTTCTGAGCTGCGAGGTATGGGGGAAGAAGCATGTCCTTTGGAGTCAGACAGATCTGGGTTTGCAGCCCAGGTTTGCTGCTCACTAGCTGTCAGCTTCAGTTTCCCATGTGTGAAATGGGAATTACAGCCACATGTCCCCCTGAAGGTGGTTTTGATGATTTGGTGACATGAATTCCTCAGTGCTCACTGCACATGTGATCAGCAGCCTGTGTGCAGCAGGCACTGTTCCCTTCTCTGGTTAGTGGGCTTGTCGCTGTCCTCTGGAGGGTGTGTAGGGCTGGCCAGGAGGCTGCAGAGGGCCATCTCTGCCAGCCACTCACCAGAGTCCTCTTGCCAGCTTTCTCCCAAGTGGTGGAGAACACGGCCTTCTTCGGCGACGTGGTGCTGCGCTTCCCAAGGATTGTGCACCACTACTTTGACCACAACTCCAACTGGAACCTCCTCATCCGCTGGGGCATCAGCTTTTGCAACCAGTCGGGCGTCTTTGACCAGGGCCCCCACTCACCCATCCTCGGCCTGGTAAGGACTGGGGCGGAGGAGGTCCGGAAGCCCTCTATGTGGCTGCACCATGAACCTGCCTCAGTGGGGCTTTAATGTCAACCCTTGGTTGCATTTTCTGTGATAAGTCTCGGGCCAGTTTGAGATGCCATTTCAAGGGCTTCTGTGTTGACCTTGGTGCCTGGGGTTCATCACCTGGCCCACATCCATCCCAGCCTTGGAGGGAATGGCCTGTGGGTGAGCAAGATGCAGGAGAAGGCAGAGAATGACTAGCTTTTCCTCATCCACAGATGGCCCAGGAGCTGGGGATCAGCGAGAAACACTCTGACTTCCAGAACCCATTTAAAGTAGACCACACAGAGGTGAGCTGCTGGGGCCTGTGGCCCTGTCTGCACTGCGTCTGCAGGACCCTGGGAGGCCAGGGCCAGCAGGAGCTGTAGCACCTAGAGTGGAGTGTGAGGGCTTTGGACTTGGAGCCGGAAGTGCCTGGGTCTGGGTCTAACCTACCTCTCACTCACTAGTACCTTTGGGCAAGCTGCTGGCCCTGTCTTAGTCTCAGCTTCCTCTCTGTCCATGCGAGGTGAACCTCAGCTCTGAGGGGCAGTCAGGGGATATGAAGACGTCCATCCCAGGGCACAGTAGGCACTGTTCATGCCAGGTGAATGGTAGGGAAGCCATGGGAGGTCAGGCCCTGCTTCTCTGCCCTTGAGCCTCTGAGCACCCAGCCAGCTTTCTGTCCCACATTTCTGCACGTGTTCTCATCCTAGAGCTGAAGTGGGCTCTGAGGGCTGGAGGCCACAGGGGGAGCAGGACAGACAGCAGAGGGGAGGGTGGGGTCAGAGTGGCTGGGCAGGAAGGGCTGGAGGACTGGCCTCCACAAAAGACAAGCTCTCCCCAAGTGTCAGGGGGTTACCACTGAAGGTCTAGGATTTTGCTATTGTTTCATGGATGCTGACAGGTTAGAGACATCAGAGTTAAAGCAGTTGCTGTTAACCTGGTCATGTGGGTTTGCCTTATTTCCCAAGTCTTGGTTGGTGGAGAGAGGTGAAGCAGAGCGGTCCAGACAGATGCCAGTGGGTTTGTATCAAGTTGAGAAACACTAAGCTTGGGAAATCCACCACCTTAGTAGTGAACAGAAGCAAGCCTGGTCTTTGTTTGCAGACAGACATCACCTCATCCTTCAAGGTAACTTTTTGTAAGCACGACCTGAGAAATAGCTCAGGTACAGAGGGGTCAGGTATACCCAACAAGAATGCAGGGACGCTCAGGGCCATAGAGAGGGTTCCACACACAACCCCCACACCACCACACACACCAGTCCATCCACCAGCCCTGTGTGTCTTGGCTTAACTAACATTTCTACATGAATGCCTTATTCCATATCATAGTCTGATCAGTGGAGACTAGGACCACATTTGTTTAGTTCATCTCAGGCCGCTGTCAGTAGGACTGTAACTAGCAAGATGAGGCCACATGCAGTGTTGATCTTAATTAACCATATGCTCCAGGGTCCTGAACTCAACCAGCTCTGATAAGTCCTCATCTGAGACCAATCTGTTATCTCTTACCACCCCTTACCACCCACACAAGAGTTTAGACTGAGCTGCTGACTTTCAGTGTCGTTGCTAGTGGCTACCAGGGCCAGTTTGTGTGTGTGTTCAGTTGCTCAGTCATGTCCGGCTCTTTGCGACCCTGCAGACGGTAGCATGCCAGGCTCCTCTGAGCATAGGATTTTCCAGGCAGGAATACTGGAGTGGGTTGCCATTTCCTTCTCCAGGGGATCTTCCCAACTCAGGGATCAAACCTGCGTCTCCTCAGTCTCCTGCATTGCAGGCATATTCTTTACCACTGAGCCATCGGGGAAGCCTCATACTGGGGCCAGTAGGTAGACCCAAAGCCATCTTCATCTGCATTGGGGAGGCATTCCATGGTCCACTGTCTCCCACTTGATCTGGGTCACCATTGCATTGTTTGAGCTAAACAATGGGGGCAGTGTTATCATGGAGTTGCTCAGTTGCCTCAGTTGCCCTATGTGGTATAACCCAAGGTCAATCAGGGATCAGGACAGGTGGAAGGATTCATAGCAAGGTTGGATTGAAGCAAGGTTGTACTGGTCTGTGTGTCTGCGCAGGGTTACTTCGGGAGCTGCCTTTGATGGCAGCACATAGAACCAAATAGTTTAGCAGTGACCTCGTCTATGTGAATTTTCCTGTCACGTGGTTGAGAATGACACACTGGACAGTTGGTCTGACTCAACTGCAGCTGCCACTTGGCTTGCATGAACCCTAGGATTGTTTGGCCAGGCGGCAGTGCTGGCTGTAAAGGACAAAGAGAATTAATTGTTCCACATGCCTCCTGGGGGCTAAGGCAGTCCCTCCCTAGAATGTTGCTGCAAAATCAAGATGTCACATTCCAGGACCTATAATTTCACTTTTCTCCAGTTATTCCCTACTTTCACCTAGACTTTTTGTCTGAAAGGGTTAGAAGTGAGTGGGACAAGAGCATTTTTGCAAAATTTTCACAGACACTNCTTATCAGTCAAGGTAATGGAAATCCCTCCCAGAATCCTGGTTCCCAGACACCAGCCAAGGGCCAGGTTCCGAGATGCCAACCAAGGGCTGGTCTTTGACACAGGCCCTCCAAAGGAGAGCAGTCAGGCCAGCTTGGTTAAGAGCACCATTAGCGCTTCATTCAGATGAACAAATCAGTGGAGTTCCTGAGTAGAGGAACCTCTGACTCGAGGTCCCTGTTTAACTAGTGGCTTTGCTTCAGGTGGCGGAGTGGGCAATACGGTTTTTCACGCTAGCATAGCTGCCTCCCCTTCATGTGAAACCAAGATGACACACCCTGGATGGCGGCTTGCTGCCACCACGGCCCTGATAAACAGCCTGGACAAGAGCAGCAGGGCTGATGGTTGGTGTGCCCAGCAGGGATGCCCAGGCAGGCCCCAGGCCGCGGCAGGTTGCCTTTCCCAACGCGGGCTCTCATGGACGTGTTTTCCTGCTGTGATGCTGGCTCTCCTTGCCCTGCAGATCATGAAATGAATGCGTCTCCCACAGGAGGTAGACCTGAGAGAACAGGCTCAAGAGAGGGGTGATTTAGTGTCAGTAATATGCTCTGCTTGGATATAGCCATACACAAGCAGCACACTTTCTCATCGGCTGGGGCCAGTCCCAAGATTTTACTCACTTTTCAGTATCCAGTGTAGACACCTCCGCCAGCAAGGTTCTGAGATGACCTTTTTTTTTTAAAGGTCATCTGTGCTCTATTGCACAGCACTGGCCCCTCACGGAACCTGCATTGCAGGGCTCCTGGGAGGCCAGCCCCTGCCCCCACCCCAAATACCCAAGTCCTGCCTGGCTTCCAGCCCGGTTCAGGGTGGATGGGCTGGGGGACCAGAATTCCTGTCCATGAAGTCCATGCTGGGCTCAGTCCTGGCCTCCTGGGCCCTTGGGGGCTGGACAGGGTGGGCGAGATGAGATAGGAGAGCTCTATCAAGTTCTCTGGGGCCCAGGGCCTATCCTGGCAGTTTCTTTGAGGTATCCGCTTGGGGAGGCCAGCAACAGCCCAGATTTACTCAACTTCCCCCATGCACTGCCTCCATACCAGTGGGTGTTCTGGGAGGGCCCCTATTTATGATACTAGAGCCAGCTTGTATCAGGCTTTGGGCTGGCCACTGTCCCCATCCAGAGGGAGCTGGCCCTCTCCCTGCTGTTCAGATGCTTACAGACTGCTGGGGAAGGTAGCAGAGGAGCACAGTCCCAGTCGAGCGTGATCATTGGATCCAGTGGAAGAGGGAAGCGTCATGAGCCACGGGACCCATGAGAGGAAACCTGTGGAAGCAGGTGGCCGAGGNTGTTCAGATGCTTACAGACTGCTGGGGAAGGTAGCAGAGAAGCACAGTCCCAGTCGAGCGTGATCATTGGATCCAGTGGAAGAGGGAAGCGTCATGAGCCACGGGACCCATGAGAGGAAACCTGTGGAAGCAGGTGGCCGAGGCTCTGGGACAAGTAAGAGTTGCCAGGTGGACCATCTCAGGGAAGACATTCCAGGGAGAGGGAGTGGCTTGCATGAAGGCTCAGAGGCAGAGCGCATGCCTTCATTCAACATGTAGTGAGCATCTGTTGAGTCCCAGCCACCAGAGAAGCCCTCCAGCTCTGCCCACCTGGGAAAGGCATTCTGGTTGGAGAAGACAGACAGGCAATAAAAAATAAATGGTAGATGGTGAC
This sequence comes from Raphicerus campestris, assembly GCA_006410735.1. Taxonomy (NCBI): domain Eukaryota; kingdom Metazoa; phylum Chordata; class Mammalia; order Artiodactyla; family Bovidae; genus Raphicerus; species Raphicerus campestris. The sequence continues at coordinate 1,685,948 of SJYW01025441.1, forward strand.
GAGGGGGATAGAGGGAAAGGCAGAGGCACGTGGTTAAGGAATTCCAGGGATAAGGTGAGGATATCATTTCTGTTTCATGTGACTTGGACACAGGAGGTTCTAACTGCAAAGACCTAAAAGCAGCAAGCGAGCCAGCCCTGCCTCTGGGGGAAGAACTTTTCAGACTGGAGGGGCAGCGAATGCAAAGGCCCTGAGTTGGAAGTGTATTTGGAAGGGCAGGAGCATGGGAAGGGGAGGTCAGAGTCGNGGTTTCCTCACTTGGAGGAAAGATATCTGAACACTGGTGTTAAGTTTGGTTAGCCAGTGTAAGACCGAGGCCCAGCATATGCACTGGAAGGCAGCTGGCTCTGGTGAGAAGAGAGCTCTCGTCAGGCCTAATCAGGGGTGAATTAGTCGTCCTAGCCAGTGTAAGACCAAGGCCCAGTGAGCACGCTGAAAGGCAGCTGGCTCTGGTAAGAAGAAAGCTTTTGTTAGGTCTGGTCAAGGGCGAATTAGTTGTCCTAGCTAGCATAAGGCTGAGGCCTAGCAAGCGCACTGGAGAGCAGCTGGCTCTGGCAGGGAGAGAGAAGTTCTCTTGATCCCAAATCTGATGAGCAGTGGACGCCCTTTGGTAAGGTAACCTCGAGGGATAAGAAGGTTCAGTGGGCCCTAGGAAGACCTAGTACTGTGTTCTCAGCCGATATTTGTCTNCTCTTGATCCCAAATCTGATGAGCAGTGGACGCCCTTTGGTAAGGTAACCTCGAGGGATAAGAAGGTTCAGTGGGCCCTAGGAAGACCTAGTACTGTGTTCTCAGCCGATATTTGTCTGTCCTCTGTTTGTCGCATCTTTGTGTGTGCCGGTATTGTCTCCACTCTCTGTGTGTTTGTCTCGTCTCCTGTGTTTTAACTCCGTAATCATGGGACAAGCAACTTCCACTCCTCTGTCCCTTATGACTAACCATTTTTTCTGATTTTAAGTCTAGAGTGCAGAATTTATCAGTGCTGGTGAAGAAGAACAAATTAGTAACATTTTGATAGTCTGAATAAGCTACTTTTACCGCTAACAACCTGTCCGCCGTTTGAGCGGTGAAATCTGTATAATTTTGTCCTCATTGACCTTCTAGAATCTATTCTTTTTACTCATAATCCCACTTGGGATGACTGTCAGCAGCTGTTACAGGTGCTCTTCGCTACAGAGGAATGTGAACAGATTTTGTCAGAAGCGCGGAAAAACATTCCAGGGGTGGATGGAAGACCTACCATGCAGCCTAATCCAATTGACGAGAGATTCCCTCTGATGCAACCCCACTGGGATTTCAAGCGTGTTGAAGGTAGGGAGCATCTCTGAGTGTACCACCAGACTGTCATGGCTGGCCTTCGAGCAGCCGCCAAGAAACCAACAAATTTGGCCAAGGTAAATTTTGTTAGACAGGAACCGACTAAGAGCCTGGCAGCCCTCTTAGAGAGGTTAATGGAAGCTTTCAGACAGTGCACCCCCACGGACCCACAGGCTGATGAGTTGCGTGCGGCAGTTATACTAGAATTTTGTGAATCAGGCAGCCCAGGACATTAGGAAAAAGTTGCAAAAAAATAGACAGGCTAAGGGGAATCTAGTGAGGGTGGCAGAAGATGAAGCAGTGGCGATGGTGGCTGACACAGGCCATGAAACACTATTCTGCAGATTCCTGAGCTGGCAACCCCTTGCCAAGTGAGGGATATTCCTAGGGACTATTGGCCCTGCAGACTGTGGATCATTGGGTTCGCCGAGAAGGCCCGACCACTGTATGAAGGAGGTAAAGAAAGCCAAAACTGGACTTGGACTGAACCCATGAGGTGGGCATTTCGAGAGCATATTCATGGCCCAATATACAAGGAACAGGGGTTCCCAACGGCAGAGGGAAAGGTAGTCAAGAACTTACCTGAGATCCGTAGACTCTTGGCAGCGGTCCACCAGCCTCGGGCGGTAGCCATAGTGCATGTTCCGGGACACCAAAAGGGAAAAGATCTCGGGGCTTGAGGCAACCGGGCCGCCGATGCAGCAGCTCACCAAGCTGCCACGGGAAGCTATGGGACCCACATACTGGCTGTGGGATTGCCGGCCCCAGGAATGGGGACCCTGCCACCGGCCCCTGAGTACTCCCCCTCCGATCAGGACTGGATTCAAGAAAACAGCAACCGTTCTATGAGTAAGGACGGATGGTACTGGGACCAGGAGGGCAACCTATTGCTCCCCGCTGATCTGGACCGACAACTCTGCACGCACCTACATCAGACCACCTATTTGGGGAAAAGAAGACTCTATCACTCTTACAGACAGCTCGCCTGCGGTTTCCCCGACAAGAAAGCGGCCATACAGGACACAGCCCGTGCCTGTAAAGCATGCCAGATGATGAGACCAGAGAAGGGACAGCACATGGGTATAAGGTACTGAGGGGAGAGGCCAGGACAACATTGGGAAATAGATTTCACTGAGGTGAGGCCAGGCAAGTATGGGTACCATTACTTGTTAGTCTTGGTGGATACCTTCTCTGGGTGGGTGGAGGCCTACCCCACTAAGAGAGAGACAGCAGTGATGGTTGCCAAGTAGCTCCTAGAAGAGATAGTGTCTAGGTTTGGGCTGGCGGTATCTACTGGTTCTGACAATGGACCTGCTTTTGTGAGCCAAATTGTTCAGGGACTGACCTCAGCCCTGGGGACCAAATGGAAACTGCATTGCGAATACAATCCCCAGAGCTCAGGACAGGTAGAAAGAATGAACTGGACCCTAAAAGAAACTTTAACAAAGTTGGCAATAGAGACTGGTGGGGACTGGGTGACCCTCCTTCCCTTCGTGGACTGGGTGAATGCTGAGGAAGATTCATCAGTATAACTAAATACAGGGGGGAATGTTAAGAGACCAGACCTGAGCCATGACAGGCTCAACAAGCTATACTAAGCCTAAGATTCAGATTCTTGTAAAACCTGAGTCAAGATTCCGGGAAACCACACCCTGGGAAAGTCCTGCTCGCGCCAAACACAAGCCAATCAGAATTGGAATTTTGATTCAAACCCAAGCCAATGAGATTTTGTGATTTGTGTGATTTGACCAATGCGATTTTGTGATTTGTGTGATTTAAAAAATCCCGCGCACACGCGCTCGCATGAACTAACCAATCACTGTTTGCCAACTCTTCCGTTGCAACATTTGAACCAGGCTAAATGTATAAATACTGCTGTATTCCAGAGCTCAGGGCTCTCATCAAGACTCCACTGTGCTGGATGAGATGGGAGCCCTAGCTTGAGCTAGCAATAAATCCCCTTTATGCTTTTGCATTGCTGTGGATGTCTTATTCTCTCAGTTTTGGGGACTCGGACTTCGTGCATAACAACAAGATGGTCTTAACTGTAGCGGGGTATGAGTCACAGTTTCTGAATTGATGACTCTTCCTACGTAGGTTATGGGAGGGTTAGTTTGAATTTTCTCTGGGGTAAGTTTTTAGCTTCTAACTGACAGTGTCTGGGTCAAATCTTGGAGTACAGTTTGCAAATGAGCTCTATCAGGATGAGCTATTAAAATATCATCCATGTAATGGATCATATATATTCGTTCATATTTAGCTCTAATATCTTCCAAAGCGGCATTGACAAATTTTTGACATAAGGTAGGGCTATTTTTCATTCCCTGAGGTAATACTTTCCACTGAAAACTTAAATAAGGCTGTTTAAGATTTTTTGATGGCAGACTAAAGGCAAATCGCTTTTTATCTTCAGCATTTAAAGGAATGGTGAAAAGGCAGTCTTGCAAATCAATTACATCTCTCTGGAACAGCTACGGGGGAAGGGAGCCCAGGTTGTAAAGCTCCCATGTCCTCTATGGTGGCATTGATTGCTCTTAAATCTTGTAAAAGTCTCCATTTACCAGATTTTTTCTTAATGACAAAAATAGGAGTGTTCCAGGGCCTATTGGAGGGCTCCATATGTCCCAATTCTAGTTGTTCAGTAATTAATGTTTTAGCTGCCAGTAATTTTTCTTTAGGCAGAGGCCACTGTTCTACCCACACTGGATCCTGAGATTTCCATGTAATGGGGTCGGCAGCAAAAACAATAGCCTTTATTATAAATTTGGATACCCCAACCCAGTACGTAGCTGTCGAGGAGTTGGGCAAATTGGCTCAATTATTTTTGTTTGTTTTTTACCCAATCCTTTTGATGGATCATAGCCCATCTGCAGCATTTGAGAAGTCACTTTATCGTCAGGGTTAAACAGTAACACTCCCATTTGAGACAGCACATCCCTCCCCCACAGGGTAAAGGGGAGTGAAGGAACTACATANACTCCGTAATCATGGGACAAGCAACTTCCACTCCTCTGTCCCTTATGACTAACCATTTTTTCTGATTTTAAGTCTAGAGTGCAGAATTTATCAGTGCTGGTGAAGAAGAACAAATTAGTAACATTTTGATAGTCTGAATAAGCTACTTTTACCGCTAACAACCTGTCCGCCGTTTGAGCGGTGAAATCTGTATAATTTTGTCCTCATTGACCTTCTAGAATCTATTCTTTTTACTCATAATCCCACTTGGGATGACTGTCAGCAGCTGTTACAGGTGCTCTTCGCTACAGAGGAATGTGAACAGATTTTGTCAGAAGCGCGGAAAAACATTCCAGGGGTGGATGGAAGACCTACCATGCAGCCTAATCCAATTGACGAGAGATTCCCTCTGATGCAACCCCACTGGGATTTCAAGCGTGTTGAAGGTAGGGAGCATCTCTGAGTGTACCACCAGACTGTCATGGCTGGCCTTCGAGCAGCCGCCAGGAAACCAACAAATTTGGCCAAGGTAAATTTTGTTAGACAGGAACCGACTAAGAGCCTGGCAGCCCTCTTAGAGAGGTTAATGGAAGCTTTCAGACAGTGCACCCCCACGGACCCACAGGCTGATGAGTTGCGTGCGGCAGTTATACTAGAATTTTGTGAATCAGGCAGCCCAGGACATTAGGAAAAAGTTGCAAAAAAATAGACAGGCTAAGGGGAATCTAGTGAGGGTGGCAGAAGATGAAGCAGTGGCGATGGTGGCTGACACAGGCCATGAAACAGACTATTCTGCAGATTCCTGAGCTGGCAACCCCTTGCCAAGTGAGGGATATTCCTAGGGACTATTGGCCCTGCAGACTGTGGATCATTGGGTTCGCCGAGAAGGCCCGACCACTGTACGAAGGAGGTAAAGAAAGCCAAAACTGGACTTGGACTGAACCCATGAGGTGGGCATTTCGAGAGCATATTCATGGCCCAATATACAAGGAACGGGGGTTCCCAACGGCAGAGGGAAAGGTAGTCAAGAACTTACCTGAGATCCGTAGACTCTTGGCAGCGGTCCACCAGCCTCGGGCGGTAGCCATAGTGCATGTTCCGGGACACCAAAAGGGAAAAGATCTCGGGGCTTGAGGCAACCGGGCCGCCGATGCAGCAGCTCACCAAGCTGCCACGGGAAGCTATGGGACCCACATACTGGCTGTGGGATTGCCGGCCCCAGGAATGGGGACCCTGCCACCGGCCCCTGAGTACTCCCCCTCCGATCAGGACTGGATTCAAGAAAACAGCAACCGTTCTATGAGTAAGGACGGATGGTACTGGGACCAGGAGGGCAACCTATTGCTCCCCGCTGATCTGGACCGACAACTCTGCACGCATCTACATCAGACCACCTATTTGGGGAAAAGAAGACTCTATCACTCTTACAGACAGCTCGCCTGCGGTTTCCCCGACAAGAAAGCGGCCATACAGGACACAGCCCGTGCCTGTAAAGCATGCCAGATGATGAGACCAGAGAAGGGACAGCACATGGGTATAAGGTACTGAGGGGAGAGGCCAGGACAACATTGGGAAATAGATTTCACTGAGGTGAGGCCAGGCAAGTATGGGTACCGTTACTTGTTAGTCTTGGTGGATACCTTCTCTGGGTGGGTGGAGGCCTACCCCACTAAGAGAGAGACAGCAGTGATGGTTGCCAAGTAGCTCCTAGAAGAGATAGTGTCTAGGTTTGGGCTGGCGGTATCTACTGGTTCTGACAATGGACCTGCTTTTGTGAGCCAAATTGTTCAGGGACTGACCTCAGCCCTGGGGACCAAATGGAAACTGCATTGCGAATACAATCCCCAGAGCTCAGGACAGGTAGAAAGAATGAACCGGACCCTAAAAGAAACTTTAACAAAGTTGGCAATAGAGACTGGTGGGGACTGGGTGACCCTCCTTCCCTTCGTGGACTGGGTGAATGCTGAGGAAGATTCATCAGTATAACTAAAAACAGGGGGGAATGTTAAGAGACCAGACCTGAGCCATGACAGGCTCAACAAGCTATACTAAGCCTAAGATTCAGATTCTTGTAAAACCTGAGTCAAGATTCCGGGAAACCACACCCTGGGAAAGTCCTGCTCGCGCCAAACACAAGCCAATCAGAATTGGAATTTTGATTCAAACCCAAGCCAATGAGATTTTGTGATTTGTGTGATTTGACCAATGCGATTTTGTGATTTGTGTGATTTAAAAAATCCCGCGCACACGCGCTCGCATGAACTAACCAATCACTGTTTGCCAACTCTTCCGTTGCAACATTTGAACCAGGCTAAATGTATAAATACTGCTGTATTCCAGAGCTCAGGGCTCTCATCAAGACTCCACTGTGCTGGATGAGATGGGAGCCCTAGCTTGAGCTAGCAATAAATCCCCTTTATGCTTTTGCATTGCTGTGGATGTCTTATTCTCTCAGTTTTGGGGACTCGGACTTCGTGCATAACAACAAGATGGTCTTAACTGTAGCGGGGTATGAGTCACAGTTTCTGAATTGATGACTCTTCCTACGTAGGTTATGGGAGGGTTAGTTTGAATTTTCTCTGGGGTAAGTTTTTAGCCTCTAACTGACAGTGTCTGGGTCAAATCTTGGAGTACAGTTTGCAAATGAGCTCTATCAGGATGAGCTATTAAAATATCATCCATGTAATGGATCATATATATTCGTTCATATTTAGCTCTAATATCTTCCAAAGCGGCACTGACAAATTTTTGACATAAGGTAGGGCTAATTTTCATTCCCTGAGGTAATACTTTCCACTGAAAACTTAAATAAGGCTGTTTAAGATTTTTTGATGGCAGACTAAAGGCAAATCGCTTTTTATCTTCAGCATTTAAAGGAATGGTGAAAAGGCAGTCTTGCAAATCAATTACATCTCTCTGGAACAGCTACGGGGGAAGGGAGCCCAGGTTGTAAAGCTCCCATGTCCTCTATGGTGGCATTGATTGCTCTTAAATCTTGTAAAAGTCTCCATTTACCAGATTTTTTCTTAATGACAAAAATAGGAGTGTTCCAGGGCCTATTGGAGGGCTCAATATGTCCCAATTCTAGTTGTTCAGTAATTAATGTTTTAGCTGCCAGTAATTTTTCTTTAGGCAGAGGCCACTGTTCTACCCACACTGGATCCTGAGATTTCCATGTAATGGGGTCGGCAGCAAAAACAATAGCCTTTATTATAAATTTGGATACCCCAACCCAGTACGTAGCTGTCGAGGAGTTGGGCAAATTGGCTCAATTATTTTTGTTTGTTTTTTACCCAATCCTTTTGATGGATCATAGCCCATCTGCAGCATTTGAGAAGTCACTTTATCGTCAGGGTTAAACAGTAACACTCCCATTTGAGACAGCACATCCCTCCCCCACAGGGTAAAGGGGAGTGAAGGAACTACATACAGTTGAGAAGTACCACAGGTATCCCCAAACCGCCAATCTAAAATTTTTGCACTCTTAGCTACTGTGGGGCCTTGAGGTCAAATGAAACAAAATTTGGCCCCTGAAATCTATCAGGGAAACTTGTCAATCATCACTATTTTGTAAAAGACTTGCAGTTGATCCTTATTGAATGGAATTACTATATTTGCTACTTCTTTTCCAAAAAGTTCCACACTTTAAAAATATATATATATAATTAATTGTGCCACCAAGATGGGATAAGATAAAACTATTTTTCTTGAGGTCACTGGTAGATGGAACCAATGGGCCTTTTTGTCACAAGCATCTTGTAGATGTATGCTTTGTGCAAGAATAGTTTAATCTCATCTTTTGGTAATATTAATCCTAGTTAACTGATCATTTAAAGCCTCTCCACAAGAGCTGACTCTGTCTCACTAGTCAACTTTCTCTTAGAACTGGGATTAGGATCGCTTTTTAAGCAATCAAACAAAGGCTTTAAATCTCAGTAGTCGGTTTTAAATGTGGGCATATCCAATTAATATCCCCTGATAATTTCTGGAAATCACTTAAAGTTAGTAAACAATCTCTCTGTAGCTTTAAAGGGACAATATCAGTTTTTAAAACTTTTGGCAGACCTAAATATGAGAACCAAGTAAAGAGGTGTTGCATACTATGTTTACAAGCTTTTCCAGTTATCCTTCCATAATCTAAATCTGGTCTATGGCTTTTTAGAAGACAAGCAACCATCCAATCTTTGCTTGAATACTTCTAGCAATGGGGAACTCACTACTCTCCAAGGTTTTAAACGCTCCCTCACATTTTCCTCTGCAGCGTTCTCACTCCGCATACCACTTTTTCTAATCCTACCAACTCATTTTCAGTAGTAGATGTTGGCCAGGAGCTGGGCCAGTAAAGATTTTTTAAAGGCCTAGAAGCAGTAATTTTCTGCACCCAAAAAGCTAGATCATTAGATCCAAATCCTCTGGGGCCCCTAGCTTGAGAAGTCAAGATGTTTCCTATCTGATAATAAGGTAAAAGCAAAGCTGTGCTATTCTTTGACTTTTATTAATTTGCACAGTTTTAGTAGGTGGCGAGATCAAAACTAATTTCCCCAGTATAATCAGAATTTACTACACCAGGTACTGCCAAAATTTTTTGAAAAGAAATTGAGCTACGCCCTAGCACAAGTCCATTATGTCCTCAGGCAGGGGGCCAGCCACTCCTGTTGGAATCTGAGTAATCCACACGTCAGTGGTTAATATCCTTGCGGTGGTGGAACTGAGGTCTAGGCCTGAGCTACCTGGGGTTGATTGGCATGGCTTGTTGTCTCTGTTTAGCAGGACATTGCCAGCAAAAATGTTCTATTTGACCATAAGAGAAACATTTTTTATTTGTAGAATCCTTTTTGTTACAATTATTTCTGAAAAAGGGTCCCAGGGGCAAATGGAGAACCCACCACTAATATAGATGAAATAAACACCTCTTTTCCTTTATCACAACCTGACTGGGATTATAATACAGCACAAGGTAAGGAGAGGCTCCGGGTCTACCGCCAGACTCTCTTGCGGGGGCTTAAGGCAGCTGCACGGAAACCCACTAACCTAGCTAGAGTAGGAGATGTCCAACAAGGCCCCACCAAGAGCCCTTCCTAGAAAGGCTGATGGAAGCTTTTAGACAATACACCCCCATGGATCCAGAAGCAGAAGGCACCCAGGCCTCTTTGATAATGCACTTTGTCAATCAGGCGGACCCTGATATTAGAAAGAAGCTACACAAATTAGACCTCCTGGGTGAAAAGAGTATCCAAGATTTAGTAACAGTAGCAGAAAGAGTCTACAACACCCGAGAGACCCCCCGAGGAAAAACAAGCCAAAGCAGCAGACCGCCAGACCTGTAACATGACACGCATCCTGCTGGCCACTACAGTTCCTGACTCAGGAGAAAGGGAGCGCCAGTTGCGCTGCCTAGCTACTAAAGGTAAGAATCGTCCCCGTACACGACCAGCATTGGGAAAAAACCAATGTGCCTATTGTAAAGGAGAGGGACATTGGGCCAAAGAATGTCCCAAGAAAAAAAGGGGGCCATGAAAGGCCCCCATCCTGGCCATCGAAGAACTGAGCGACTAGGGAGGACGGGGTTTGCCCCCCGCCCCGAACCCAGGATAACCCTAAAAGTGGAGGGGACCCCAGTTGACTTCCTTGTCGACACGGGGGCTCAATATTCGGTTTTGCTAGAGCTCCAGGGAAAACTGGCCAACAAGACCTCTTGGGTGCAGGGGGCTACCGGAATGAAACAATACCAATGGACTATCTGAAGATCAGTGGACTTGGGTACGGGATGGGTATCCCACTCTTTCATGGTCATTCCGGAATGCTCCTTCCCGCTGTTAGGACCAGACCTGTTTACCAAAATGGGGGCCCAGATTCATTTCCTCCCAGAGGAAACTAAAATACTCGGCCAGTTGGGCAGACTGATCCAAGTACTGACCATCCAATTAGAAGATGAACATCGGTTGCACCAAAAACCCATACTGCCCCCAGTGGACATTCAAAAATGGCTGGATGAATTCCCCAATGCATAGGCCAAGACAGGGGGAACCGGCTTTGCTGGGCACCGCCCTCCTATATATATAGATCTCAAGCCAGGGGCCGACCCTGTCTGGGTCTGACAATACCCCATGACCCTGGAGGCCCAACAGGGGATCACCCCCCATATCCGCAGACCCCTGGCCCAGCAGATCTTGAGGCCCTGCTGGTCGGCCTGGAATAACCCCCTCCTCCCCATCAAAAAACCCAATTCTCCTGACTATCTGCGGGTACAGGATCTACGAGAAGTCAACCGCCGAGTTTTAGATATTCACTCCACTGTGCCGAACTGATACAACCTCCTGAGCTCACTCCCACCAGACCAACACTGGTATACAGTCCTAGATTTAAAAGACGCTTTCTTCACCCTTCCCCTGGCGCCCAGAAGCCAGGATATTTTTGCCTTTGAATGGTCTGACCCAGAAGAGGGAATTAATGGCCAGCTGACCTGGACCCAGCTGCCACAGGGATTCAAGAATTCCCCCACCATCTTCGACAAGGCCTTTCATGAGGACCTGGGTGAGTTCAGAAAACAACACCCCCAACTAACCTTGTTACAATATGTAGATGACCTCTTGATTGCAGCCAAGGATCAACAAACCTGCCTCACGGGCACCCAAGAACTATTGCAGACCCTTGGAAAATTAGAATACCGAGCCTCAGCCAAAAAGGCTCAAATGTGCCAACCGGAGGTCGCCTACCTGGGGTATGTACTAAAAGAGGGGCAGAGATGGCTGTCGGGGCATGAAAGGAGATGGTACTCAAAACCCCTACCCCAGATTCACCTTGAAAGGTGAGAGAATTTTGGGGGTCCGCTGGCTTCTGCCGCCTTTGGATCCCTAATTATGCGGAACTGGCTAAACCTTTATATGAAGCCACAAAGAGTACCACCCCTTTCAGCTGGATGGAACAGATGGAGACGGCTTTCAAAAGCATTAAAACGGCCCTGCTGTCAGCCCTGGCTCTAGGGTTGCCTGACGTTACAAAACCCTTTCTCCTGTATGTAGATGAAAAACAGGGAGTGGCAAAAGGGAAACTGATGCCACATTTGGGACCTTGGAAGCGGCCAGTGGCTTACTTATCTAAACGCCTAGACCCCGTGGCATCAAGCTGGCCACATGCCCCCGCTTGATTGCAGCAGTGGCCCTAATGGTCAAGGATGCAGATAAACTGACATTGGGGCAAGAGTTGCATATCACCACCTCCCACGCTATTGAGGGTATACTAAAACAACCCCCAGATAGATGGATCAGCAACGCTCAGCTGACCCACTACCAGGGACTACTGCTAAACCCCTCCAGAATCGTCTTTCTGCAGCCTACTGCTCTCAACCTGGCTACACTGCTTCCTAACCCGGATTTAGAAGCCCCAATCCTGGACTGCGGGGACATACTGGCCCAGGTACATGGAACATGAGAGAACTTGCAAGATCGCCCTCTAGCGGATGCTGAAGTCACCTGGTATATGGATGGGAGCAGTTTTGTCCAAAATGGACTCAGGTATGCAGGGGCCTCCGTAACCACTGAGACCCAAATCATATGAGCGGAAGCATTACCTCCGGGCACTTCGGCTCAAAAGGCTGAACTAATCGCCCTAACGAAAGCTCTCCAGTTGGGAGAGGACAAGAAACTTAACATCATTACTGATAGCCCATACGCCTTTGCTACTGCCCATGTTCACGGAGCCATTTACAGAGAGAGAGGCCTCCTCATGGCCGAGGGTAAAACAATAAAAAACAACGAAGAAATAATAGGCCTTCCTCTCAGCATTATGGCTTCCTAAAAAACTAGCCATGATACATTGCCCAGGACACCAGAAGTCGGACACTTGAGGCAGTCCGAGATGTTGCCCAGGGCACGGTGATAGAAGCCACCCTACAGCTCCCCGACCCTAGAAGCCCTGTTTTGCCAGCTATGCCCGACTACTCACCAAGAGACTCAGACTGGATAAAAAGTTTGCCCATGACCCAACAATTGACCGGGTGGTGGCGGGCAGTGGATGGCTCCCTGATCCTCCCGGAAGAGCTGGGAAAACTAGTATTATTGAAGATGCATCACGCTACTCATCTGGAGACCTGCAAGATGCAGGACTTGATTAGACATGCCAAAATTACCATGAGAGACATTAGGCCAACAATAGAGAACATTATCAACATGCAAGTCCTGCCAGCTCACCAACGCTACCCACCACCCAACCAACACTGGATCTAAAGAGCATGGAAGTCTACCAGGAGCCTACTGGGAGGTGGACTTCACAGAGGTAAAACCGGGTAGATATGGATACAAATATCTACTGGTATTCATAGACACCTTCTCAGGGTGGGTAGAAGCTTTCCCCACCAAAAGAGAAACAGCGCAGGTGGTGGCCAAAAAGTTGATTGAAGAAGTTCGGGTTTCCCGCACAGGTAGGGTCGGACAATGGGCCAGCCTTTGTATCTCAGGTAAGCCAGGGGGTAGCCCGGGCTTTAGGGGCTAAATGGAAGTTGCATTGTGCCTACAGACCCCAGAGCTCGGGACAGGTAGAAAGGGGAATAGGACACTCAAAGAAACATTAACAAAACTAGTTGCTGAGACTGGCGGGGACTGGGTGGCTCTCCTCCCCTTTGCCCTATACCAGGTGTGGAACTCCCCCTACCAACTGGGACTTATCCGCTTTGAGATTATGTATGGAATACCACCCCCAATAATTCCTAACCTAAAAACAGAGGTGCTAAAAGAAATAGATGATCAAAAATTACTCTTTTGTCTCCAGTCCTTACAATACTCCACAGGGACACATGGAAGAGACTCAAGGCTCTATATGAATCAGGCCCGCCACCTGAACCCCACCGCTACCAGCCAGGAGACTGGGTGTTCGTGTGCCACCATCGCCAAGAGACCCTAGAACCCAGATGGAAAGGACCCTTCCTAGTCATCTTGACTATGCCCACTGCACTCAAGGTTGACAGCATATCCACTTGGGTTCACTACACTCATGTACGGCCTGCAGACCTGTTTGCCTTGAGAGAAGAATTCCTTCCCCAATGGAAGGCCGAGCTGGACAAAACAAATCCCCTCAAGCTCAAACTACAACAACGATAAAAATACTGCTTATGCTGTTGTCTCTACGGCCTGATGCTGCCGCTAACCCCCATCAACCCATGAACCTGACTTGGATGGTTTTAAGTGCGACCACAGGAGAGGTAATTAACTCTACCTCGGCCATCTATCCTAAAAATACCTGGTGGCTGGACTTGGAATTTGACCTCTGTCTTCTGGCTGCAGGATCTTAGGACATCAGCGACTGGGAGGTAAGAACACCCGGCAAACCAGAATGTGGGGCCAGCATTAATCGTTGCAATACCCGGCCCCCTACCAACTCAGGACCTGGATGCAGTCATTTCATTCAACAAGCGGCCTTGCAGGACACTACCTTCTATGTATGCCCTGGGGAAAGACGGAACTGGGCAACAGTCAATAATTGCGGGCGGTGGGGGCTGACAAATTCTACTGTGCCGCTTGGGGATGCGAATCAATGGGGACTGTCGACTGGGAACCTCCTACTCAAGGAGACTTGATTACTTTGAGTTGCGTCCCAGGGCCCGCCGGATTAACTGGGGGACATGGGATGGTATCTCTCATTACAGGACCTTGTATGAGGTTTCTATGCAGTTCGGTGAGGCTCAAATTTTCAACCGAAGGAAAAAAGTTCCCCAGTTGGGAGGCGAGACAATCTTGGGACCTCCGGCTATATCAATCAGGATATGATAATGGATTGCTATTCACTGTTAGGCTAAAAATAGAACCCATACAGACAGGCCTAAGTCAGGCATAGGGCCTAATTCTGTCCTAGTGCCCCGAGAGCCTACCCGGACGCCTCCTGGGCCCAGCTTTACCAGTACAAACAACTGCCCCCCCCCCAATTAACTTTACAGGGCCCAATGTTAAAAACGATCAGGACCCATTATTTGACATGATAGTTTATACCTAACGGGTCCTAAATTCCACCCGCCTGGACCTGACTAATAGTTGCTGGTTATGTTATGACATCAAACCCCCTTATTATGAAGGCATAGCCATCCTGGGAAATTACACCCAAACAAGAGAACACAGAGCTTGCCTATGGCAGCAAAGAGGGGATGCAAGATTAACTCTCCAACGAGTGACTGGACAAGGCCTCTGCATAGGAAATGTCCCCCAAGCCTATCAACACCTCTGCAATGCCACAGACTTTATAAAAACAACTGAGTACCTGGTACCTCCCCAAGAGAATTGGTGGGCATGCTCNGGCGGGGACTGGGTGGCTCTCCTCCCCTTTGCCCTATACCAGGTGTGGAACTCCCCCTACCAACTGGGACTTATCCGCTTTGAGATTATGTATGGAATACCACCCCCAATAATTCCTAACCTAAAAACAGAGGTGCTAAAAGAAATAGATGATCAAAAATTACTCTTTTGTCTCCAGTCCTTACAATACTCCACAGGGACACATGGAAGAGACTCAAGGCTCTATATGAATCAGGCCCGCCACCTGAACCCCACCGCTACCAGCCAGGAGACTGGGTGTTCGTGTGCCACCATCGCCAAGAGACCCTAGAACCCAGATGGAAAGGACTCTTCCTAGTCATCTTGACTATGCCCACTGCACTCAAGGTTGACAGCATATCCACTTGGGTTCACTACACTCATGTACGGCCTGCAGACCTGTTTGCCTTGAGAGAAGAATTCCTTCCCCAATGGAAGGCCGAGCTGGACAAAACAAATCCCCTCAAGCTCAAACTACAACAACGATAAAAATACTGCTTATGCTGTTGTCTCTACGGCCTGATGCTGCCGCTAACCCCCATCAACCCATGAACCTGACTTGGATGGTTTTAAGTGCGACCACAGGAGAGGTAATTAACTCTACCTCGGCCATCTATCCTAAAAATACCTGGTGGCTGGACTTGGAATTTGACCTCTGTCTTCTGGCTGCAGGATCTTAGGACATCAGCGACTGGGAGGTAAGAACACCCGGCAAACCAGAATGTGGGGCCAGCATTAATCGTTGCAATACCCGGCCCCCTACCAACTCAGGACCTGGATGCAGTCATTTCATTCAACAAGCGGCCTTGCAGGACACTACCTTCTATGTATGCCCTGGGGAAAGACGGAACTGGGCAACAGTCAATAATTGCGGGCGGTGGGGGCTGACAAATTCTACTGTGCCGCTTGGGGATGCGAATCAATGGGGACTGTCGACTGGGAACCTCCTACTCAAGGAGACTTGATTACTTTGAGTTGCGTCCCAGGGCCCGCCGGATTAACTGGGGGACATGGGATGGTATCTCTCATTACAGGACCTTGTATGAGGTTTCTATGCAGTTCGGTGAGGCTCAAATTTTCAACCGAAGGAAAAAAGTTCCCCAGTTGGGAGGCGAGACAATCTTGGGACCTCCGGCTATATCAATCAGGATATGATAATGGATTGCTATTCACTGTTAGGCTAAAAATAGAACCCATACAGACAGGCCTAAGTCAGGCATAGGGCCTAATTCTGTCCTAGTGCCCCGAGAGCCTACCCGGACGCCTCCTGGGCCCAGCTTTACCAGTACAAACAACTGCCCCCCCCCCAATTAACTTTACAGGGCCCAATGTTAAAAACGATCAGGACCCATTATTTGACATGATAGTTTATACCTAACGGGTCCTAAATTCCACCCGCCTGGACCTGACTAATAGTTGCTGGTTATGTTATGACATCAAACCCCCTTATTATGAAGGCATAGCCATCCTGGGAAATTACACCCAAACAAGAGAACACAGAGCTTGCCTATGGCAGCAAAGAGGGGATGCAAGATTAACTCTCCAACGAGTGACTGGACAAGGCCTCTGCATAGGAAATGTCCCCCAAGCCTATCAACACCTCTGCAATGCCACAGACTTTATAAAAACAACTGAGTACCTGGTACCTCCCCAAGAGAATTGGTGGGCATGCTCCACGGGCTTAGCACCTTGTATACATGGGCAAGTGTTAAATGACTCAAAAGATCTATGTGTTAGTACTATTAGTCCCCCAACTGTTCTATCATTCCAACGATAAACTCCTCCAACAACTAGGAGACTCTCACCAGCCCGAGAGAGAACCGGTCACGGCTTTAACCCTCACAGTCTTGTTGGGGTTAGGAGCAGCCGGGGCAGGACCCGGGATATCCTCTTTGGTATTACAGAATCAACATTGTTCCAGCCTAAGGGCAGCCATTGATCTTGATATTGAGCGACTAGAAAGCTCTATCAGCCACCTCCAAGAATCACTGAGTTTCCTGGTGGAAGTAGTACTGCAAAACAGAAGGGGACTAGACTTGGTTTTTCTCCAGCAAGGGGGCCTATGCGCCGCATTAGGAGAAGAGTGCTGTTTTTATGTAGATCACTCAGAGGTGATCAGAGAATCCCTGGCCAAGATAAGAGAAGGGCTGAATCAGAGAAAAAGAGAGAAATGTCTCAGAGTTGGTCTGAATCCTGGTTCAACTCATCCCCCTGGTTCACAACCTTCATATCTTCCTTGGCAGGGCCTCTGATTATCTTGCTTTCGCTACTCACCTTTGGGCCGTTTATTAAACAAACTAATAACCTTCATCAAAAGCCGCATCAACATGGTGCAGCTCATGGTGCTCAGGTCCCAATAATCAGCCCTACCAACAGCCCCCCTTAACGGGAGACTATATAGAACTGACTACAGACCCATGATTGGGTCTGTCCTGGATCCTTGAGAAGGTGGGAATGAAGAACCTAAGCTACTCCATTTTGTCAAAAAGAGAACTCCATTTTGTGAGGTTCTGGGAAAAAGACTTTGGAAATCACCTGACCTCACCGCACTACCCACGAGCCAATCAGACCTCGGACCAAAATCTCCTGATTTTACATTCAGGAATTTGTGGTTCGCCTAGGTAATAAGAACCAATCAGAAATCAACACACAACCCCTCGAAAGAGGGTGACCAATCAGATGTCCTCCAGCCTGGAAATCCCCTTTTTCACGAATATACCCTATATAAGCAATGTAACCCAAAATGCGGGGCTCCTTCCCATAGCCACTGCGTCGGTAATGGCAGGAGCCCCAGCTTGAGCTTGGTAATAAAGACTCTTGCTTTTGCATCGGACATTGGCTCCCTGGTGGTCATTGGGAGATTTCGCAACTTGGGCATAACACTTCTTCATTCATCCCAGAGATGTGGTGAGTGCCCACTGTATGCACAGCCAGAGAGAGAGGGGCCCAGTCTTAACCAGTCTTCACTTCTGCCCTATTTTACCACCTTTATCCTCTGGGACTCTTCCTTCTACACCTTCACTTTTCTCCATCTCGGTTGATGCCTTTCTCTCCACCCTCCAAGGAGCCCACGTTTTCCCCTCTGACACCTTGAAAGGTACACACAGAACCACTCTGCTCACCTCCTCCCTGGGCAGGTCCAGCTGGGAGCTGAGGGAACAGCTGCAGGGTGGGAGGCACTGTGCCCACTTACCTGACCTGGTGCTCAGGCAGCCCTCTGCAGTAGCTTACTGAGGCTCTGGGATGCGAGGGCATTGAACCAAAGTGAAAGTATGTGGTGTGGTGTGCCAGCAGACTACCCCCTGGTGTGGGAGCCCTGCGAGAGCCACTGAATGGTGGAGTTGAAGGCGGCACCGTCCAGCTCAGCGCCTGGCCAGAGCAGGGCAGCAGGGTTTGATTTTCTGTTTCAAGGTGAAACTTCTGTCATCTATATCAACTCTCCTGCATGTAAACAATGAAAAGAACATTTGTGTCTCCCCCACGCTCCCTTATGGGTACTTGGCTATACATGTTGATTATAAAAAGTAATTTTAAGTAACACTGATATGCCAAGAAGAAAGTATGATTCACCCTAATCTCACCACTCCATAACCAATAATTGACGGTCAGCTGTTGGACCTTCCATCCTTTTTGCCCTTCATGTGCACACAGATCCCGTGTGATTTTTCAGTTACCGATACGGTAGCTACCTTGTATGAGCACTGTGTGTCAGGCCTTACCCACGTGCTTGGCTTGCAGTAGCTCCTCCTGCCTCAGGGCCTTTGTTTGCTTTGTGTGTTCCCCTGGCTGTACCAGATGCAGTTGTCACCACAGAATTTTAGGTTTCCTAAAAGTATCAGTGTCTGTTTTCTTCAACAGACTGGAAGCTCTCAGAGGGCAGGAACTGTCTCTTTGCCTGCCACAGAGATATTCAATAAATACTGTCAAATGAGTGTGCAAGTGACCTCGTTTCATCTTCACCACTCCTGGGGGAGCACTGTTCCCCTCGTTTTTTAGAGATGACAAAAATGAGAAGGAAAGAAACCCCAAACAAAACAGAAGTTATTTAACCAGCCCAAAGTCACAGGGTTCATAAGTGGATCCATATGTCCATATGGTTACCTCCACGCAACCTGTGAACTCGATTTTAAGTTTTGACCACCAAGCAACTGCTGTCTCACCGACTAGTGAGACAGCTTTTCCCTTTCACCAATATATTGTGAAAGTCTTTGTCAACAGATACACATTTGGGTATGTAACGTCTAACGACGCCATGGTATTACATTGTGTGGATGTAATGTATTCATTCATCAGGTCCTTATTGGGCTTTCCAGTTTTTCCAGGTTACAGGGGATTCCGTGATGAACACCTTTGAACCCGTGCTTGCGCACTTCTCGGAGCACTCGTACTTTTATTCCTTAGTATAAATTCCTAGAAACCTGCACACTTGTTTACACCGTGACCAGCTGCAAGGTGGGGAAGTGAGGTGGTTGAAGAAGTGGGAATTCGTGGGTAGGTTGAGCCTCAGAATCTCTGCGAAACTCTCCAAATGTCGTGCTCGCACCGCACCCCAGAAGCCCTATGGTGGTTCCAGGGCACTAGCACTATCTTAAAAGACTGCAGGAGATTCGTAGGTACCCAGGGGGAGACCGCTGGAGTAAACACGTGGTCGCGGATGATGCAAAGGCGCAGAGTTCGTAAAACAAACGCGCGGCACTCGGGCAGTTCGCGAGTCTCCGTAGAAAGGCTTGGGAGGAACGCGATTAGAGAGCATCTTCAAACTCCTCGGGGTGCGGGTGGGGGCCAGTGCTGGGGGTCCAGTTTTGATTCTGCCCGCCTCAGTGGGCTGGGCAGCGAGGCGGGGGTGGGGGAAGAGGAGGATGACAGCTGGGAGGATGACGTAATGGGCTCCAGGGGGCTCCGAGCGGACGCGGGGCGGACGGCATTAACCCTTTCACCCCTAGTAGGTGGACCGAGTTAGCTCGCAGAGCCAAACCAAGAGAAAAGGGAACGGTTCCTTTAAACGTGGGGGGAAAGAAGGTTGGTCTGAGGACCCGGGGGACTCGCTCTCCGTATTCGCTTAAGAGCCGCCAGAGGTGGGGCCTCACTATGCAAATCCGAGCTGCTGATCGTCGACGCGCCATCACCCCACGCGCCGGCCCGCGCGCCGATTGGCCACGACCAGCCTGGTCCCATTGACAACAAACAAGGGGGCGCCCGGCCCGGGGGGCGGGGCCACGGAGGGCGCGGGCTGGGGGCGGGGCGGCCCCGCCCCCGTCCCGCGCGGCGCAAACATGGCGGCGGCTGGCACCGGCCGCTGAGGCGGTAACCCGGCGGGGTATGTTGGATGTCATGGGCGGCGACGGCGGCACCGCCCCCGCGTCTCCCTGAGCGGGACGGCAGAGGAGGCGTGGGGCGGGGGGGAGGTGGTCTTCTGCGCCGAGCCGGGCGATGGACGGGAGCGGCGAGCTGGGCGGTCTGGAGACCATGGAGACGCTGACGGAGCTGGGCGACGAGCTGACCCTGGGGGACATGGAGGGTGAGTGGTGGGGTGGGGTGG
>SJYW01025441.1:1706231-1719517 GCA_006410735.1 Raphicerus campestris
ACGGCGGCGCGCGCGGGTGCGCGTGCGCCCACCTTCTCACACACAGCCCGCCGCCGGCCAGCCCTGTCTCCTGCGGGAGGAAGCGGCGCGCGCGGTCGCCGCGGCAGTCCACAACCCGTACGCGCGCTGCGGGTTTCTGCCCCGCCCGGCGGCTGGGCTCCGGCGGGCCGCGCGGGAGCTGCTCCGGGGGCGCCTCGTGTCCGGAAGCCCAGCGAGGGTCGCGGGGTCGGAGGGGGGTGGGGGGCCCTGAAGGGAGCGGCCAGCGGAGAGCGCGCGGCCGCTGCCTCCGTCGCGCGCCGTCCGAGGTCCCGCTCTGCCTGCCCGCCCAAGCGGCTCCGCGCCGCACCTGTCACTCCCCACCGGGCCGCGTGGGCGGCTCTGGGAGATTCCCGGGGCTGAGACCCCAGGCTCCGCGTCCTCCCCCTCCGTGGTCTTCCCGGGGCTGAACCGCGGCCGAATTCTCCCGGCGCTTGGGAAAACTTTGGGGGGCAGCGAGAAGCTTAGTCGCTGATGAAGCGAGCGGTGGCGGCGGAGTGTTGGACCCATCTCCCCGCGATAGAGACCCGGGCGCTCCTGCTGTCGCGCTGCAAAGGGAGTTGAGCCGCAGGAATTTTGAGTTGTGCTCTCCCCGACCCCCTCGGGGACAGGTTAGGGAGCGGGTGGCCTTTGTTCCGGCCACCTTCACAGCGGAAAGGAAGAGCTGTAGGAGCCCAGGGGATCATTTTGTGATCACGGAACCCAAAGTTTGGAGGTCAGACACTTGCCCAAGGTCATCCAAGCTGGTTACAGCACACAGTTACTGGGTCAGTGTTGCCATCGCTGCTAACATCAGTCTTTTCTCCTGATCTTTTGGGAGTGAGAGGTCCAATGAGTGGATTAGTCGTCCTAGTAATAATAACTCCCAGTAGTTGGGCGGAGAAGGCACTGGCACCCCACTCCAGTACTCTTGCCTGGAAAATCCCATGGACAGAGGAGCCTGCTAGGCTGCAGTCCATGGGATCTCGAAGAGTCGGACACGATTGAGCGACTTCCCTTTCACTTTTCACTTTCATGCATTGGAGAAGGAAATGGCAACCCTCTCCAGTGTTCTTGCCTGAGAATCCCAGGGACAGGGGAGCCTGGTGGGCTGCCGTCTATGGGGTCATACAGAGTCGGACACGACTGAAGTGACTTAGCAGTTGAGCTCTTCTGATAGTTTAGGCCCCATTTATATTGTTTCGCTGGTTCCTCACTACAATCCCTGAAGTAGATATTCTTACTGCTCCGGTTTTATAGGGGACATAAGTCAGGAGATGTTAACTTGTCTCAGGTCACTCCCTCTAGATTCTCCAGAACCCATGCTCTTAATCAGCAGATGACTCAGGGGCATTGTGCTCTCCAGTTTACAAAGTGCTTTCTTGTGCCAGGATCTTACTACAGCCTTGCAGGCAGGTATGAAGGCTTCATCTCTTTATACAGATGAAGAGACCGAGGCAGCAGAAGATTCTCTTCCAGGGGAAGAGACAGTGCCAGCAGCTAATTGAAAAGGATCCATTTCTCATTTTGCTTCTGTAACAACCTTGTGGCCTGACCTTGTTTTCCTATTTTGGTCATCCAGGCAGTGTGGTAAGACTCTTAAATGAAGCCCTGAATCTAACCACAGACTTTTTCTGTTGGATGCTCCCAAATCCAGAGCTGCATTGACAAATGGAGGGAGGGAGGTTCTTGAAACTTAACAAGGACAGCTAACATGTCATGAGCACTTGTGTGCCAGGCACCGTGTTCAGCAGTTAGTGTGCATCAATGTTCTCAATCCTTAACAAGTTCCATCAGGTAGAGACTGCTTGTTATACGACATTCATCCCCTTTTTATAGATCCTGAAACTGAGGCTCAAGGCAGTTGATTAACTTACCCAGGCTTACACAGCCAGTAAGAAATATGTCTATAACTGCCTACCAGCAGCCTCACACAAAGAAATTTGTGTGGATTTTGCCTTCCCATTCCGAAACTGATCCCTGTTTGTTTGCATTTATAAATTTATAATGTGTTAAAATGTGCGCGTGTGCATGCTGAGTCGCTTCAGCCGTGTCTGACTCTGCAACCCTGTGGACTATATAGCCTGTCAGGCTCTTCTGGCCATGGGGTTTTTCCAGGCAGGAATACTGAAGTGGGTGGCCATGCTCTTCTCCAGGGGATCTTCCCGACCAAGGGATCAAACCCACAGCTCCTGTGTCTCCTGGATTGCAGGTGGATTCTTTACTGCTGAGCCACTGGGCAGTGCACTGTGTTGAAGTACCTGGTGGTTAAGTAGTACCCTTATCCCTATAGAGTGTTGAGTAAGATGAACATTCTGGAAACTCCCACAGTGGTTAAGTGGCTTCACAGGGCTCCATGTTAGATTTGGGGTAAAGTGGTTCCCTGTCTTCATTGGTCAACAAGTATTCACATGCTAGCTGTAGTTTGTGAGCTATAGGGAACATGAGAAGATAAGGAAGATAGAATTTTATGGCTTTGTGGAGCTTGAGATGAATGATAATAAAACTGTAGTATGTGTGTGTGTTGTATGCATGCATGCTCAGTTCTGTCCAACTCTTTGCAACCCCTTGGACTATAGCCCACAGGATTCCTCTGTCCTCTAGGCAAGAGTACTGGAGTAGGTTGCCATTTCCTCCTCCAGGGGATCTTCCCAACCCAGGAATTGAACCTGCATCTCCTTTGTCTCCTGCACTGGCAGGCAGATTCTTTACCACTGAGCCGCCTGGTAAGCATACTGAGTATAGAACAGCTCAGTTATACAGGGCAGTTAGTGAAAGTCAGTGAGTGTGGATGGAGCTTGGTAAATACTGGCTTACCAGGAAGACCACACCAAAGAGATGGCCCTGGACTCAGGTCTTAGAGCAAAGTTGAGTGGGCTGAAGACCAGTGGTCTGCAGGTATCCTTGAATGCTCACCTATACACCCCTCTCCAGAACATCAACCCTATAAGGGCCAGGACCTTTGTTTTGTTTCTTTCACCTATAATTAAATATTTGTGGAATGTTTGAATGAGTCCAAGACTTTGAGCTAGGCAGGAGTAGAATAATTTATATTAGGCTCAGCCCTTGGTGTTGGATCAGATCAGGGCTAGATGCTTCTGGGAGCCAGTCAGTTGAAGAAGAGACTCTGTAGCTATGAACACATATTTTTTTTGTTTGTGTGTGGTGGGGAAGAGAGGGTTCCTACCACCTAGAGAACTCATTCCTGCCTCAAGGAGACAGCCATCTGCGTGTATGATGACGATCCTAAGAGAGTGACTGGGTGGGGAGAGGAAGTAGGCATTGTGCAAGGGGCTGGACATGACAAGACTTGGCCTCAGTGAAACCTGGTCCTGAAGACAGAGTAGAGGTGGAATTTAAGTTCCCATTTAGGCTTTGATGTAGGGCATTGGGAGGGTTCAGAAGCTAGCAGGAAGAGCTAGTTTGGGGAGATGATGAAAATTTGTCTTTAAATGGACTGAAATTGAGGCACTAGTAGGAAAGGAGAGACAGATATTCAGGAGAACGTCAAAACTAAGGGTGGAGATTAAAGACTAGTCACTCAGATTGATGAGCTGAGGACAGAGGTGAGAGGAAAAGATAGAACTGGACAGGCGAGGAAAGTGTAATAACCTAAGGAGGGCAAGCGAGCTTTTCAAGGAACAGTGGATGATGGAGACAGGGCTGCAGAAGATAGCAAGGATGACGAGGCTCTGAAAGGACTCGTGGAATTTGGCAATCAGGAGATCCACTGGAGGAAGTGATTGGATGAAGTGGTCCAAGGCTAGGTAAACAGAGTCAGGAGAGCAAGTAAGAGCAGTGATTCTCAGTGGAGAAGGTTGGAGAAACTTTTCAGTGAGCTAATTTACATTCTGCCCTGTGAATTGGCCTCTTCTGGACATTTCGTATGAATGGAATCATACACTGAGTGGCCTTCTTCACTTAGTGGTTGCGGTTCATCTGTGTTGCACCAGTGTTCCCTTATATGGATACTCCGTGTTTTATCGGTTCATCACTTGTTAGACATTTAGCTTGTTTCCACATTTTGGCTATTATAAATGAAGCTGCTGTGAGCATTCATGTACAGAATTTTCTGTGGGCATGCTTTCTTTTCTCTTGGGTCGATCCTCTACGGTTTTTGTCGCTGTTTGTTTTTTTCCTAGGGTTTATAATAGCCCCATTTATTCACTTGCTTACTTTCCATGTTCTCATAACTAAGTTATCCCTAAATCTTATGATAGAAGCTCAGTTTGGTGGTCAGTTCTTTTCATCCCCTTTGTTGATATCTCTTCTGAAACTCCCTCTTTTTGCTGTGTCTGATGGTTGTTCTAGGTCTATNACTCTGGAAGCCTGTCTGGGCACCCCTGTTCTGGTCAGAAGTTGTTTTAAATTTTTAAAATTTAATTTAAGAAATTTATTCATCCCAGTTCTACATGAGTATCCACTCTGTTCCTAGCTCTGTGCTACGTATCTGTGCTCTGTGCTGGGTCCCATACAAGCTAGCATATCGCTAGACTCAGGTATTAGAGATGAGTGAAAAACTCTCAGCTTTCAGGGAGCTGACGTCTAAGCAGCCAGTCACAATACAGAGCAGAATGCAACAGAGGCCAGAAGAGAGGAACAAAGCCCCAAGTTTCTGAGACACTAAGGAAGAGGAGTAGGAAAATCTTCACAGAGACTGGCATTTGAGCTGAGTTGTGAAGGATGAGTGAATAGTATTTTAGAAAGGAGAATTTGGAAAGGCAGGGTGTTGGGAATAATTTGACATGTTTGGGAATACGTGATTCATTGTGGCCAGAACACTGTGTGGGACCGAGGGTCTCAAAGTTTAATGTGCTTAAGAGGCCCACCAGGGTATACCCCCAAAGATTCCAGTGTGGAAGGTAAGATCTGGGGTAGAGTCCTGGAGGGGCACCGGCCAGGGGAGCAGGCGCAGTAGTGTCCCAGGCTGAGCAGACAGCTGCTTCGTAAGGCTTGACCACCATGCTTGGGCGATTTGCAGGCTGTCCTCTTGATAGCTGTATTTTGTGGGCTTCCTCAAACATAGTTTTGATCAGGTCCCTCTCCTGCTCCTGTGTGCTGGCAGTTGGCAGGCTTGGTGATGAGCCACAGAAGCTGGCTTTGAGTAGCTCAAGTAGAAAAGGAGTTTATTGGCAGGATGGAGTGTGGACTGATCAGAGAAGTGGGACAGCCAAACCAGGAACACGGGCCAGAGCCAAGGGCAGCTCGGCAGCAGAGTCCTGCTAGGGAGAGGCCGGAGCAGCCTGGTTAGGGCCCGCCACCTCAGTGGCCTCTGCTTGTCCCCGCGTCCTAGAGTCACGTTCCTGGTGGGAGCATGCATTCATCAGAGCTGCCTGGCAGGAAACCTTACTGCTGGACCACCCAGGGTGGGTTCTCCAGAAGGAAAATCAGGGTGCATGGGAGGTTCAGCTGGAAAGACGGCAGACATCAGAAATGGCAAATGTCCGTGGTGCTTTCTGTGCCACGCCAGGCAGCTTCAGTGAGGCCTTCACAGCTCAAGCGTAGGCAGCCCTGTCTCTCCACTCTGTTCCATGTGCTCTGCCGACGCTCCTTCCAGAACATTTCTTGGTGCTGTGCTTTTGCTCATACCGTTCCCTTTGTCTGCAGCACCTACCCGTGCCTCTCTCTAAGTCACAGACGTCTCTCCACCCTTTGAGGCCCTGCTCTCCCTGCCTGCCAGGCCGAGTCACCCTTCTCTGCCTTCTGGCAGCCCTTCCTCTGGGAGGCACCTGTCTGTTCACCCTTGTCACAGTCTCTGGGTTGGTTGGGTTTCTTCCCTGTGAGGTTGCTGGGTAGGAAGGAACCGGCCCTTTGGAGTCTGTGCTGTATGCGGGTTCCCCGAGCTCCCAGCCCCGCAGTGCACAGTGGGTATGAACATGCTGGTGGTGATTTGTAGCAGGGGTTAGTAACCTGCTTTGGAAGTATTACTTTTGTCCTTAGTCTGAGGGAGATTTGGGGGTGTGGTAATGATTTAGGGAAGGGTAGGTTGGTGAGTCACTGAGGTCTTTCACTTTTGCCTGAATAACTTTTTTAAAATTAATTTTTCTTGGAGTATAGTTGCTTTACTGAGTGGTTTAAGGACTGGGAAAGATTGAGATCCCCAGCTTTGGAGCTTTGCCCCCGAGGAGGACGGTTAAGTGGAAGGAGTGGCTTTTGCCAGACTTTGTGGACACTCTGTGCAGAGCGTTCCTGAGAGTCTTCCTCTCTGCCTGTTCTTCAACTTTCAGTCTCTTTGTTGCGGGAGAGTGAGACACCAGTGAGATGCAGGGTGGGAGCAGATGAAGGATCAGGAGATGCAGGACACCTGGGATGACACTCTTTTCCTTCCTGAGGCGGGGATGTTTGTTCCCATTAGAGAACGAGGCTCTGTCTGGAGACATCCGCACAGTAACAGAAGCAAAGCATCTGTCCAGGGTGGTGACTGAGAACTTGACTCTTCAGTCCCAGGACTGTCATCTGCTGACTAAGTGACGCTGGACAAGTTACTTAACCTCTCTGTGCCTAGTATTCCTTGTGTGTGAAGTGGAGGTGATGAAGGTACCTATCTCAAAGTGTCATGGATGAAGTGATGAAATCCATGTCAAGTGCTTAACGTAACTGCTAACGTGTCTTAAGCGCTCAGGAAATGTGAACAATTGCTATACTATTTTTATTACTGCTAGTCATTGGCTTGAGTTTTCTCTTAATTGTTGTTCTCAAAATCTATTCTTGATCTGTTTCTAAAAGCATGCATTTCAAAGGAATAAAGAAACAAGATGGACAGCCTTTCAAATGTGGGTGGTCAACAGATCTGCCTCTAATGTAGTCTTGCGTAAGACCTGGGTTCCCAGCTGGGACCCAGGGTGGGGCTCTCCCATGGGTGAGGACAGTCGCTGCGAGGTGGAACAGACCCAGGGGGGGAGGGCTCCTGAGAGGAAGCCCCCCAGCATGCTCGTTGGGGTTACGTCTGGACCAGGCTGGAGCCTTCGTGAATTCACCTGCCTAAGACCCCTCATTGGACTTGGGCTTATTTCTTCCTGTGTAACAACCCCCACCACCATCACCCACTTTCAAGCACTCTGTGCCAGACACTGTTCTAAGTGCTGTGCATATATTAACTCATTTGAAAGAGTGCTTAAAGCTGCCTCCCAGGGCGATTTGAATCGTATACCATGATGAGTGGACGTTTGCAAGGCGTTAAAAGCAGACCCAGCTGGGTGACACTGCTGATGAAGGTCTTTTCTAGTAAAAAAAGAAAACCACATTTAATCTTTGTCTCTAAATGCTTACACACAAGCATGAGATGAATTGCAGTGAAAAACAACAGAAGCTTTTTAGGAAATGTACTCCGACAGGGTCCTCTTGCATCATGCGCCTTTTATCATCCCAGCACATGGCACCTGGCCCTGGCAGCACAGGATTTCTCCACCAGAACACGTGCCTCTTGATGTGTTCAGTTTTGTGTCTGGCACTGTAGGCTCAGTCAGTGTGTGTTGAATGCAGGTCTTAAGGGTTGTGTCTTTAGTTGATTTGTTCTTTATTTGAAGAAAGAGGGGTGTTCTGGAAAGGAGCATCTTGTCAAGGCAGAAGGTCTCATCTGGAGAAAGGTTTAATACTTTGGGAGGAAAGTATGCTGGCAAAATATAGTCAGGCAAAAATCTCTCTCATTTACTCCCCCATGAGTCAGTTACATGTGTGTTACCCTGAGATGGATCTTCTTTCATTAATGTTGAAACTTAGTATTGTTGATCTTCTTTCATTAATGTTGAAACTTAGTTACATTAAGTGCCCCCCGCCACCCACACCCAGATTCCCCAGACTTTATTGTCACTCCAGGTCCATCCTGCATCTTTCTCCCAAGTTGTAAAATCCAAGAAATGTTTGTTTTGTGGGGGGAAATAGAGTGCATGGAAGAGATATGCAGACCTCAATACAGATATAAATTCGGATCTTGTAGCTTGTATGAAGGGCTTAGCAAATAGTTTAACTTCCCTGAACCTTATTTTCATGACCTGTAAAGTAGAATAGTAATACTAGCATCTGGGTTTGTGTGAAGTAGTAAGTAGGCATCAGTGACAGCTATTATTATGTTGTCCACATAGAATCAATAGGAAGTGAATTTAATTTCAGTCATAACCACCTTCTCTGCATTTGAATAAAATGTAAATATGATTTCTAGTTAGAAAATAAGTTTATTAGCTTCGTCACTGAGTTGTTTTTGCTTTTAAACATCAATAGTGTGACTACTGGCTTTTATTCGAAGGTTAAATTGTGGCTCAGCTGGCAAAGAATCTGCCTGCAATGTGGGAGGCCTGGTTTGATCTGTGGGTTGGGAAGATCCCCTGGAGAAGGGAAAGGCTACCTACTCCAGTATTCTGGCCTGGAGAATTCCTTGGACTGTATAGTCCATGGGGTCACAAAGAGTCGGACATGACTGAGTGACTCACTAGTGAAATTTTTTTATTTTATTTTTTTCACTAAGCTACAAATAACCCTTTTTCAAATGTTAGGTTGAAAAAGAAACTATGGAAAAGTCAAAGACATTTTAGTATGTGCTGGTCATATCCCTATATATTAATATATATCCATTGGAATTTGGATTGTTTCCATATTTATAAGTAGAGAAACTGAGTCTCGGAGAGACAGTTAATTTCCCAGAGGCAGCACAACTACATTATGAGAGTTTCATCCAGCCTTCTGATTTGTCACACAGAAAGCCGTCTTTGAATGTAAACTTGGGAATCCCCGTTCTCTTTGGCCTTCCAGGTAATTCTTGGTTTAACTTTTCAACATCCTGCTTTTCTTTTTTAGTATGATTGTTTGCCACGGCTCACTTCACACAACCCCTAAGAGATAGGTGGTCTGTTTCCCAGTTTTCGTGCATAACTGGAACTTTCCTCTAGGGACTTCCCTGGTGGTTTCAGTCATTGACTCCACATTTCCACTGCAAGACGTACAGTTTCAATCCCTGGTCAGGAAACTAAGCCCTCATGCTGTGTGTGGCACAGCCAAAAATTAAAAAAAAAAAAAGAACTTCCCTTTAATCAATTTTCAGAAGTCTCTTCCTCTGTTGAAGTTACCCTAACTTTTGTTTTAGCTGTTTTGATATTCTCTCAAGTCACAACTCTGCCCTAAGTCTTTGCTTAGAATGATTCTTAGTGAGCATATGATGTCTGGGGACTCTGGGCAAGCCAGTAGCCCCCTATACACACCAGAGTGAGCAGGGCTGAGCCGCAGGGCTCCCCTTCCTAGAGCATTGCTGGATTGCTGGCTGTAGCTTTTCCTTCTTAAAGAAGGAGAGAGACCAAGTTCATTACTGTGAGCTGCAGACCCCTTCAGGATTTGGTCCTGACCACCTGCCCAGCCTGGTGCCCTCCCGCTGCCCACAGTGCAGCTCCAGGCCTCTGAGCTGTGACTTGCAAGATTCCCTAGGCCTAGAATTCACCCAGCATCCCGGTCAGCCTTCATTCCAGCTTCCTAAGGAAGCTGCTCGACCAGCTGGAGTCAGTGATTTTATCACAGCCCCTGTGTTGTCCTCGTCTGCTGTGACTGTCGCCACCAGATTTGTCACTCTCACTAACTCCTTGAGGTCAAGGGGTGTTTTGTCATCTCTGCGCCAGCACACAGTGGGTGTTCAACACATTTAAAACCTTGCATTTATATACCTACTTTACCAAAAGTGGAAGCTTTGTGGAAATTGCAGAAATTTTTCCAGATTTTCCTGCTAAGCTGCTGCTGCCGCTAAGTCGCTTTAGTCGTGTCCGATGCTGTGCAGCCCCACAGATGGCAGCCCATTGGGCTCCGCCATCCCCGGGATTCTCCAGGCAAGAACACTGGAGTGGGTTGCCATTTCCTTCTCCAATTTTCCTGGGTAACCCAAATTTCAAAAATAGCTTGTCCCATTGTGAGGTGGTGTCCTTTCCACTTTTGGTTCAGAAAGCGTGTTTGCTGTTTTATAGAGTGCATGAAGGTTGCGTGTGAGGGCATCTCAGTGAGTTGATACCAAGTCTTTTAAGTACCAGAGTGCTGAGTGCCTAGAGAGGCCCAGGGAGTGGAAGGTTTTGTCTAGGTGCTTGTGGAGCACAAGATCTAAGGAAAGTATTAAAAAAATATGTCTTACTGGATATAATATGACAAAACAAACTTTTTAATGTTAGAAGCATACTCTTATACCAGTATATCATTAGTATGTACCGAAGATTTATGAAGATTACTGAGGAAAACAGCAGGATGACAAAGGTGGGTTCAAGGAGAATGCAAGAAACTGATACTCACATAGTAGGAAAGAAGTGAGATTGCGAATTCAGATACATAACCGGCTAATGTCCTGCAGGGCAGTAAAGACAAAGCTTTCAAGGTTATCTTTTTCACCAGACAAGTCATTTGCTATTTGTTTATTTTCTACATGTGAACATCTCATTTACAGAATGTGTGCCTGATGAGTAGTAGAGGAAGTCAGACCACTCTGTGTTTCCGGAGAGCGTCAGATGACCTTTAGGTAGACAGGTAGACCTTTAAGAGACCCTGTACTTCCCCCGCCACCCCCCCTTATTTTCAAGTTTTGTACAATTTTTTTTTTTTTTAAACAAATCACAGTTGGGTTCAGGAGTTAAAAGATGGCTAGACCTGAGGTAGAAAAGTGTCCTTGGTGAAAGACATTGTAGGTTGTTTTGAAATGGAATTGTGCAATTAAAAGGAAGAAGGCTGTAACCAGCAGAAAAAGGGTGAGGCAGGTGATTGCATTTGGAGAAAGAGCCCCTCCTCCCCTCCCAAAGGCTTGTGCTGACAAGGAAGGGAGTGGGCACTTTTCCAGGGTGGATGAAGAGCTAAAGTGAGTGGGAAGTGAAATCCCTTGGAGTCGGAGGGAGCCATTGCTGGGAAGCTATGAAGCTCCTGTTTGAGAAGTTTGATTTGCTTTGAAAGATTGTTGGCCCAACAAGATACTCAAGATGATTGTCACTGGGTGGAAGGCTGTGGTTGAAATCAAGGCAAGAGAGAGCGAAGAGATAACCCTGTGATACTGTGGAAGGTGACCTGCCAGGAATTCATAGCGAACTCACCGCAGAGGAAAGAAGAAGAAAAGAGCAACTGAAGACAGTGCCGCAGGTCACTGTCTTTCGATTGGAACTCAAGAGTCGGCCCAGAGACAACCACACCGGTCAGCTGAGCTGGGTCCTCTGGGGCTGCCCCTGATGCCCAGTCTGGGCAGGTGGCAAGAGAGCCAGGGCAGACCAGAGGCCGTCCAAGAACGACTTGGTTTCCCTTTGTCTTTTCTTTTCTCTCTTAATTTTTCAATGTATTATTTTATTATGTAATACTTGATATATGCAGAGGAGTGTGTGACACATTTGTGTGTGTTATGAAACACAAGCATTTGAGAACCTCCACCTCCCTGCCTAATTTTCCTCTGTGCTTTCTTTGCCAGTAAAGAGTTCACTCATCCCTCGCTTAAAATATAGGATACCTGAGTCACCTGCTTGTCATCCTGTATCATTCGGCATCTCCTCCAGCCTCCTTCTCCCCAGGACTGTGACCCAGGATTCCCCTGAAGTACATGATTCTACCCCTGTGCTCTGAGCTTCTTAGCAAATGAATGTGCCTCCTGGTGTTTGAGTGGATTGATTTTTTTTTTTTTTTAAGTTGCGAGATCGCTAGAATAATTTTATCTGTAGAGCTGCCATAGCATATAATTTCAAAGACTATCTTGAGGATATTTCATTTCTTGAGTACTTAATTTCAAGAAATTTCATAAATGGTCACATTTTCTATGGAAATGTTGACTCCAAGTCACTAGATTTGGAGGGTACTTGTCAGATCACACATTTACACAAAATAATAGTGTACAAATAAAACAAACCTTATTAATTTCTCTAACAGTCCTAATATTCCCTCGGGTGGGGCAGGGGCTCATCCGCTAGCTGTCATCTCTCAGTTATTCTAGTTTAAACTCTCACTTGTTCACAATTCAGTCTCATTTCTTTTCCCACCTCCTGTTGAGTTTTCTTAAATGCTGCACCAAGGAAAGAGTTCAGTGGCATATGACCCAAATCCTTAGAGACTCTGTTCTTGAATTATTAGTGGGTTTTGCCATGGGTGACTTGTCTCTTGTGATTCCTGGACTGGTATTTGTTGAGGTGCAACTGGAGCTGGCTTGCTTTCTGAATTGTCTTTCAGGGCCTGATTACTGGCCCCTGCCGTAGATAGAGCACACTTGCCACACATATCTGAAACACAGGGGAGTTTTGGCATTCTCCAGAAAACAGAAGATCTTCAGATTTACCCTGTGCAAATGCTGTCTTTCCAGTGCACATTTGATAAGACCCCATGGATACACGAGGCTCTTAGAGAAGTGCCCTCCGCTTATCGCTGCGCCTACAGAATAGACGCATGCACCCTTCTCCTGGTGTTCTCAGATTCTCTGATAACTGTGTGCTCAGTCGATTAATCGTGTCTGACTCTTCGCAACCTCGTGGACACCTGCCAGGCTCCTCTTCCCATGGAATTTTCCAGGCAAGAATACTGGAGTGTTGCCATTTCTTACTCCAGGGTGGATCAATTGTAAAGGCGGCAGATTGCCTGTTGTTGCTGTCCCTCTGTTCCTTCTGGTCATGTTTACACTTCAGGGCTCCTATGTTGAGGGGAGTGGTCAACAGCCCAGCTCCTTTACTGCTCCTCCAGGTGACCTGGTTGGGGATAATGAATGTTTCAGGTCCTGAGAAAGCAGAGGTGATCACAAATAGCAAAATGGTGGACAAATGAAAAGTTGCCTTACCACTAACCCTCAGGTTTCATATGGATCTACATTGGACTTTTTTTTTTTTTAAGATTCTTTAATTAGAATAAAAAATCCTAGGAGGGGAGACAGGTTCATCAGCTTGAAAGCGGGATATGTTTTGGGGATTAGATTTTGTGTTTACCTCCCTCTCCCCCACTGGTTATGGTCTCTCTTGTTCCACACATATCACACACCATGCTTCTGTGTTCTCAAGTTTGTTGGGCAGGTCTAATGTGAAAGATGAACAAAAGTAAGTAAAGAAGGTTTAGGTTAGTATCCTTATGATGCTGGGGATGAGGAACAGAAACCAGGTAATTTTACTACACAGGATTAAAATTGTTCTGCTGTAATGCAACGTACATGTTACTGAAAAGTATTGCACTGTGCAGAATTACATGGTAAAAACCATAGAGCTTATGGGGAAAGTGGGGTTAGGTTCTCAACACTCAGAAACTTTGTAGGAGACCAGAAAATAGAGAGAAAAAATAAATAAGCATTCTGAAAAAAAAAAAAAAAA
>SJYW01025441.1:1721099-1757244 GCA_006410735.1 Raphicerus campestris
CCAGGGGGGGAGGGCTCCTGAGAGGAAGCCCCCCAGCATGCTCGTTGGGGTTACGTCTGGACCAGGCTGGAGCCTTCGTGAATTCACCTGCCTAAGACCCCTCATTGGACTTGGGCTTATTTCTTCCTGTGTAACAACCCCCACCACCATCACCCACTTTCAAGCACTCTGTGCCAGACACTGTTCTAAGTGCTGTGCATATATTAACTCATTTGAAAGAGTGCTTAAAGCTGCCTCCCAGGGCGATTTGAATCGTATACCATGATGAGTGGACGTTTGCAAGGCGTTAAAAGCAGACCCAGCTGGGTGACACTGCTGATGAAGGTCTTTTCTAGTAAAAAAAGAAAACCACATTTAATCTTTGTCTCTAAATGCTTACACACAAGCATGAGATGAATTGCAGTGAAAAACAACAGAAGCTTTTTAGGAAATGTACTCCGACAGGGTCCTCTTGCATCATGCGCCTTTTATCATCCCAGCACATGGCACCTGGCCCTGGCAGCACAGGATTTCTCCACCAGAACACGTGCCTCTTGATGTGTTCAGTTTTGTGTCTGGCACTGTAGGCTCAGTCAGTGTGTGTTGAATGCAGGTCTTAAGTGTTGTGTCTTTAGTTGATTTGTTCTTTATTTGAAGAAAGAGGGGTGTTCTGGAAAGGAGCATCTTGTCAAGGCAGAAGGTCTCATCTGGAGAAAGGTTTAATACTTTGGGAGGAAAGTATGCTGGCAAAATATAGTCAGGCAAAAATCTCTCTCATTTACTCCCCCATGAGTCAGTTACATGTGTGTTACCCTGAGATGGATCTTCTTTCATTAATGTTGAAACTTAGTATTGTTGATCTTCTTTCATTAATGTTGAAACTTAGTTACATTAAGTGCCCCCCGCCACCCACACCCAGATTCCCCAGACTTTATTGTCACTCCAGGTCCATCCTGCATCTTTCTCCCAAGTTGTAAAATCCAAGAAATGTTTGTTTTGTGGGGGGAAATGGAGTGCATGGAAGAGATATGCAGACCTCAATACAGATATAAATTCGGATCTTGTAGCTTGTATGAAGGGCTTAGCAAATAGTTTAACTTCCCTGAACCTTATTTTCATGACCTGTAAAGTAGAATAGTAATACTAGCATCTGGGTTTGTGTGAAGTAGTAAGTAGGCATCAGTGACAGCTATTATTATGTTGTCCACATAGAATCAATAGGAAGTGAATTTAATTTCAGTCATAACCACCTTCTCTGCATTTGAATAAAATGTAAATATGATTTCTAGTTAGAAAATAAGTTTATTAGCTTCGTCACTGAGTTGTTTTTGCTTTTAAACATCAATAGTGTGACTACTGGCTTTTATTCGAAGGTTAAATTGTGGCTCAGCTGGCAAAGAATCTGCCTGCAATGTGGGAGGCCTGGTTCGATCTGTGGGTTGGGAAGATCCCCTGGAGAAGGGAAAGGCTACCTACTCCAGTATTCTGGCCTGGAGAATTCCTTGGACTGTATAGTCCATGGGGTCACAAAGAGTCGGACATGACTGAGTGACTCACTAGTGAAATTTTTTTATTTTATTTTTTTCACTAAGCTACAAATAACCCTTTTTCAAATGTTAGGTTGAAAAAGAAACTATGGAAAAGTCAAAGACATTTTAGTATGTGCTGGTCATATCCCTATATATTAATATATATCCATTGGAATTTGGATTGTTTCCATATTTATAAGTTGAGAAACTGAGTCTCGGAGAGACAGTTAATTTCCCAGAGGCAGCACAACTACATTATGAGAGTTTCATCCAGCCTTCTGATTTGTCACACAGAAAGCTGTCTTTGAATGTAAACTTGGGAATCCCCGTTCTCTTTGGCCTTCCAGGTAATTCTTGGTTTAACTTTTCAACATCCTGCTTTTCTTTTTTAGTATGATTGTTTGCCACGGCTCACTTCACACAACCCCTAAGAGATAGGTGGCCTGTTTCCCAGTTTTCGTGCATAACTGGAACTTTCCTCTAGGGACTTCCCTGGTGGTTTCAGTCATTGACTCCACATTTCCACTGCAAGACGTACAGTTTCAATCTCTGGTCAGGAAACTAAGCCCTCATGCTGTGTGTGGCACAGCCAAAAATTAAAAAAAAAAAAAGAACTTCCCTTTAATCAATTTTCAGAAGTCTCTTCCTCTGTTGAAGTTACCCTAACTTTTGTTTTAGCTGTTTTGATATTCTCTCAAGTCACAACTCTGCCCTAAGTCTTTGCTTAGAATGATTCTTAGTGAGCATATGATGTCTGGGGACTCTGGGCAAGCCAGTAGCCCCCTATACACACCAGAGTGAGCAGGGCTGAGCCGCAGGGCTCCCCTTCCTAGAGCATTGCTGGATTGCTGGCTGTAGCTTTTCCTTCTTAAAGAAGGAGAGAGACCAAGTTCATTACGGTGAGCTGCAGACCCCTTCAGGATTTGGTCCTGACCACCTGCCCAGCCTGGTGCCCACCCGCTGCCCACAGTGCAGCTCCAGGCCTCCGAGCTGTGACTTGCAAGATTCCCTAGGCCTAGAATTCACCCAGCATCCCGGTCAGCCTTCATTCCAGCTTCCTGAGGAAGCTGCTCGACCAGCTGGAGTCAGTGATTTTATCACAGCCCCTGTGTTGTCCTCGTCTGCTGTGACTGTCGCCACCAGATTTGTCACTCTCACTAACTCCTTGAGGTCAAGGGGTGTTTTGTCATCTCTGCGCCAGCACACAGTGGGTGTTCAACACATTTAAAACCTTGCATTTATATACCTACTTTACCAAAAGTGGAAGCTTTGTGGAAATTGCAGAAATTTTTCCAGATNTTCTCCCCAGGACTGTGACCCAGGATTCCCCTGAAGTACATGATTCTACCCCTGTGCTCTGAGCTTCTTAGCAAATGAATGTGCCTCCTGGTGTTTGAGTGGATTGATTTTTTTTTTTTTTTAAGTTGCGAGATCGCTAGAATAATTTTATCTGTAGAGCTGCCATAGCATATAATTTCAAAGACTATCTTGAGGATATTTCATTTCTTGAGTACTTAATTTCAAGAAATTTCATAAATGGTCACATTTTCTATGGAAATATTGACTCCAAGTCACTAGATTTGGAGGGTACTTGTCAGATCACACATTTACACAAAATAATAGTGTACAAATAAAACAAACCTTATTAATTTCTCTAACAGTCCTAATATTCCCTCGGGTGGGGCAGGGGCTCATCCGCTAGCTGTCATCTCTCAGTTATTCTAGTTTAAACTCTCACTTGTTCACAATTCAGTCTCATTTCTTTTCCCACCTCCCGTTGAGTTTTCTTAAATGCTGCACCAAGGAAAGAGTTCAGTGGCATATGACCCAAATCCTTAGAGACTCTGTTCTTGAATTATTAGTGGGTTTTGCCATGGGTGACTTGTCTCTTGTGATTCCTGGACTGGTATTTGTTGAGGTGCAACTGGAGCTGGCTTGCTTTCTGAATTGTCTTTCAGGGCCTGATTACTGGCCCCTGCCGTAGATAGAGCACACTTGCCACACATATCTGAAACACAGGGGAGTTTTGGCATTCTCCAGAAAACAGAAGATCTTCAGATTTACCCTGTGCAAATGCTGTCTTTCCAGTGCACATTTGATAAGACCCCATGGATACACGAGGCTCTTAGAGAAGTGCCCTCCGCTTATCGCTGCGCCTACAGAATAGACGCATGCACCCTTNTTTACCCTGTGCAAATGCTGTCTTTCCAGTGCACATTTGATAAGACCCCATGGATACACGAGGCTCTTAGAGAAGTGCCCTCCGCTTATCGCTGCGCCTACAGAATAGACGCATGCACCCTTCTCCTGGTGTTCTCAGATTCTCTGATAACTGTGTGCTCAGTCGATTAATCGTGTCTGACTCTTCGCAACCTCGTGGACACCTGCCAGGCTCCTCTTCCCATGGAATTTTCCAGGCAAGAATACTGGAGTGTTGCCATTTCTTACTCCAGGGTGGATCAATTGTAAAGGCGGCAGATTGCCTGTTGTTGCTGTCCCTCTGTTCCTTCTGGTCATGTTTACACTTCAGGGCTCCTATGTTGAGGGGAGTGGTCAACAGCCCAGCTCCTTTACTGCTCCTCCAGGTGACCTGGTTGGGGATAATGAATGTTTCAGGTCCTGAGAAAGCAGAGGTGATCACAAATAGCAAAATGGTGGACAAATGAAAAGTTGCCTTACCACTAACCCTCAGGTTTCATATGGATCTACATTGGACTTTTTTTTTTTTTAAGATTCTTTAATTAGAATAAAAAATCCTAGGAGGGGAGACAGGTTCATCAGCTTGAAAGCGGGATATGTTTTGGGGATTAGATTTTGTGTTTACCTCCCTCTCCCCCACTGGTTATGGTCTCTCTTGTTCCACACATATCACACACCATGCTTCTGTGTTCTCAAGTTTGTTGGGCAGGTCTAATGTGAAAGATGAACAAAAGTAAGTAAAGAAGGTTTAGGTTAGTATCCTTATGATGCTGGGGATGAGGAACAGAAACCAGGTAATTTTACTACACAGGATTAAAATTGTTCTGCTGTAATGCAACGTACATGTTACTGAAAAGTATTGCACTGTGCAGAATTACATGGTAAAAACCATAGAGCTTATGGGGAAAGTGGGGTTAGGTTCTCAACACTCAGAAACTTTGTAGGAGACCAGAAAATAGAGAGAAAAAATAAATAAGCATTCTGAAAAAAAAAAAAAAAGATAGGGAGGTCCAAACTACCATGTATAAAATAAATGAACTATAAGGATATATTTATTTATTGTACAGCATAGGAACAATAGCCAGTATTTTATAATAACCTTAAATAGAGTATATTTAATTTATAAAGATTTTGAATCACTGTTGTAAAACTGAAACTAACATATTGTTAATCGACTNATGTGTATAAGAGACAGGAACTATAAGGATATATTTATTTATTGTACAGCATAGGAACAATAGCCAGTATTTTATAATAACCTTAAATAGAGTATATTTAATTTATAAAGATTTTGAATCACTGTTGTAAAACTGAACAATATGATTAACATATTGTTAATCGACTTTAGCCCAATAAAAAAATTTTAATTTAAATGCTAAAAATAAATAACTAAGATAGGAACCCCTAAAACAATTTTATAGATGTTAAGTGGCTTGGAAATATAGCACTCTACCTTGAAAAAGACCCGAGGTTTGCTTGTGGAAGTGGGTGTTGGAAAGTTATAGCTCATGAGTTACTATGAAGTGATGGAAGAAGGGCTATCTGAAGTCCAGTGGAAATTCCGACCCCCAGATGTGGATGGTTATAGCTCATGATACATGCAAGTGACCTGACGGAGCTGGTAGATATTTGAGGTGTGTGCACTTTTTGTTTTCCTGTGTGGCTTATTTCAGCCGGGTGTGGTTTTATGCGTTTTTTAGTGTTTCTTTAATGCGTAAGTAAACACAAAATTTATGCCAAAATCATTCCCTAATATATCTAGTTCACTGGGAAAAAAATCTGAATTTTCCAAAAATAAAGTCAAAACAAAACTATCAGAAACCACTACATATAACATGTACTAGTAAATACTAAGTGCCTAGCACTGTGCTATAGATTCTATGTGAGTTATCTCTGAGCAACATGATGAGCTCACTATACTTGTTAGCCACATTCCCTAGGTGAGAAGACTGTGACTCAGAGAGGTAAAACTTAGCCCAGGTTACAGGGCTAGGACAAGGTGACTCATGACTGTGCCATTCTCTTTCCTGAGCAAAAACAAATAAACCAACAAAGTGGGGCAAATACTTAAGGAAAAGCAAAATCCATAATATATAAAAGTTTTTCAAATCAGTAAAAAGAGACAAATAGCCCAGTAGAAAAATGAACAAAGGTCAAGGGCAGGCAGTTTGCAAAGAAGGAATACAAATGGCCAGTGAAATGGGGGGAATGATGTTTAACCTCATTTAATACTCATTTGTGTCAATCAGAACAATTAGATGTTTTTTTTTCCCGTTATCAAATGGACAGAAATAAATGTGGGAAAACACTGGCAGGAATATAGATTGTTATAACATTTCTGAAGTATATATAGAATACCTACCTATCTGTTGACCCAGCCATCTAATTTCTAGAACTTTATCCTAAGAAAATAAATAATCAGATAAGTGGGAAAAGATCCTTGTTCAAGATTTTTGTAAGAGTTGTTCCTCATGCCAAAAAGATGAAAGCATTCATTCATCATCACCAAGTGATGAACCAAGTGGTTAAACCCCGGTACATTAATACAGTATAATGCAATGCCAAACAGCACAGCACAGTGCACCATGAGCGCAGGGCTCTCAGAAAGGATGGTGTTCTGTCCGTAATGGTTGCCACTACGTACTCTTCGTGTTTTATTAAGCGAAAGAAACAGGGACAAAATAGCATCTCCCCAGTGTGATCCCGTTTTTGTAAAACCATCCCACGTGTGTGCATGCTTGTGTGTGCAAGCAGACCTTGACTGGGAAGAAGTCTGGAAGATACACACCAGACCACTGATGGTGGATGTCTCTGGGTGATGGAATTGCTGGATGATTTTTTTTTTCATTTAATTTTTTTCTAAATTTTTCTGTAGTGAATATGTTATTTTTATGGTTTAAAAAAGATAATTATTTTAAAACATTGTCTAGGGACTTCCCTGGCAGCCCAGGGGTTAAGACTTCGCCTTCCTGTGCAGGGGGTGCAGGTTGGACTCCTGGTCAGAGAGCTGTCCCACATACCTCATGGCCAAAAGACCAAAAACATAAAGCAGAAGCAACATTGTAACAAATTCAATAAAGACTTTCAAAATTGTCCACATCTAAAAACAAAGATCTTTAAGAAAATATTGTCTAACCCAAGATCCATAATAAATACAAAATATAAGAATAAATGACCTTTGTAAAACAGTTCTAGCACTTAACAGGGTTCAGTAACAAACACCTACAGAAAAGATTTTTGACCAGCTGCAGTATTGGAAACAATACTACCCTATTTGGAGCTTCAGATTCTTTATTTCTGACCAAAATTAATCTGATTGGATTTCAGGTTACCTCATTCTCAGGGCTTCCCTGGTGGCTCAGAGGTTAAAGCATCTGCCTGGAATGTGGGAGACCCGGGTTCGATCCCTGAGTCAGGAAGATCCCTTGGGTCGGGAAGATCCCCTGGGTCAGGAAGATCCCCTGGAGAAGAAAATGGCCACCCACTCCAGTACTCTTGCCTGGAGAATCCCATGGAGGGAGGAGCCTAGTAGGCTACAGTCCCTGGGGTCGCAAGGAGTCGGACTTAACTGAGCGACTTCACTTTCACTTTCATTCTCAGGTAGATGCCACTGGACCAAGCCAAACACAGTGGCTTATGTTACCTCCAGGTCCCAGGCCCCATAAAGTACCCGTGAACTTGGGATCTCTTAGGATGAAACCTGGGACTGTCATGCACAGGTGACAGCTGGAGCCTCTAATTTTGGTTATGTGATCAGAACCCACATGTAGTTTCTTGGGGCCCAGCTTACTTTATCAGGCAACTTGAATCTTAGTTTATGAAGCAGCTAAACACAGGAGGGTGGCTTGGTGGGGAAGATGACTGACAGGCGCGCCCCTCCACCCCACCCAGTGAGCTGGGTTTTGCAGGCCTCAGGCGGTGGCCCAGCTCCAAGGATGCCTGTCCTCCATGTCTTGCCCCACTGCATTTTCGAGCTCCATAAAAATACCCAGACTTCCCCATGGCTCAGTGGGAAAGAATCCACCTGCCAATGCGGGAGACATGGATTTGATCCCTGGCCTGGGAAGATCCCACTAAGCCTGTGAGCCACAGCTATTGGGCCTGTGCTCCGCAACAAGAGAAGCCACAGCTGTGAGAAGCCTATGCACCGCCACTAGAGAAAAGCCCGCACAGCAAAGACCCAGCATGGCCAAAAAGAAAATTATTTAAACAGAAAACAACAAACTGCCTTCTCTTAGGCCTCCCTTTTCCGGGTTTCATGGCTCTTTGTGGACACAGGAGCCTGCGTGACCATGGCACACGACTGATGGGAACAGGGAAGGGCCAGGAGATGCGGGGAGCTCCCAGGGAGTACCTGAGGTTCAGAGCAGCTCTGCGCCTGCGCGGCCTCTGTCACCGCAGCCGGCTGGGTCCGGGGAGGCCCCTTGGGCCTGCTGCAGCAGTGCCTCCCAGAGCCTCTTCCTTACTTCTTCCTTAAGTGCTCAGTCTCCACAGCCCCTCCGTGCCCCTCAGCCCAGTGCCCGTCTGCCTGGCTGGAGATAGCTCTGCTGGAGCTCATCATGTGTGGGTTGAAAAGGATTTTCTTTTTTTTTTTTAATTTAAGCAGTCACATTCCATCTGCCTAACACACCCTGCTTTGTGAGCTGAGCTGTGTGGCCTCTGCACGTGACTTTCCCCAGCCAGCCCAAGTGTCCCCCCACAAAAGTTTCTGGAGAGCACTCGACAAGGCAAGTGGAGCCAAGCACCCGTGTGCTAGGGCTTCAGAGGCCCCAGTGCCAGGGGTCTTTGTAAGGGTCAGCCTCTCACCAAGCACTTCGCATTCATTATCTTATTAATCCTCACCACAAAGAAGCCACGTCTTCTTGTGGCAGCCTCTTGTGAGGAAACAGGGATGTGGAAAGAAGTGACTTGCCCATGTTCACACAGCAGATTAGATTGGAAATCCACTTGTTGCCAAACCTGTGCCCATCTGCCCTCCAGCCTCTTTTACCCTCCTTCCCTTTCCATGGATTAGGGCGGTTAGTTGGGGAGTAAGAGTCTTATGGCTTACAAAGTAGTCCTCTGTGTTGATTCCCCAGCGGGGAGATATTATGGGAAGGCTCAACAAATTATTAGGTTCCTCGTAATCACTTTCTTAAAGCATTTTAAAGAAATTGTCCTTGGAACGTGTCAGCATTGAATTGTTTTGCTTAAATTTTGTGCTAATTTGAGGATATTTCTCAATAATCATGTACGGCAAATTGGAATTAGTTGGTGCAAGTTACAGTTATCTAGCATTCTGCCCACTCCTCCCTCCCACAGGTGACTGAGTGGGCTGAGTGGGGATGGGGCTGAGTGCCAAGGTGTTGGTAAATAACGCCACTGTGTAGTCATTTAATCTTGTGAGGTGCTGTTTTTCCAGCAGGTTGAACTGACTGAACACAAAAACGTGCTGAACTGCTAGGTCACTCTAGAAACCCC
Source organism: Raphicerus campestris (assembly GCA_006410735.1). Taxonomy (NCBI): domain Eukaryota; kingdom Metazoa; phylum Chordata; class Mammalia; order Artiodactyla; family Bovidae; genus Raphicerus; species Raphicerus campestris. Next base: position 1,730,267 of record SJYW01025441.1, read on the forward strand.
TGGGAAGCTTTCTACTTGCCTACCGTAAGACTCTTCATAGCCCAGATGCACACATGCACAGCGAGCACACACACACAGTTAGAGACCTGGGAAGGGCTTGCTGGTGGAGGCTTGGAGGATGATCAGAGGTGGTGCTTAGGGGCTTCTGTTTCTTTTCCTTTCTTTGTGTGACCAGATCAGACCATCCTGCCACCTTGAGGGTTTGAGAGGAGGGTGCCACAGCTTAGGAACAAGGAGCAGCTTCTTGGAAATATATTGGAAAGGAAGAGGGAGAGGATGNTTTTTTTTTTTTAATTTAAGCAGTCACATTCCATCTGCCTAACACACCCTGCTTTGTGAGCTGAGCTGTGTGGCCTCTGCACGTGACTTTCCCCAGCCAGCCCAAGTGTCCCCCCACAAAAGTTTCTGGAGAGCACTCGACAAGGCAAGTGGAGCCAAGCACCCGTGTGCTAGGGCTTCAGAGGCCCCAGTGCCAGGGGTCTTTGTAAGGGTCAGCCTCTCACCAAGCACTTCGCATTCATTATCTTATTAATCCTCACCACAAAGAAGCCACGTCTTCTTGTGGCAGCCTCTTGTGAGGAAACAGGGATGTGGAAAGAAGTGACTTGCCCATGTTCACACAGCAGATTAGATTGGAAATCCACTTGTTGCCAAACCTGTGCCCATCTGCCCTCCAGCCTCTTTTACCCTCCTTCCCTTTCCATGGATTAGGGCGGTTAGTTGGGGAGTAAGAGTCTTATGGCTTACAAAGTAGTCCTCTGTGTTGATTCCCCAGCGGGGAGATATTATGGGAAGGCTCAACAAATTATTAGGTTCCTCGTAATCACTTTCTTAAAGCATTTTAAAGAAATTGTCCTTGGAACGTGTCAGCATTGAATTGTTTTGCTTAAATTTTGTGCTAATTTGAGGATATTTCTCAATAATCATGTACGGCAAATTGGAATTAGTTGGTGCAAGTTACAGTTATCTAGCATTCTGCCCACTCCTCCCTCCCACAGGTGACTGAGTGGGCTGAGTGGGGATGGGGCTGAGTGCCAAGGTGTTGGTAAATAACGCCACTGTGTAGTCATTTAATCTTGTGAGGTGCTCTTTTTCCAGCAGGTTGAACTGACTGAACACAAAAACGTGCTGAACTGCTAGGTCACTCTAGAAACCCCTGGGAAGCTTTCTACTTGCCTACCGTAAGACTCTTCATAGCCCAGATGCACACATGCACAGCGAGCACACACACACAGTTAGAGACCTGGGAAGGGCTTGCTGGTGGAGGCTTGGAGGATGATCAGAGGTGGTGCTTAGGGGCTTCTGTTTCTTTTCCTTTCTTTGTGTGACCAGATCAGACCATCCTGCCACCTTGATGGTTTGAGAGGAGGGTGCCACAGCTTAGGAACAAGGAGCAGCTTCTTGGAAATATATTGGAAAGGAAGAGGGAGAGGATGTGGACCGGGTAGAGGATTGTAGATCTAAAATACCTCGGACACAGCTGAGGCCCCAGACTCGCAGTGGGAGGCAGCCCAATGGGGAGGGGAGGAGTCATGAGAGATGAGCTGTTGGTTGTGGATTAAGTTCGGTTTGGGTAAACCTTTGGGAGGACGAACCAGGGGAAGAGGCCCTGGAAGCAGGCTTGTGGCCCTCAGGGCTGGGAATTTAGGGTCCCAGGTACTTAAGAGCACGATCTAGAAGAAGGGCATGGTCTCCAGTGGACACATGCCCTTGGCCCCACAGACTCCTTGCCCAAAGGAAAGGGGCACAGCTAGAGGAGTCCAGAGCCCAGGTGGTTCTGCCCTGACCTTCTGACGGTGCAGTGGAAGAACTCGAAGGTGGGAGCCCAAGAACTGGTTCTAATCCTTGCTGTGTCCTGATGCGCCGTGTGACCTTGGCCAAGTGATTTCCCTGTTCTCAACCTCGTGTAAGATCTTTCCTTCGGGGCCATCNGTGTGACCTTGGCCAAGTGATTTCCCTGTTCTCAACCTCGTGTAAGATCTTTCCTTCGGGGCCATCACCTTCATCATCCTCGCCGGTTCCGTTGCCCAGGATGGAGGGAAGGCCCAGAGCCTGCCTGTGGTGAGGAGAGGCAGGGTCTGGCCGACTCCTGCTCTGCCGTGGGGAGCAGTGCTGTCCAGGACTGGAGGTGGCCTCACAGTGCCAGACTGCTGAGCCCTAAAGACTTAAGGCAGCGACTCCCGCAGCTGTAAAATGGGGCCAGCAGCCCCCTCCAAAGGCAGCACACACCCAGCACAGAGGCGGCTCCTGATGCAGACAATGAGGAAAGCAGGCGGGGTGGGCCTGGGGGTGGTGAGGAGGGGGAAGAGCAGGAGACACGTGGAGGCCTGTCCCGCTCGCCATGGCCAGCCATGTCGGCCTCGTTGAGTCCCCGCTCGAAAGAGGCCACCTTTCTCTGCCCTGGTCTTGGGAAAGCTGTTGGATTTTCTCATGCCTCAGTTGTTCAGCTGCTAAGTCATGTTCCAGTCTTCGTGACCCCGCAGACTGCAGCACGCCAGGCCTCCCTGTTCCTATCTCCTGGAGATTGCCCAAGTTCTCATGCCTCGGGTTCTTAAGCAAATTTAAAAGTTAATCAACATCTTGTTCGTTTATGATGCTAAATACTTTTCAAGTTTATTTCCTATTTTTAGATACAAAGCTACACCACAAACAAGTACAACCAAGACGTTTTATCTCACATTTACCCACTAAACTAGACGTTTTAGACGGCAGTAAACTTCCCCCTCTCCCTGTGTTCACAGAGATGCTGCAGTTCGTCAGCAATCAAGTGGGCGAGTTCCCTGACTTGTTCTCAGAGCCGCTCTGTGGCTCCTTCTCCGGAGGTGGCGGTGGCAGTGGCAGCGGCAGCGGCGGTGGCAGCGGAGCCGGGAGCGGGGACCCCTCTGGGCAGCGGCCCTTCAGCCAGGTCCCGCTGCCGGCCTTCTCCCCTTCGGCCACCTCCTCGCAGGCTGCGACCCTCCAGGTCAAGGCCCCCACCCCCTCGGGTCCCACCCCGCCAAGGGCGGCCCCGGTTCTGCAGCCCCGCCCCCAGCCGCAGCCCCCGCCCCCTGCCCCGCTGCCGCCGCAGACTGTCATGATCACCTCGACCTTCAGCACAGCTCCGCAGACGAGGATCATCCAGCAGCCCGTCATCTACCAGAATGCAGCTACCAGCTTTCAAGGTGACTTGAGAACTCATGCCATAGCCTTTAGTGGGTTTAGAAGTTTTCAGGCCAGTCTGCAGATTCTGCGGAGGCAGATGGAGAAGAGTTCTGCCTTCCCTGGGGATGACAGAATTTTAGTGACCTAGCCTGGTCTGAATGAGGTTTTGGTTAACTGAGCCTGGTGGTGCAGGATCAGGTTCCTGCTCTTCAGATACCTTAATGTCTATTGGGCCTACTTCAGGTATTCATGGTCACAGACTCCTGACAGGCACAGTAGGCTCAGGGCTATCCTGAGAACTAGAGGTGGAGGCTTGTATGAAATGAGTCTTGAAACTTAACCCAGGCCCCAGGAGGATCGCAGCTCCTATAGGTTGAGAACCCAGCATCCAGCCAGCATCTGAGCGTCCACCACCGAGAGGAGTGCACCTTTGACGTGGGCACCCTGTCTCCTGAAGTGGCGGGCCTCAGAGTGGGCCCTCAGCCATTTGCGGAGTAAACCAGCCACTTTCTGCGCTGTGCAGTGTCCCAGCCCCTTTTCGTGGGTGGGATTCCTCTCTGACCCTGTGGGGAGCCCAGGGTGTGATTAGTCCTGCTGTGCTAATTTATTTCACAGGCTCTGCCAGCTCTTCAGTGGCTTCAGGGGTTTCAGGGCTGGGGAGAGGCGACAGAGCAAAAGCCAAAGCAGTCACCCCAAAGCACACTTTCCATTCACTTCCAGGGGCCAGTGAAGCCCAACTTTCCGCTCACTTCTGGGGGCCAGTGAAGCCCTGCTTTCCGTTCACTTCTGGGGGCCAGTGAAGCCCCGCTTTCCGTTCACTTCTGGGGGCCAGTGAAGCCCCACTTTCTGTTCACTTCCTGGGAGCCAGTGAAGCCCCAGGAGTTGGTTCTGACATCTGTTAACTCGCTCACTGGGGGCAGCCATGTGCTGTTTAGCTCCCCTCACTCCACTCCAGCACCCGGAGTAAGGAAATAGCTTCTACTCGTTCGCTCAGAAATTGAGGCAGCCCTCACGGGATCTCTTGTCCACTTGACCAGCTTGTGGACGGCTCTCCACATCCTGTCCAGAAGCAGGCAGGGAGCTGGGGTCCTTCTGAGGCACTCGGTTACAATGCAGCTGCAGTGACAGAATGCATTCCTCATCCATGTGACTTTTCTTCTCTCTTCCGAAGTCCTTCAGCCTCAAGTCCAGAGCCTAGTGACCTCCTCCCAGATGCAGCCAGTGGCCATCCAGCAGCAGGTGCAGACGGTGCAGGCCCAGCGGGTGCTGACGCAGACAGCCAATGGCACACTGCAGACCCTGGCCCCAGCCACAGTGCAGACAGTGGCTGCACCCCAGGTGCAGCAGGTCCCGGTAGGTGGCTGGCAGGAGTTCCGGGAAGCCTTGGTAGGGGCTCTCGGCCAGTCTGTGATGGAGCATGGGGTCTACATACCAAGCAGGGCCAGCAGGATGTGAAGGAGCCACTGGTGGGGGCAGGTTGGGGCCACTGGACCTTATGAAGCACCCATGAGACCCAGTAGAGATGACCTTTGTAGGTGGACACTGATACTCCTATAAACTCAGAAAATGCTGGAGTATTAACTTATTTGCACATGTAATGGGTATAAAACTGAAAACAGATGTGCTAAAATGTTTTTAAGACATGCATCACAGTGGACTATATTTCTAGCTAATAATTTATCTTAAAAAATCCAGGTTTACCATTTTTGCTTCTCAGCCATGTACCTGGCATTCCTCAGTTTGTCCATAATCAGATCTCTCTCCCCTCCACAGTCCCTCCGCGCCATGCCGTCTCCGCACTAGCTAGACTCCTGGCACTGCTCGCATTAAAGCCTTTCAGCCTTCCATCCCAAGACCCTCTTTGTTGTTGTTGGTTAGTCGCTGAGTTGTAGCCAGTTCTTGCGACCCCCATGGGCCGTGGCCTGCCAGCCTCCTCTGTCCATTTCCCAGGCAAGAATACTGGAATGGGTTGCCATTTCTTTCCTAGGGGTATCTTCCTGACCCAGGGATCTAGCCACCTCTTCTGCTTGGCAGGCAGATCCTTTACTACTGAGCCACTCCAGAAGCGAAGCCCCATACCCTCTTTAGCTATGCTCTTTCTCCCCCTCAACCCAGTAGTCAAGCTACATTCTCAGTTTTATGAAAATTTTATCATTCTTGTCTGGAGGGTCTTTGCAGCAAGAAGTAACACAAAACNTTTTTTTTTTTTAATTTAAGCAGTCACATTCCATCTGCCTAACACACCCTGCTTTGTGAGCTGAGCTGTGTGGCCTCTGCACGTGACTTTCCCCAGCCAGCCCAAGTGTCCCCCCACAAAAGTTTCTGGAGAGCACTCGACAAGGCAAGTGGAGCCAAGCACCCGTGTGCTAGGGCTTCAGAGGCCCCAGTGCCAGGGGTCTTTGTAAGGGTCAGCCTCTCACCAAGCACTTCGCATTCATTATCTTATTAATCCTCACCACAAAGAAGCCACGTCTTCTTGTGGCAGCCTCTTGTGAGGAAACAGGGATGTGGAAAGAAGTGACTTGCCCATGTTCACACAGCAGATTAGATTGGAAATCCACTTGTTGCCAAACCTGTGCCCATCTGCCCTCCAGCCTCTTTTACCCTCCTTCCCTTTCCATGGATTAGGGCGGTTAGTTGGGGAGTAAGAGTCTTATGGCTTACAAAGTAGTCCTCTGTGTTGATTCCCCAGCGGGGAGATATTATGGGAAGGCTCAACAAATTATTAGGTTCCTCGTAATCACTTTCTTAAAGCATTTTAAAGAAATTGTGCTTGGAACGTGTCAGCATTGAATTGTTTTGCTTAAATTTTGTGCTAATTTGAGGATATTTCTCAATAATCATGTATGGCAAATTGGAATTAGTTGGTGCAAGTTACAGTTATCTAGCACTCTGCCCACTCCTCCCTCCCACAGGTGACTGAGTGGGCTGAGTGGGGATGGGGCTGAGTGCCAAGGTGTTGGTAAATAACGCCACTGTGTAGTCATTTAATCTTGTGAGGTGCTGTTTTTCCAGCAGGTTGAACTGACTGAACACAAAAACGTGCTGAACTGCTAGGTCACTCTAGAAACCCCTGGGAAGCTTTCTACTTGCCTACCGTAAGACTCTTCATAGCCCAGATGCACACATGCACAGCGAGCACACACACACAGTTAGAGACCTGGGAAGGGCTTGCTGGTGGAGGCTTGGATGATGATCAGAGGTGGTGCTTAGGGGCTTCTGTTTGTTTTCCTTTCTTTGTGTGACCAGATCAGACCATCCTGCCACCTTGAGGGTTTGAGAGGAGGGTGCCACAGCTTAGGAACAAGGAGCAGCTTCTTGGAAATATATTGGAAAGGAAGAGGGAGAGGATGTGGACCGGGTAGAGGATTGTAGATCTAAAATACCTCGGACACAGCTGAGGCCCCAGACTCGCAGTGGGAGGCAGCCCAATGGGGAGGGGAGGAGTCATGAGAGATGAGCTGTTGGTTGTGGATTAAGTTCGGTTTGGGTAAACCTTTGGGAGGACGAACCAGGGGAAGAGGCCCTGGAAGCAGGCTTGTGGCCCTCAGGGCTGGGAATTTAGGGTCCCAGGTACTTAGGAGCACGATCTAGAAGAAGGGCATGGTCTCCAGTGGACACATGCCCTTGGCCCCACAGACTCCTTGCCCAAAGGAAAGGGGCACAGCTAGAGGAGTCCAGAGCCCAGGTGGTTCTGCCCTGACCTGACGGTGCAGTGGAAGAACTCGAAGGTGGGAGCCCAAGAACTGGTTCTAATCCTTGCTGTGTCCTGATGCGCCGTGTGACCTTGGCCAAGTGATTTCCCTGTTCTCAACCTCGTGTAAGATCTTTCCTTCGGGGCCATCACCTTCATCATCCTCGCCGGTTCCGTTGCCCAGGATGGAGGGAAGGCCCAGAGCCTGCCTGTGGTGAGGAGAGGCAGGGTCTGGCCGACTCCTGCTCTGCCGTGGGGAGCAGTGCTGTCCAGGACTGGAGGTGGCCTCACAGTGCCAGACTGCTGAGCCCTAAAGACTTAAGGCAGCGACTCCCGCAGCTGTAAAATGGGGCCAGCAGCCCCCTCCAAAGGCAGCACACACCCAGCACAGAGGCGGCTCCTGATGCAGACAATGAGGAAAGCAGGCGGGGTGGGCCTGGGGGTGGTGAGGAGGGGGAAGAGCAGGAGACACGTGGAGGCCTGTCCCGCTCGCCATGGCCAGCCATGTCGGCCTCGTTGAGTCCCCGCTCGAAAGAGGCCACCTTTCTCTGCCCTGGTCTTGGGAAAGCTGTTGGATTTTCTCATGCCTCAGTTGTTCAGCTGCTAAGTCATGTTCCAGTCTTCGTGACCCCGCAGACTGCAGCACGCCAGGCCTCCCTGTTCCTATCTCCTGGAGATTGCCCAAGTTCTCATGCCTCGGGTTCTTAAGCAAATTTAAAAGTTAATCAACATCTTGTTCGTTTATGATGCTAAATACTTTTCAAGTTTATTTCCTATTTTTAGATACAAAGCTACACCACAAACAAGTACAACCAAGACGTTTTATCTCACATTTACCCACTAAACTAGACGTTTTAGACGGCAGTAAACTTCCCCCTCTCCCTGTGTTCACAGAGATGCTGCAGTTCGTCAGCAATCAAGTGGGCGAGTTCCCTGACTTGTTCTCAGAGCCGCTCTGTGGCTCCTTCTCCGGAGGTGGCGGTGGCAGTGGCAGCGGCAGCGGCGGTGGCAGCGGAGCCGGGAGCGGGGACCCCTCTGGGCAGCGGCCCTTCAGCCAGGTCCCGCTGCCGGCCTTCTCCCCTTCGGCCACCTCCTCGCAGGCTGCGACCCTCCAGGTCAAGGCCCCCACCCCCTCGGGTCCCACCCCGCCAAGGGCGGCCCCGGTTCTGCAGCCCCGCCCCCAGCCGCAGCCCCCGCCCCCTGCCCCGCTGCCGCCGCAGACTGTCATGATCACCTCGACCTTCAGCACAGCTCCGCAGACGAGGATCATCCAGCAGCCCGTCATCTACCAGAATGCAGCTACCAGCTTTCAAGGTGACTTGAGAACTCATGCCATAGCCTTTAGTGGGTTTAGAAGTTTTCAGGCCAGTCTGCAGATTCTGCGGAGGCAGATGGAGAAGAGTTCTGCCTTCCCTGGGGATGACAGAATTTTAGTGACCTAGCCTGGTCTGAATGAGGTTTTGGTTAACTGAGCCTGGTGGTGCAGGATCAGGTTCCTGCTCTTCAGATACCTTAATGTCTATTGGGCCTACTTCAGGTATTCATGGTCACAGACTCCTGACAGGCACAGTAGGCTCAGGGCTATCCTGAGAACTAGAGGTGGAGGCTTGTATGAAATGAGTCTTGAAACTTAACCCAGGCCCCAGGAGGATCGCAGCTCCTATAGGTTGAGAACCCAGCATCCAGCCAGCATCTGAGCGTCCACCACCGAGAGGAGTGCACCTTTGACGTGGGCACCCTGTCTCCTAAAGTGGCGGGCCTCAGAGTGGGCCCTCAGCCATTTGCGGAGTAAACCAGCCACTTTCTGCGCTGTGCAGTGTCCCAGCCCCTTTTCGTGGGTGGGATTCCTCTCTGACCCTGTGGGGAGCCCAGGGTGTGATTAGTCCTGCTGTGCTAATTTATTTCACAGGCTCTGCCAGCTCTTCAGTGGCTTCAGGGGTTTCAGGGCTGGNCCTCCTTCCCTTTCCATGGATTAGGGCGGTTAGTTGGGGAGTAAGAGTCTTATGGCTTACAAAGTAGTCCTCTGTGTTGATTCCCCAGCGGGGAGATATTATGGGAAGGCTCAACAAATTATTAGGTTCCTCGTAATCACTTTCTTAAAGCATTTTAAAGAAATTGTGCTTGGAACGTGTCAGCATTGAATTGTTTTGCTTAAATTTTGTGCTAATTTGAGGATATTTCTCAATAATCATGTATGGCAAATTGGAATTAGTTGGTGCAAGTTACAGTTATCTAGCACTCTGCCCACTCCTCCCTCCCACAGGTGACTGAGTGGGCTGAGTGGGGATGGGGCTGAGTGCCAAGGTGTTGGTAAATAACGCCACTGTGTAGTCATTTAATCTTGTGAGGTGCTGTTTTTCCAGCAGGTTGAACTGACTGAACACAAAAACGTGCTGAACTGCTAGGTCACTCTAGAAACCCCTGGGAAGCTTTCTACTTGCCTACCGTAAGACTCTTCATAGCCCAGATGCACACATGCACAGCGAGCACACACACACAGTTAGAGACCTGGGAAGGGCTTGCTGGTGGAGGCTTGGATGATGATCAGAGGTGGTGCTTAGGGGCTTCTGTTTGTTTTCCTTTCTTTGTGTGACCAGATCAGACCATCCTGCCACCTTGAGGGTTTGAGAGGAGGGTGCCACAGCTTAGGAACAAGGAGCAGCTTCTTGGAAATATATTGGAAAGGAAGAGGGAGAGGATGTGGACCGGGTAGAGGATTGTAGATCTAAAATACCTCGGACACAGCTGAGGCCCCAGACTCGCAGTGGGAGGCAGCCCAATGGGGAGGGGAGGAGTCATGAGAGATGAGCTGTTGGTTGTGGATTAAGTTCGGTTTGGGTAAACCTTTGGGAGGACGAACCAGGGGAAGAGGCCCTGGAAGCAGGCTTGTGGCCCTCAGGGCTGGGAATTTAGGGTCCCAGGTACTTAGGAGCACGATCTAGAAGAAGGGCATGGTCTCCAGTGGACACATGCCCTTGGCCCCACAGACTCCTTGCCCAAAGGAAAGGGGCACAGCTAGAGGAGTCCAGAGCCCAGGTGGTTCTGCCCTGACCTGACGGTGCAGTGGAAGAACTCGAAGGTGGGAGCCCAAGAACTGGTTCTAATCCTTGCTGTGTCCTGATGCGCCGTGTGACCTTGGCCAAGTGATTTCCCTGTTCTCAACCTCGTGTAAGATCTTTCCTTCGGGGCCATCACCTTCATCATCCTCGCCGGTTCCGTTGCCCAGGATGGAGGGAAGGCCCAGAGCCTGCCTGTGGTGAGGAGAGGCAGGGTCTGGCCGACTCCTGCTCTGCCGTGGGGAGCAGTGCTGTCCAGGACTGGAGGTGGCCTCACAGTGCCAGACTGCTGAGCCCTAAAGACTTAAGGCAGCGACTCCCGCAGCTGTAAAATGGGGCCAGCAGCCCCCTCCAAAGGCAGCACACACCCAGCACAGAGGCGGCTCCTGATGCAGACAATGAGGAAAGCAGGCGGGGTGGGCCTGGGGGTGGTGAGGAGGGGGAAGAGCAGGAGACACGTGGAGGCCTGTCCCGCTCGCCATGGCCAGCCATGTCGGCCTCGTTGAGTCCCCGCTCGAAAGAGGCCACCTTTCTCTGCCCTGGTCTTGGGAAAGCTGTTGGATTTTCTCATGCCTCAGTTGTTCAGCTGCTAAGTCATGTTCCAGTCTTCGTGACCCCGCAGACTGCAGCACGCCAGGCCTCCCTGTTCCTATCTCCTGGAGATTGCCCAAGTTCTCATGCCTCGGGTTCTTAAGCAAATTTAAAAGTTAATCAACATCTTGTTCGTTTATGATGCTAAATACTTTTCAAGTTTATTTCCTATTTTTAGATACAAAGCTACACCACAAACAAGTACAACCAAGACGTTTTATCTCACATTTACCCACTAAACTAGACGTTTTAGACGGCAGTAAACTTCCCCCTCTCCCTGTGTTCACAGAGATGCTGCAGTTCGTCAGCAATCAAGTGGGCGAGTTCCCTGACTTGTTCTCAGAGCCGCTCTGTGGCTCCTTCTCCGGAGGTGGCGGTGGCAGTGGCAGCGGCAGCGGCGGTGGCAGCGGAGCCGGGAGCGGGGACCCCTCTGGGCAGCGGCCCTTCAGCCAGGTCCCGCTGCCGGCCTTCTCCCCTTCGGCCACCTCCTCGCAGGCTGCGACCCTCCAGGTCAAGGCCCCCACCCCCTCGGGTCCCACCCCGCCAAGGGCGGCCCCGGTTCTGCAGCCCCGCCCCCAGCCGCAGCCCCCGCCCCCTGCCCCGCTGCCGCCGCAGACTGTCATGATCACCTCGACCTTCAGCACAGCTCCGCAGACGAGGATCATCCAGCAGCCCGTCATCTACCAGAATGCAGCTACCAGCTTTCAAGGTGACTTGAGAACTCATGCCATAGCCTTTAGTGGGTTTAGAAGTTTTCAGGCCAGTCTGCAGATTCTGCGGAGGCAGATGGAGAAGAGTTCTGCCTTCCCTGGGGATGACAGAATTTTAGTGACCTAGCCTGGTCTGAATGAGGTTTTGGTTAACTGAGCCTGGTGGTGCAGGATCAGGTTCCTGCTCTTCAGATACCTTAATGTCTATTGGGCCTACTTCAGGTATTCATGGTCACAGACTCCTGACAGGCACAGTAGGCTCAGGGCTATCCTGAGAACTAGAGGTGGAGGCTTGTATGAAATGAGTCTTGAAACTTAACCCAGGCCCCAGGAGGATCGCAGCTCCTATAGGTTGAGAACCCAGCATCCAGCCAGCATCTGAGCGTCCACCACTGAGAGGAGTGCACCTTTGACGTGGGCACCCTGTCTCCTGAAGTGGCGGGCCTCAGAGTGGGCCCTCAGCCATTTGCGGAGTAAACCAGCCACTTTCTGCGCTGTGCAGTGTCCCAGCCCCTTTTCGTGGGTGGGATTCCTCTCTGACCCTGTGGGGAGCCCAGGGTGTGATTAGTCCTGCTGTGCTAATTTATTTCACAGGCTCTGCCAGCTCTTCAGTGGCTTCAGGGGTTTCAGGGCTGGGGAGAGGCGACAGAGCAAAAGCCAAAGCAGTCACCCCAAAGCACACTTTCCATTCACTTCCAGGGGCCAGTGAAGCCCCACTTTCCGCTCACTTCTGGGGGTCAGTGAAGCCCCACTTTCCGCTCACTTCCGGGGGCCAGTGAAGCCCAACTTTCCGCTCACTTCTGGGGGCCAGTGAAGCCCCACTTTCCGTTCACTTCTGGGGGCCAGTGAAGCCCCGCTTTCCGTTCACTTCTGGGGGCCAGTGAAGCCCCACTTTCTGTTCACTTCCTGGGAGCCAGTGAAGCCCCAGGAGTTGGTTCTGACATCTGTTAACTCGCTCACTGGGGGCAGCCATGTGCTGTTTAGCTCCCCTCACTCCACTCCAGCACCCGGAGTAAGGAAATAGCTTCTACTCGTTCGCTCAGAAATTGAGGCAGCCCTCACGGGATCTCTTGTCCACTTGACCAGCTTGTGGACGGCTCTCCACATCCTGTCCAGAAGCAGGCAGGGAGCTGGGGTCCTTCTGAGGCACTCGGTTACAATGCAGCTGCAGTGACAGAATGCATTCCTCATCCATGTGACTTTTCTTCTCTCTTCCGAAGTCCTTCAGCCTCAAGTCCAGAGCCTAGTGACCTCCTCCCAGATGCAGCCAGTGGCCATCCAGCAGCAGGTGCAGACGGTGCAGGCCCAGCGGGTGCTGACGCAGACAGCCAATGGCACACTGCAGACCCTGGCCCCAGCCACAGTGCAGACAGTGGCTGCACCCCAGGTGCAGCAGGTCCCGGTAGGTGGCTGGCAGGAGTTCCGGGAAGCCTTGGTAGGGGCTCTCGGCCAGTCTGTGATGGAGCATGGGGTCTACATACCAAGCAGGGCCAGCAGGATGTGAAGGAGCCACTGGTGGGGGCAGGTTGGGGCCACTGGACCTTATGAAGCACCCATGAGACCCAGTAGAGATGACCTTTGTAGGTGGACACTGATACTCCTATAAACTCAGAAAATGCTGGAGTATTAACTTATTTGCACATGTAATGGGTATAAAACTGAAAACAGATGTGCTAAAATGTTTTTAAGACATGCATCACAGTGGACTATATTTCTAGCTAATAATTTATCTTAAAAAATCCAGGTTTACCATTTTTGCTTCTCAGCCATGTACCTGGCATTCCTCAGTTTGTCCATAATCAGATCTCTCTCCCCTCCACAGTCCCTCCGCGCCATGCCGTCTCCGCACTAGCTAGACTCCTGGCACTGCTCGCATTAAAGCCTTTCAGCCTTCCATCCCAAGACCCTCTTTGTTGTTGTTGGTTAGTCGCTGAGTTGTAGCCAATTCTTGCGACCCCCATGGGCTGTGGCCTGCCAGCCTCCTCTGTCCATTTCCCAGGCAAGAATACTGGAATGGGTTGCCATTTCTTTCCTAGGGGTATCTTCCTGACCCAGGGATCTAGCCACCTCTTCTGCTTGGCAGGCAGATCCTTTACTACTGAGCCACTCCAGAAGCGAAGCCCCATACCCTCTTTAGCTATGCTCTTTCTCCCCCTCAACCCAGTAGTCAAGCTACATTCTCAGTTTTATGAAAATTTTATCATTCTTGTCTGGAGGGTCTTTGCAGCAAGAAGTAACACAAAACAGAAAAATAGCACTGCCAGGACTTCCTTGGTGGCCCAATGGTTAGGACTGTACCTGTCCACTGCAAGGGGTATGGGTTCCATCCCTGGTCTGAGAACTTAAGGTCTCATATGCTGGATGGGGCAGCCAAAAGAGGGAAAAAAAGAAATACAGCGCTAGCTTCCTTTTCCTTTTCTTCCTTTTCCATGCAGGTCCTGGTACAGCCTCAGATCATCAAGACAGACTCCCTTGTCCTGACCACACTAAAGACAGATGGCAACCCCGTGATGGCCGCAGTCCAGAACCCCGCCCTCACTGCCCTCACCACCCCCATCCAGACAGCCGCCCTGCAAGTTCCGGTAAGAGCTGTGCTCCCTCTTTCTTGGGGGTATTAGGCCTCAGAGATGTTAACAAAGCCTCCAGACCCTGAATAGATGCAAAAACTCTATAGAATGTGTCAGTCAAATTGCAGAGTCATCCCTTTTTAGTTTTTTTTCCCCCTTGAGAAGTACCAGCACCCAGTGTTATGTGGGAGTCCTGGGGTTTATGAGGAGCAAGGGAGGGACCGCAGAGGAGCTGCAGGTCCACACGGGACCATCCGCCTCTTAGGGCCTGCCGATGGGGGTTTAGCCTGTGAAGGACCGTAGGCAGGGAAGGGCTTCAAGGTGGGTCATGCAAGGTCCCTTACTTAAGNTCACTTCTGGGGGCCAGTGAAGCCCCGCTTTCCGTTCACTTCTGGGGGCCAGTGAAGCCCCACTTTCTGTTCACTTCCTGGGAGCCAGTGAAGCCCCAGGAGTTGGTTCTGACATCTGTTAACTCGCTCACTGGGGGCAGCCATGTGCTGTTTAGCTCCCCTCACTCCACTCCAGCACCCGGAGTAAGGAAATAGCTTCTACTCGTTCGCTCAGAAATTGAGGCAGCCCTCACGGGATCTCTTGTCCACTTGACCAGCTTGTGGACGGCTCTCCACATCCTGTCCAGAAGCAGGCAGGGAGCTGGGGTCCTTCTGAGGCACTCGGTTACAATGCAGCTGCAGTGACAGAATGCATTCCTCATCCATGTGACTTTTCTTCTCTCTTCCGAAGTCCTTCAGCCTCAAGTCCAGAGCCTAGTGACCTCCTCCCAGATGCAGCCAGTGGCCATCCAGCAGCAGGTGCAGACGGTGCAGGCCCAGCGGGTGCTGACGCAGACAGCCAATGGCACACTGCAGACCCTGGCCCCAGCCACAGTGCAGACAGTGGCTGCACCCCAGGTGCAGCAGGTCCCGGTAGGTGGCTGGCAGGAGTTCCGGGAAGCCTTGGTAGGGGCTCTCGGCCAGTCTGTGATGGAGCATGGGGTCTACATACCAAGCAGGGCCAGCAGGATGTGAAGGAGCCACTGGTGGGGGCAGGTTGGGGCCACTGGACCTTATGAAGCACCCATGAGACCCAGTAGAGATGACCTTTGTAGGTGGACACTGATACTCCTATAAACTCAGAAAATGCTGGAGTATTAACTTATTTGCACATGTAATGGGTATAAAACTGAAAACAGATGTGCTAAAATGTTTTTAAGACATGCATCACAGTGGACTATATTTCTAGCTAATAATTTATCTTAAAAAATCCAGGTTTACCATTTTTGCTTCTCAGCCATGTACCTGGCATTCCTCAGTTTGTCCATAATCAGATCTCTCTCCCCTCCACAGTCCCTCCGCGCCATGCCGTCTCCGCACTAGCTAGACTCCTGGCACTGCTCGCATTAAAGCCTTTCAGCCTTCCATCCCAAGACCCTCTTTGTTGTTGTTGGTTAGTCGCTGAGTTGTAGCCAATTCTTGCGACCCCCATGGGCTGTGGCCTGCCAGCCTCCTCTGTCCATTTCCCAGGCAAGAATACTGGAATGGGTTGCCATTTCTTTCCTAGGGGTATCTTCCTGACCCAGGGATCTAGCCACCTCTTCTGCTTGGCAGGCAGATCCTTTACTACTGAGCCACTCCAGAAGCGAAGCCCCATACCCTCTTTAGCTATGCTCTTTCTCCCCCTCAACCCAGTAGTCAAGCTACATTCTCAGTTTTATGAAAATTTTATCATTCTTGTCTGGAGGGTCTTTGCAGCAAGAAGTAACACAAAACAGAAAAATAGCACTGCCAGGACTTCCTTGGTGGCCCAATGGTTAGGACTGTACCCGTCCACTGCAAGGGGTATGGGTTCCATCCCTGGTCTGAGAACTTAAGGTCTCATATGCTGGATGGGGCAGCCAAAAGAGGGAAAAAAAGAAATACAGCGCTAGCTTCCTTTTCCTTTTCTTCCTTTTCCATGCAGGTCCTGGTACAGCCTCAGATCATCAAGACAGACTCCCTTGTCCTGACCACACTAAAGACAGATGGCAACCCCGTGATGGCCGCAGTCCAGAACCCCGCCCTCACTGCCCTCACCACCCCCATCCAGACAGCCGCCCTGCAAGTTCCGGTAAGAGCTGTGCTCCCTCTTTCTTGGGGGTATTAGGCCTCAAAGATGTTAACAAAGCCTCCAGACCCTGAATAGATGCAAAAACTCTATAGAATGTGTCAGTCAAATTGCAGAGTCATCCCTTTTTAGTTTTTTTTCCCCCTTGAGAAGTACCAGCACCCAGTGTTATGTGGGAGTCCTGGGGTTTATGAGGAGCAAGGGAGGGACCACAGAGGAGCTGCAGGTCCACACGGGACCATCCGCCTCTTAGGGCCTGCCGATGGGGGTTTAGCCTGTGAAGGACCGTAGGCAGGGAAGGGCTTCAAGGTGGGTCATGCAAGGTCCCTTACTTAAGGTGTAGTGTCTTGGTCACTGTCCGCATCTTGTGGTGGAGAGTCTGACAGAGAAAAGTGATCAGAAGTCAAAAGTAAGCATTATTCATAAAAGCCAAAATCCAGAATCAACCCAGCTATCCACCCAAAAAGAACTATTGATACATACAGCTACGTGGCTGGCCTTCAGAAATAGTATGCTGTGCAAAAGATGCTGATCACAAAGAATTCATGCTGATGTTTCCAGGGTATGAAGTTTAAGAAGACAGTGATAGAGGTCAGAGCAGTGATTACAAAGACGGGGAAGGGGCGTGTGGGAACTTTCTCGGGAAACAGGAAGGGTCTGTGTCTTCATCAGGGTTACGCTGGTTACACACACTGTATTACATACATCACAATTCCATTAAGTTGTACAGTTGAAATGTGTACTTTTGATTGTGAATTATTTCTTGATGACTCATGCATTTGAGAAGTGTTTTATCCGCTCATTGGCCATTTGGATATTGAGGCCGTTTGTTGAAGAAAATAAAACTAGTGAAAACAGAAGGAAAAGCAGATCTGAGGGGAAACGGGGATGCCTCCATAGCTGGTGTGTTTATTTAATAAAATGGCTCTGATTGTCACTTCTGCCCTTGAGGTTTTTGATGGTCAGATTGTATAAGGAAATCCAATAAGTTAGTTCTCCGTCATGTGAGAGGAAAACATGTGTCACACACAGGAGAAAGTTTTGTGGTTGGTGCAGCATTGTACACGAGCTCAGAGGCGGCTGATAGGTTGACAGCAAAGCAGAAACTAGACATTTTCTGGCATCCTTACACCAAAGGTTGGCGTGGATCCACACTAATGCTGTTGTGGCACAGGCTAACCAGCAGTGAGTCTGAAAGGGCACAGTGCCCAAGATACCGTGGCTCCCAGGGCTTCTAGACTTGATTATCCCAAGCAGGGCATCAGACCACACAGAGCATTTTCAGGTGATGCTACGTGGCCAGGGCCAGCGGGTTTGTGTCCTGAGGTTGCTTTCCTCACGCTAACCAGGCCATCATTCTGCCCTTGTGTCTTTTCTAGACCCTGGTGGGCAGCAATGGGACCATTCTGACCACGATGCCTGTGATGATGGGACAAGAGAAGGTGCCCATTAAGCAGGTCCCCGGGGGAGTCAAGCAGCTCGAGCCTCCCAAGGAAGGAGAAAGGCGGACGACACACAACATCATCGAGAAGCGGTATCGCTCCTCCATCAACGACAAAATCATTGAGTTGAAGGACCTGGTCATGGGGACTGATGCCAAGGTGGGGGTCAAGCAGAATTTTGTCTCATGCCCCGTCATCTCCCCTCTGTCTGTCTTTTCTCTGGGAATTTAGGGAAAATCCAGGCCCACAGAAGTGAATGCAGGAATAGTTAAAAGTGCTTTCTTATTAAAGCATCTTGGTGTTTTGAAATTCTATGAAGTGTTAGCTGTTGGGAGTTGGTCAGGCAATAGCTTGCCTGGACCTTTGACTCTGCTCTGCAATGATGGCTACTCACCGCCCCCCACAGCCGCCATGTCACAGGCCCCTGCTGCTCACTGATGGCCAAGTACAGGACCACGTGCGCCTCTTAGTCAGCCGACGGCATTTTTGGCCAGTGTTTAATCATATTCAGGGATGGCTAGCAATATTTTAACCTTTTAGGGAGGAGATAAAATGTAGATTGGGTCTTTGACCAAGAACAAATAAGAAGAAATTTATTTTTCATGTATTTCTGGTATTTCAGTTAATGTATCTTTTGGCTTTGCCATGTAGATTTTTAAATCTATTATCTGTTTATCTTTACCTCTATTTTCAAAGAAAATACAGTTTTTCTTGGTAGCCCTCAAATCTGAAAGGTACTGATACACCTTTATTTAAGATAACCATCCAACAGTGCTCTGGTATTTTATCGCCTATTTTCCTTAAAGTTTGCTTTGGTGCTAGGATTATTACAAGAAGTAGGAATAACAGCTCATATTTAGTGCTGCTGTGTGCCAGGCCAGAGGCTAAGCTCTTTACACATATTATCTCTTTTAACCCTCATGGCAAGCCTATGACTCATATATTGTCATTATCCCTATTTCACAGAGGAGGAAAAGTGAGGTTCAGAGATGCTGAGTAACTTGTCCTGGATTACCCAGCTAGTTAGTGGAAGAATCAGGATATGAACCCAGCAAAGACCTCCCACCCCAGAACCTGAGCTCTGGGCCTCTGCTGCCCTCACTGTGCAGGCTGGTCTGATGCTGCTGTGTTTCTCATCCATCTTCCTTCCCAGATGCACAAGTCTGGCGTTCTGAGGAAGGCCATCGACTACATCAAATACTTGCAGCAGGTCAATCATAAACTGCGCCAGGAGAACATGGTGCTGAAGCTGGCCAATCAGAAGAGCAGTGAGTATGCTCGTTATAGGAGGGGTCCTGTGCTGGGCTGGGGAGGCCTATGGTATGAGGCACCACCACGGGCGAAGCCGCAGCAGGGGCTATGCGTCCCTCCTAGCCCCACCCTGGCCCAGGCTGAGTGTTATAAAACCGACCATTTGCCAGGTAGGGTTTTCTTTACAGAGCTCCTGAAGGGGATCGACCTAGGCAGCCTGGTGGACAATGACGTGGACTTGAAGATCGATGACTTTAATCAGAATGTCCTTCTGATGTCGCCTCCGGCCTCTGACTCAGGGTCCCAGGCCGGCTTCTCCCCCTACTCCATCGACTCAGAGCCAGGAAGCCCTCTATTGGATGATGCAAAGGTAATGAGCTTTGGAAATCCCTAATCATAGGACTCTCTCCCATCTCCCATAGTTAATAGTGAGGAGATTGCAGACAGAGGTCCAGGCCAGGTGTTCAGAGGCCTTGAGCTGGAGAGGAGCAATAACTCTGTGAAACTAGGCACATACTGAAAACTAAAGAAAAAGAAGACTGACTCTATGTGGGGAGACAGCCCCTGGTTTTATTGTTCTTTGCTGAAAGGGCCCATCAGAGAGAAATAAGGGCCAAATCCAGAACGGGGACACACAGCAGCTGTCAGGCGGAGCTAGGAGTTGCTGGTGACGCCTCATTGCTTTCCTCGCCTGTAATGAGCCTGGCAAGAATGCTTTGTGAGGTTGTTCAGTTGGGTTAGGATGAAGCTGCCTTTGGGTCCTCTTTGGGAAATGATTACAATTTGCAGTCTTAACAGATAACATTCCTATCAAGGGCCTTTAACTGTGGAAGAAAGCCCATGGCAATTGTTTAATGGAGTTAGTTAGAAGAGACGCAAGCCTAATGATTTTCCTAGGACCCTGTGGAGACCACTGGGGTTTGTGCTGTATTTTGACACTGCCAGTTTCTGGCTTCAAAAGCACAAGTTTCCTTCTACCATAAGTTGTTGATCAGACTATTTATTGTAGCATCTGCTTAATTTTATTAAGGAAGCTCTATTTTTGAAATATTTTATAAGTGTGATTCTGTTTGGAAACACAAGTCCATATGACATATACCTTGAAGTGTCTGAATCATCAGAAGAAATTTTCAAGGGGCTTAATAATGTTGAAAAGGAATGACATGTATGTACACACTGGGAGAGCCGACTCCAGTCTGGTTCCTCGGGCCGGCAGAGCCTCTGCCTCCAGTTCTTCTGTAAAATGGGGAGAAAACAATGTTGTGGGTTTAGAATAGGTAAGCTTCAGAAAATAGGTTCATACTAAAGTATGGTCTTTAATCAACTTGGAGGTATAATTTATATGGGATAAAATACACCTATTTTACTATATTGTACAATAAGTGTTTTAATAAATATGTACACTTATGTAACTCACAATCATCATGATATAGAGGAAAGAACTGGAAGTATTTTTTCTAAGATCAGGGGGAAGACAGGAACGCCCAAAGGAATTCCCTGGTGGTCCAGTGGCTAGGACTCAACGCTTTCACTGCCAGTGGCCCAGGTTTGATCCCTGGTCGATGAACTAAGATATCATAAGCTGCACCGCAGGCTCCCCCCCTGCCCCCCGCCCCACCAAAAAAAAAGACAAAGATGCCCACTCTTGCCACTTTATTCAACACAGAATTGGAAATCCTAAAAAAGAAGTTAAAAGGAATCCAAATTGAAAAGGAAGAAGTAAAACTGTCACTGTTTGCAGATGGCATGATACTATATATAGAAAATTCTAAAGATGCCACCAAAAAAACTACTAGATTAATAAGTTTAGCAAGATTGCAGGATATAAAATTAATATACAGAAATTGGTTGCATTTCTATACTAACAAAATACCAGAAAGAGAAATTAAGAAAACTATCTCATTTGGAGTTGCATCGAAAGGAATAACGTATCTAGGAATAAATCTGACTAAGTAACTAAAAGAACTGTACTAAAAAAACTGTAAGACACCATGAAAGGAACCTCTAATGGTGATGTGATGGACACAGATGGGACGATGTATTGTGCTTGGGGACTGCAAGAATTAATACTGCTAAAATGACCACACTCCTCAAGACAGTCTACAGATTCAGTGCAATCCCTATTAAAATACCAATGACATTTTTCACAGAACTAGAAAAAAAAAAATCCTAAAATTTATATGGCAACACAGAGGACCCCAAGTAGCCAAACAGTCTTGAGAAAGAACAGTAGAGCTGGAGGTAGCAGGTTCCCTGATTCCAGTAATCAAAACAGTATGGTATTGGCACAAAACAGACACATAGATAGATCCATGGAACAGAATACAAAGCCCAGAAATAAACCTACTTATGTGGTCAGTCAACCTGTGACAAAGGAGGTGAGGATATACAGAGCGGGGAAATGGTGACTTCATCAGTAAATGCTGCTGGGAAGACAGGACAGCTCCATGCAAGAGAATCAGATGTACCACTTTCTCAGACCATCTACAAAAATAAACTCAGAACAGATTAAGGACTTAATTGTAAGACCTGAAACCATAAAACTCCCAGAAGAAAACAGGCAGTATGCTCTTTATTACCCGTCNTAGAGGAAAGAACTGGAAGTATTTTTTCTAAGATCAGGGGGAAGACAGGAACGCCCAAAGGAATTCCCTGGTGGTCCAGTGGCTAGGACTCAACGCTTTCACTGCCAGTGGCCCAGGTTTGATCCCTGGTCGATGAACTAAGATATCATAAGCTGCACCGCAGGCTCCCCCCCTGCCCCCCGCCCCACCAAAAAAAAAGACAAAGATGCCCACTCTTGCCACTTTATTCAACACAGAATTGGAAATCCTAAAAAAGAAGTTAAAAGGAATCCAAATTGAAAAGGAAGAAGTAAAACTGTCACTGTTTGCAGATGGCATGATACTATATATAGAAAATTCTAAAGATGCCACCAAAAAAACTACTAGATTAATAAGTTTAGCAAGATTGCAGGATATAAAATTAATATACAGAAATTGGTTGCATTTCTATACTAACAAAATACCAGAAAGAGAAATTAAGAAAACTATCTCATTTGGAGTTGCATCGAAAGGAATAACGTATCTAGGAATAAATCTGACTAAGTAACTAAAAGAACTGTACTAAAAAAACTGTGAGACACTCTGAAAGGAACCTCTAATGGTGATGTGNAAAAACTACTAGATTAATAAGTTTAGCAAGATTGCAGGATATAAAATTAATATACAGAAATTGGTTGCATTTTTATACTAACAAAATACCAGAAAGAGAAATTAAGAAAACTATCTCATTTGGAGTTGCATCGAAAAGAATAACGTATCTAGGAATAAATCTGACTAAGTAACTAAAAGAACTGTACTAAAAAAACTGTAAGACACCATGAAAGGAGCCTCTAATGGTGATGTGATGGACACNGAAAACTATCTCATTTGGAGTTGCATCGAAAGGAATAACGTATCTAGGAATAAATCTGACTAAGTAACTAAAAGAACTGTACTAAAAAAACTGTGAGACACTCTGAAAGGAACCTCTAATGGTGATGTGATGGACACAGATGGAACGATATATTGTGCTTGTAGACTGCAAGAATTAATACTGCTAAAATGACCATACTCCTCAAGACAGTCTACAGATTCAGTGCAATCCCTATTAAAATACCAATGACATTTTTCACAGAACTAGAAAAAAAAAAATCCTAAAATTTATATGGCAACACAGAGGACCCCAAGTAGCCAAACAGTCTTGAGAAAGAACAGTAGAGCTGGAGGTAGCAGGTTCCCTGATTCCAGTAATCAAAACAGTATGGTATTGGCACAAAACAGACACATAGATAGATCCATGGAACAGAATACAAAGCCCAGAAATAAACCTACTTATGTGGTCAGTCAACCTGTGACAAAGGAGGTGAGGATATACAGAGCGGGGAAATGGTGACTTCATCAGTAAATGCTGCTGGGAAGACAGGACAGCTCCATGCAAGAGAATCAGATGTACCACTTTCTCAGACCATCTACAAAAATAAACTCAGAACAGATTAAGGACTTAATTGTAAGACCTGAAACCATAAAACTCCCAGAAGAAAACAGGCAGTATGCTCTTTATTACCCGTCTCAGCAGTATTTTTTTGAGTATGTCTCCTCAGGCAAGGGAAACAAAAGCAAAAATGAACAAATGGGACTACAGCAAACTAAAAAGCTTTTGCAGCAAAAGAAACTATCAGCAAAATAAAAGGGCCACCTACTGAATGGAAGATGGTATTTGTCTGATAAGGGGTTAATGTCCAAAATATGCAAAGAACTTGGAGGATTCAACATCGGAAGAATAAACATTTAAAAATGGACCTCGGACACAAACATTTTCCCAGAGAAGACATACAAATGGCCAACAGGCACATGAAAAGGTTCAGCATCAGTCATCATCAGTTCAGTTCAGCCGCTCAGTCGTATCCGACTCTTTGCGACCCCATGAATTGCATTACACCAGGCCTCCCTGTCCATCACCAACTCCCAGAGTTCACCTAAACTCATTTCCTTCGAGTCGGTGATGCCATCCAGCCATCTCATCCTCTGTCATCCCCTTCTCCTGCCCCTAGTCCCTCCCAGCATCAGAGTCTTTTCCATTGAGTCAACTCTTCACATGCCTTGATTCATGGACCTGACATTCCAGGTTCCTATGCAATATTGCTCTTTACAGCATCGGACCTTGCTTCTATCATCAGTCACATCCACAACTGGGTATTGTTTTTGCTTTGGCTCTGTCCCTTCATTGTTTCTGGAGTTATTTCTCCACTGATCTCCAGTAGCATATTGGGCACCTACTGACCTGGGGAGTTCCTCTTTCAGTATCCTATCATTTTGTCTTTTCATACTGTTTATGGGGTTCTCAAAGCAAGAATACTGAAGTGGTTTGCCATTCCCTTCTCCAGTGGACCACATTCTGTCAGGCCTCTCCACCATGACCCGCCCATCTTGGGTGGCCCCACATGGCATGGCTTAGTTTCACTGAGATAGACAAGGCTGTGGTCCATGTGATTAGACTGGTTAGTTTTCTGTGAGTATGGTTTCAGTGTGTCTGCCCTCTGATGCCTCTCTCAACATCTACCGTCTTACTTGAGTTTCTCTTACCTTGGACGTGGGGTATCTCTTCACGGCTGCTCCAGCCAAGCACAGCCACTTCTCCTTACCTTGGACGTAGGGTATCTCCTCACAGCCGCCCCTCCTGACTTTGAACGTGGAGTAGCTCCTCTCGGCCCTCCTGCGCCGGATCAACCACTGCTCCTTCCCAGTAATCATCAGGGAAATGCAAATCAGAACCATGGTGAGATACCACCTCACACCTGTCAGAGTGGCTGTTACCAAAAAGACAACAAATAGCGAGTGTTGGCGAGAATGTGGAGAAGAGAACCCTAGTGCACTGTTGGTGGGAATGTAAGCCGTGCAGCCATCATCGAAAGCTTCCCTGGTGGCTCAGACAGTGAAGAATCTGCCCGCAGGGTGGGAGACCCAGCTTCATCCCCTGGAGAAGGAAACGGCAACTCGCTCCAGTGTTCTTGCCTGGAGAATCCCATGGACAGAGGAGCCTGGTGGGCTACAGTCCATGGGGCCAAAAAGAGTCGGACACGACTGCGTGAATAACACACACACTGTGGAAAGAGGGAGGTTCCTAAAAAAAGGTTTAAAGTAGAACTACCACCCAATTCAGCAGTTCCCCTTCTGGGTATTTTCTGAAGATAACAGAAATACCAATTTGAAAAGATATATGTACTCTTGTGTTTATTGCAGCCTTATTCACAATAGTCAAGGTATGGAAGCCACCTAAGTGCCTATAAATAGATGAATGGGTAAAAAAGATGTGGTATACATGCAATGAAGTATTAGCCATTAAAAATAATGAAATCTTACCATTTGCAACACTGTGGATGGACCTAGAGGGTATTATGCTAAAGTGAAATTAGTCAGAGAATGACAAGTGTTGGCAAGGATGTGGAGAGAAGGGAACCCTCACCCAGCTGTTGTGGGAATGTCAGTTGGTACAGCTATTATGGAAAGTAGTATGGAGGTTCCTCCAAAAGTTTAAAAGACAACTACCATCCAATTCAGCAGTTCCACTTCTGGCTTTTTCTGAAGAAAAAAAGCCAGAAAAAAGAATGAAATTTTGTGACAACCCGTATGATCCTAGAGGTTATTACGCTAAGTGAAATGAGTCAGAGAAAGCTAACCACACATAATTTCACTTATCAGTTCAGTCTCTCAGTTGTGTCCGACTCTTTGTGACCCCATGATCACAGCACACCAGGCCTCCCAGTCCATCACCAACTCCCAGAGTCTACCCAAACCCTCTTCCATCGAGTGATGCCATCCAGCCATCTCATCCTCTGTCGTCCCCTTCTTCTCCTGTCCCCAGTCCCTCCCAGCATTAGGGTCTTTGCCAATGAGTCAACTCTTCGCATGAGGTGGCCAGGGTATTGGAGTTTCAGCTTCAACATGAGTCCTTCCAATGAACACCCAGGACTGATCTCCTTTAGAATGGACTGGTTGGATCTTCTTGCAGTCCAAGGGACTCTCAAGAGTCTTCTCCAACACCACAGTTCAAAAGCATCAATTCTTCAGTGCTCAGCTTTCTTCACTGTCCAGCTCTCACATCCATACCTGACCACTGGAAAAACCATAACCTTGACTAGACAGACCTTTGTTGGCAAAGTAATGTCTCTGCTTTTGAATATGCTGTCTAGGTTGGTCATAACTTTCCTTCCAAGGAGTAAGCGTCTTTTAATTTCATGCCTGCAGTCACCATCTGCAGTGATTTTGGAGCCCCCCAAAAATAAAGTCTGACACTGTTTCTGCTGTTTGCCCATCTATTTGCCATGAAGTGGTGGGACTGGATGCTATGATCTTAGTTTCCTGAATGTTGAGCTTTAAGCCAACTTTTCACTCTCCTCTTTCACTTTCATCAAGAGGCTTTTTAGTTCCTCTTCACTTTCCGCCATAAGGATGGTGTCATCTGCATATCTGAGGTTGTTGATATTTCTCCCGGCATCTTGATTCCAACTTGTGCTTCTCCAGCCCAGCGTTTCTCATGATGTACTCTGCATAGAAGTTAAATAAGCAGGGTGACAATATACAGCCTTGACGTACTCCTTTTCCTATTTGGAACCAATCTGTTGTTCCATGTCCAGGTCTAACTGTTGCTTCCTGACCTGCATATAGGTTTCTCAAGAGACAGGTCAGATGATCTGGTATTCCTATCTCTTTAAGAATTTCACTTATATGTGGAATCTTAAAAAAATAATAAGTACAAAACAGAAGCAGATGCTTAGATAAAGATAACAAATGGGTAATTGCCAGAGGGAAGGGGTGTGGGAGGTTGAGTGAAATAGGAGGGGGAGACTTAGAGATACAGACTTCCAGATAAAAAAATAAATCAGTCAGAGGGAAGAGCTTTACAACATGGGGAAAATAGTCAGTAATGTTGTGATAATTTTGTCTGGTGACAGATGGCAGCTAGATTTATTGTAGAGATAGTGTCATGTATGAAAATAATCCAAGCGTTGTGTTGTGTACCTGGAGCCAACATGATGTTTGTAGGTTAATTATACTTTAACTAAAAAATAACAATAAATGAATAAATCCTTTCTAGTTTTTTAAAAAAATGATACAGAACATATTTATCTCCCATGAATGTACGCTTTTGCAGGAAGTTCACCCGTACCTCTCCAGGCACAGACTTAACTTCTGATTTTGCCTTCAGTCGTCTTAGATCAGCTTGCCTGTTGCGGAATTACACAGAAGCAGAGTCCCTCAGGGTGCTCTCTTTTGTGTCAGAGCACTGTGCTAACAGCAGGGCCCCTCTCCCTGCGGTCTTTAGAATGTGTTCTCCCAGGTGGGCCCTCGGCGAGGGCCCCCGTGTCTGAGCAGTAGTAGGAGAGGCGTGAACCTCTTAGTTCCCTCCTGAGTTTATTCCCATCCAGCTTCATGGTCTTGAATTTAAATCTCAGAGTCCTGATTCCGATATAGAAAAAGTAGAATGCTATAAAAACTCACTGCAGTCTTCCTTCTCGCCTCGCGGCCTCCTGTTTTGAAGGTCAAAGATGAGCCAGACTCTCCGGTCGCGCTGGGCATGGTGGACCGCTCCCGCATCCTGCTGTGTGTCCTCACCTTCCTCTGCCTCTCCTTTAACCCCCTGACTGCTCTGCTGCAGTGGGGGGGAGCCCACGATGCAGACCAGCACCCGCACTCAGGCCCCGGCCGTAGCATGCTGTCACTCGAGTCAGGTAGGTGGAGGGCGCCTTGGGCCACCCGGGCACGAGTGGGCTACTGTGGCAGGAGAAGGCCCTCCTTGCAACCCGCTTGGCTTGTCACCAGGTCCCAAAGGCTTTCATAGTGGGCCCCACCTGCTTGCTTCTGATAGCGACTGGCATCAGTTGC
>SJYW01025441.1:1767262-1787865 GCA_006410735.1 Raphicerus campestris
CTGCCCTGGGTGGGTGGGTGGGCACTTCCTCATGGGCTCAACTGAGACGCTTCGCCGTAGGCTCCAGGGGCTGGCTTGACTGGATGATGCCAACGCTTCTCCTGTGGCTAGTGAATGGCGTGATCGTGCTGAGCGTCTTTGTGAAGCTGCTGGTTCACGGGGAGCCGGTGATCCGGCCACACTCGCGCTCCTCAGTCACCTTCTGGAGGCACCGGAAGCAGGCGGACCTGGACCTTGCCCGGGTGAGTCTGCGCATGGGCTCAGAGACCATCATGCTCAGAGCGTGGGCATCCTCTGTCCCTCTTCTCCAGGGTCTTCTCTTCTTAAAGGTACAGGAAGGAAGTTTTGGTGTCATACCCATTGCATGATGGGAAAGGAGAAGAGTGTTGACCTTAGTTTCCCAAGTGTGGCCTCCAGGAATGAGAAAAACACAGACAGAGTCTTCAGTACAGGGCAGTAGACTGTCCACTAGGCCCTCTCAGGTTGGCAGAGACCTGTTCAGATCCTCGGTCAGAGTAGTTTCACTGCATATTTGTCTAAAACTGTGGTTCTCAAACTTCAGGGTCATCAGGACCACCTTAGGGCCCATGCCCATCCCAGAGGTTCTGAGTTGGTAGGGGGGAAGGGGTGGGATGGAAATCCAGGTATTCACATTTCTAACAAGATCCCAGGGGCTGATGATGCTCCTGGTCTCTGGGAACCACACTTTAAGAACCTACAAGCCTAAAAGATCACTTGGTTCATCCATGTTATCACCTTATGTATGAAAGGTACTGTGGACGTTCTGGATAGAATATTTGCTTAAAGATGGAACGCGGTACAATCCCAGTTTAGCAGAAAGGCTGGGAGGAAGTATGTCAGAATGGCAGCAGCCATTCTAGGGGATAAGATTCCAGGTGATTTCTTTGTACTTTTCTGTAGCTTTCTGAGTTTTCCCAGATTTTTCTTCACTAAGCATGCATTACTTTGATAACCTGGAGGGCTGAAGAGAAAGTAAGAGTTTTCACTAAAATGAAACTAAAAGGCCGCCCCAAGGCTGGCAAATGTTACACCTTCTCGCTTCCCATCAGGGGGACTTTGCGGCTGCCGCGGCCAACCTGCAAACCTGCCTGTCAGTGCTGGGCCGGGCCCTGCCCACCTCCCGCCTGGACCTGGCCTGCAGCCTGTCCTGGAACGTGATCCGCTACAGCCTGCAGAAGCTGCGCCTGGTGCGCTGGCTGCTCAAGAAGGTCTTCCAGCACCGGCGGGCTGCCCCAGCCACTGCTGTGGGTTTTGAGGAGGAAGCGAAGACCAGCGCCCGGGATGCAGCCCTGGCCTACCACAGGCTGCACCAGCTGCACATCACAGGTAAGGGCTGGCCGCCGCAGCCCAGCCTGCCTCCCAATGCCCCGCACCGTCACCCCACCCCACCTCAGTTTGCCAGTTTTCCGCCCCAGATCAACAGAGTCCCCTTTACAATGCTCGTCAAGGATGGTTAGACCAACCCTCCACCCATGGCCAGGGCTATGAAGACGGCAGTTCATCATTACGTGTGCTTAGTCGCTAAGTCGTGTCAGACTCTTAGCGACCCCATGGACTCTAGCCCACCAGGCTCCTCTGTCCATGGAATTCTCCAGACAAGAACACTGGAGTGGGTTGCCATGCCCTCCTCCAGAGGATCTTCCTGACCCTGGGATCGAACCCAGATCTCCCACATTGCAGGCAGATTTTTTTAACCATCTGAGTCACCGGGGAAGTCTTTCATCATTATAAGACACGTGTTTTTTTCGCTTTAACATCTCTGCACCAGGCTGTGTCCTCTACACATTGAGTGTCATGGTTAAGTTGGCATGCTTTTTCTGTGGTGTGGTGGTGCTTAAGTTAATGGAGAAACTTAAAATTGATGGCGTCTTAGAATCAGTGAAACATGATCCTTTATTTCATTCCACAAAGTCCTGCTTTAATAGAGAAGCAGATTGGTCAGCAGGTGAATTACAGTTCAGTGTGGTTTAGGGGTCACAGAAGAGTTGGGTTTCAGCTGGGAGGGAGGGGTCCATGTCGGGTAGGGCCCTGAAAGCCTTGCGGCTTTGTGTGCAAGGAGGCGTTTGAGTTCACTGGCTCTGCTGAGGGGATGTGTCTTCCAGGCCGAGGGACGTGTTCCCAAGGAGGAGCCCCCCCACCTGGTGGTGTCCCCGGGTGGGCTGTGTGAGGGGAGGGTGATGGGAGCCAGCGCAGTGGGGGCAATGATATCATCAGGCCTGTGCTCTGAAGCCAAGAAGATTCACTCCGATGGAGAGGCTGCCTTTGGGAGGCCCTGTGAGAGCGGGTGCAGGTGCCGAAAAGACAGAGAGGAAGGAGCAGGTGGTTGACAGGCCTTGGGGACTCATTGTATAGGAAGGGTAAAGAAAACTGGGTAAGGGGCTTCCCTGGTTTCTTGCTTGAGAGTTGGGGTGAATTGTGTTGACACCAACAAAGATGGGGAGAAGAGGAGACACACAGCTTTCTAGGAAGGAGGTGAGACATCCAGCTCAGGACCCTTGCCCAGGAGACACTGAGGAGGGCTGTTCAGTGGGGGGCCGCGCTGGATCTGTTGTCCACGGATGGGGCTGGGCCTCTGGTCTGCAGGTGAGGGTAAAAGCTATGGGCGCTGATGAGAGGGCGTGTGATGAAAAGGGCCCTCAGGGCATGTGGGAGGAGACCTGCACGGAAAGGACGGGGCAGGGACAGGCAGCGGGGCAGAGGCTGACCTGAGAGGTGGCCAGGCAGGAGAGGCCGAGAGGCTTGGCGTGTGGGGAGGAGGGGATTTAAGAAGGGAGGTTGCTGCTGGGATGGGGGTGAGACGAGGGCAGAGGGCAGAGAGCAGCCGCAGGCGCAGCGACAGGAAGGCCATAGGTGGCCTGGTAGCTGGGGGAGGTTGGCCCAGGGGTGGGGCGCTCCCAGGCCAGGGGGATGGAGATGAGACTGTGGGGCAGTGTGGGGCTGGAACACCTGCGGCCTTGTAGAGCTCTCGCAGCAGGGCCCCATGTGCAGACCTTCCCTGCTTCCCCGTCTATCCTGAGCCCCTAGGGATGGAACAGGCTCCATCCAGGTCTCTGATCTGGAAGCTGCATCTGTTCAGGAGAGTTCCAGCTGAGATGGTTCACACTGCTCATCCCCCACACTCACCCAGCACTCGGTGGGCCTGACCTTGAGCAGGGCCCCGAGAGGACAGTAACCGAGAGATGACATGGTCCCCACGCTGCCCTCCGCCTGCCTTCCCCACAAAGGAGAAAGCCCAATTGGTGGTGCCTCCTGGGAAGACCAATACCTAAACGTCTGTGCCGAATGAAGTCTGGGGCCTGATATGAGACCAAAGAGGCCGGGCGGGGTCAGGAGGCCTGGCTGGCCACCCCCCCAAGGGGCAACCTGCCCCCCCCCCAAAAAAAAGGCAACTGCTTGTGCTGGCCACCTCCTCTCACTGTAGTGAGGAAGGCAGGTGGCAATGTGAAAGCCTCAGAGCCTTTGACGTGCCTTGGGGTCTGTCCCCGAAGAGCCATGCGGCCCTCACGGGAGGGTGCAGTAAGCCTCTCCTGGCCATCGACCTCCCCGCCAAGATGTGTCCAGCCATCATGGCTCAGTTTTGTGTTACTTCCTTCCCTTGAAAGGGTGTGTGCTTTATAGACTGTGGGGTCTTGTTAAAGCAAGATAAATTCAGATCAGTTTTTATTTTTTCAACCTTTCTTGCGCCATTTGGAAACACGGGACTGTGTTAGCAGAACACAGCCATGCTGTTGACACCGTTTGGGAAAGTGCTGCAGCTTGCCCCCTAAGTCCTGTCCACTGACCTGCAGTCCTGACCACTTCCATTACCCAGGGCTGGGGCTGCGGGCCAGGCGTTGGACCTGTGCTTTCTCTTGTCCTCAACCACCTGTGAGGTAGAAGGGAGCACGGGGCTACTGGGTCACAGTGCTGGCACCCCATCCAGGGCTGTCTGATCACAGAGTCCACCAGCTTCACCGCCTTGGTTCTGTTCTTGCTCTGCTGGTGCTGGAGGAGGCAGGAGAAAGCGTGGGTTGAAGGCCTCTGTCAACATTCATCATCCTGTTTCTGCCGCCATAGGCAAGCTTCCCGTGGGATCNGGGATGGGGGTGAGACGAGGGCAGAGGGCAGAGAGCAGCCGCAGGCGCAGCGACAGGAAGGCCATAGGTGGCCTGGTAGCTGGGGGAGGTTGGCCCAGGGGTGGGGCGCTCCCAGGCCAGGGGGATGGAGATGAGACTGTGGGGCAGTGTGGGGCTGGAACACCTGCGGCCTTGTAGAGCTCTCGCAGCAGGGCCCCATGTGCAGACCTTCCCTGCTTCCCCGTCTATCCTGAGCCCCTAGGGATGGAACAGGCTCCATCCAGGTCTCTGATCTGGAAGCTGCATCTGTTCAGGAGAGTTCCAGCTGAGATGGTTCACACTGCTCATCCCCCACACTCACCCAGCACTCGGTGGGCCTGACCTTGAGCAGGGCCCCGAGAGGACAGTAACCGAGAGATGACATGGTCCCCACGCTGCCCTCCGCCTGCCTTCCCCACAAAGGAGAAAGCCCAATTGGTGGTGCCTCCTGGGAAGACCAATACCTAAACGTCTGTGCCGAATGAAGTCTGGGGCCTGATATGAGACCAAAGAGGCCGGGCGGGGTCAGGAGGCCTGGCTGGCCACCCCCCCAAGGGGCAACCTGCCCCCCCCCCAAAAAAAAGGCAACTGCTTGTGCTGGCCACCTCCTCTCACTGTAGTGAGGAAGGCAGGTGGCAATGTGAAAGCCTCAGAGCCTTTGACGTGCCTTGGGGTCTGTCCCCGAAGAGCCATGCGGCCCTCACGGGAGGGTGCAGTAAGCCTCTCCTGGCCATCGACCTCCCCGCCAAGATGTGTCCAGCCATCATGGCTCAGTTTTGTGTTACTTCCTTCCCTTGAAAGGGTGTGTGCTTTATAGACTGTGGGGTCTTGTTAAAGCAAGATAAATTCAGATCAGTTTTTATTTTTTCAACCTTTCTTGCGCCATTTGGAAACACGGGACTGTGTTAGCAGAACACAGCCATGCTGTTGACACCGTTTGGGAAAGTGCTGCAGCTTGCCCCCTAAGTCCTGTCCACTGACCTGCAGTCCTGACCACTTCCATTACCCAGGGCTGGGGCTGCGGGCCAGGCGTTGGACCTGTGCTTTCTCTTGTCCTCAACCACCTGTGAGGTAGAAGGGAGCACGGGGCTACTGGGTCACAGTGCTGGCACCCCATCCAGGGCTGTCTGATCACAGAGTCCACCAGCTTCACCGCCTTGGTTCTGTTCTTGCTCTGCTGGTGCTGGAGGAGGCAGGAGAAAGCGTGGGTTGAAGGCCTCTGTCAACATTCATCATCCTGTTTCTGCCGCCATAGGCAAGCTTCCCGTGGGATCCGCCTGTTCCGACGTGCACATGGCCTTGTGCGCGGTGAACCTGGCTGAATGTGCTGAGGAGAAGATCCCTCCGAGCATGCTGGTGGAGATCCACCTGACTGCCGCCATGGGGCTCAAGACCAGGTGTGGAGGCAAGCTGGGCTTCCTGGCGGTGAGTGTCCTTCACTTCCCTCCCCTGGACCTCCTCAGAACGCCCTTCCCAGCCAAGTGAGTGAATGAAAGTCGCTCAGTCGTGTCCAACTCTGCGACCCCATGGACCGTAACCCGCCAGGCTCCTCTGTCCATGAAATTTTTCAGGCAAGAATTCTGGAGTAGGTTGCTATTTTTGTCTCCAGGGATCTTCCTGACCCAGGGATTGATCCCGCATCTCAAAGAATTGCAGGCGGATTCTTTACTGTCTGAGCCACCAGGGAAGCCCTTCCCAGCCAGGAGCCAAGATGTAAAAATAGATGTGGGCCCTGCCCTCAGATGCTGACCACCTTGAGGGATAGATGTCCATAAATACTTGGCAGTAAATACAATAGACAAGAATTCCTTCCCCTGAGCCATTTTAAACAGAACAAGGCATTTTAGTACCTTGAGGTATTGCTTCAGTGATTAGAGTGACCTTGTATTCGAGAGGCTAATGTGTGACTCTTCTGCTTGGCGTCTGCTGGTTGTGTCTCCTGGTTCTATTATTAATTGAGAATGCCTTCTGTTTGGTACCTTATGTTGATCACATCTCTGTGGGTCTAGAAGTGGAAAACACTGTATGTCTTGTGAGGGGCTCGCGTCAGACTCCGGGTAGAGACCGTGGTTTCTTCCAGTGTGCCTGGCACAGGGCCAGCCTTGGGAACTCACAACTGGATAATTAACAGACCGTGTTGCCAACGCGTTCACAGCCTCTGCTGACCTCAGGCTTTCTCTTCTTCCAGCAGACACAGGCGTGTCTTATTCAGTGTCAGCTTTGGGCTGGCTGCCTAGCACATCAGCTGTGTTCAGCATAGAATGATCTTATCCCCCCATCCATGTCCATATCTCATTAATAGCACGGATGCGCTGAGAATGAGCAGGAACGTGCCCCGTGCTGACACTGATGTGCTTGAAGCGTGTCACCATACTCTGGGTGACAGAGAGCACGGGAGAGGAAGACCGTGTTCCCAAGACCCAAATTAGAGGTTC
This sequence comes from Raphicerus campestris, assembly GCA_006410735.1. Classification (NCBI taxonomy): domain Eukaryota; kingdom Metazoa; phylum Chordata; class Mammalia; order Artiodactyla; family Bovidae; genus Raphicerus; species Raphicerus campestris. Next base: position 1,773,813 of record SJYW01025441.1, read on the forward strand.
ATTCAGCAAAGGTTACTGAGGCCAGGCACTCCCTGGGGAGGATGTGCAGTGGCAAGCAGACCTTCACCTTGCGGGGGTGGCTCGCAGTCGGACAGGAACCCAGACCAGGCCCAGGCCTTGGGGGCAGCAGGGTGCAGTCGGGTCTGGATGGCTGCCCGGAGAGCACGCTGGTCTCCCGACCCCATCCTAGAGGAGGTCAAGGTGGACTCTTTGGGCTGGGAGCAGCCCTAGTGCCCTGGGCCAGCGTCTTCATGTTTGTCGCTTCTCTGCCCCCCAAAACTTTTCAAGGCATAATTGAAATGCAACATACACACAGTAAAATGTGTCCATTTTAACATAGCAACTTGATAATTTTGCACACAGTGAACTGACCCGCGTAACAGCCCCCAGATCAAGAAGCTATGTGTTCCCATCACCCACAGAGCCTCCTGCAGGCCTTCGCCCATGCTGCCCCCACAGAGGGGACCAGTGTTCTGAATTCCATCACAATAGGCTAACCTCCCTGCTGTTGTTCCTGGAAGCTTTTTATTAAAGTACAATATGCCTGTAGAAAAGTATGCAAATTATAAATACACAGGTCAGCGACTTCCCAAAATGAGCACACATGCTTATAACCAACAGATAGATCCAGAAACAGAACACAACCCAGACCCCGGAAGCCTCCCTTAGGGCCCTTGGCATCAGCAAACTGCCACTCCCCACCCCAAGCCCCCCAGCCAGGTAACCACCATCCCGATGACCTCAGATGCTTTGCGTCTATAAGCTTGGTATGCGGAGAGCCACGCGTGCGTCCTGCAGCTGTCTGCCCTTTCCGCTCAGTGCCGTGTGGAAGGTTCATTTATGTTGCCGTGCATGGTTACAGATTGCCCATTCTCATCGCTTCCTGGGAGTCCACTGTATGACCAGACACTTGCAGTGGACTTGGGGGTCGTTTCCTGTCTCGGTTACTGTGTGTAGTGCTGCCTGTTCTCTCAGTGGGCGTGTGCCTGCGTCTCTAGTCTGGCGCTGCTAGCTCAAAGGTTTTCATTTGCTCAGCTTCAGTATCCACAGCCTGGCGGTTTTCCAAAGTGGATGAACCAGTTTTCACTTCACTAGCAGTGTAGAGAGTTTCAGTTCTGTACCCTCAGCAGACACGGGATGGTTTTGGGTTTTTAGCCCTTCTGGTGGTTATCTCATGGTTTTCACTTATGGGCCATTTGGACATAGCCTCCTTTGTGAACACACTGTTCAAATCTTCTACCCGTTTTTCATTTGTGGAGTCTGTCTTTCTGTTGATGTGGGGAGTTCTCTGCCCTGACCCTTGGCTGAAGATGCGCTTCGCATGTGTCTTCTCCCACTCTGTAGCTTGCTCGTTCTCTCAGTGGTGTTGATCATTAAGCACAAGTTCTTAATGTTCATGAAATCTAGTTTATTCTTTTCCTGAACAGATATGTCATGTCCTGTTTAATATTCCTTTATCTTACCCCAGTGTCATGAAAGCACTCTACTAGGTGCCTGATAGAGTTGTTATTTTTGAATGTTCCACATGGGTCCATAATCCACTTGGAACCGGTTTGTGTATGAGTTGGAGGCAGAGATGCCAGATCTGCTTTTCTTCTTCACATGTCTGTCTCCTTGTCTCAAAATCTGTTGTAAAATGACTGTCCGCTCCCTACTCCACCCTTTTTGCATAAATTAAATGTCTGCATGTAAGGACTCTGCTTCTGGACCCTCTGGTCAGTTCTGTCCAATACCACACCAATACCACACACCCCTGGCGACTGTATGTCTAATACGTCTTGATGTCTGGAAGTGTCAGTCCTCTGCCCCTAGTGACTAGTGTCTGCTGTGTACCTTCCTGTATACATTTGAGGATCATTTCCATCAACCCAGAAATCCCGGGGGGGTTTTGATTGTCCTTGTTGCTAAGATGCAGCTGCTCTGGGAGAGGGCCTCATCCGTTTGAGAAAGGCATGCGCATAGCAGCTGAGGATGGGGGAGATGGTCCCCCAGTGAGTGCCCCACCCCCCTGAAAACGTTGAGTGTGCCTAATAAGCAGTGAGCAGTTTTTGTTGCTGCTCTTTTGCTTTTTGGGCCACGCAGCACAGCATTGGGATCTTGTTTTTGTTTTTCTCTTCTCTTCTGGACTGTACCACGCGTCCATTGCTTTTGGATTCAGGCAACCGTATCCAGGCTCCCCCGAGAGAGCCAGTCTCCTTGGTCCACGTCCTTTGAGTGGCACTTTGGCAGGGCTATTTCTGACCCTGGCATTCAAATCTTCTGAGACCGTCACATTAGATGGTGGTGCTCAGAGCCCAGTAAAGGTCAGAACCATCAGGCTGAACCAGCAGAGGAAGCAGCCTCCTGGGTTGTGAAGGCAAGGCTGCCGTGTGATGGGTGAGGCCCAGCCCAGCAGCCGCTCCTCCTCCAGGCTCCCTGCACTGCGTTCTTCTCTCGCCCCTTCATCCTTCTCTGCTAGTTTCTCATTCACATTGTGCTGTATCGAGTGAGTTTATGGGTTTTAGAATAGAGATTTGTTGTTGTTGTTGAGTCACTATGTTGTATCCATCTCTTTGTGGCCTCATGGACTGTGGCACGCCAGGCTCCTCTGTCCTCCACTGTCTACCGAAATTTGCTCAAATTCACGTCCGTTGAATCAGCAGTGCTATCTATCTCATCCTCTGCTATCCCTCATCTTCTTTTGCCCTCAGCCTTTCCCAACATCAAGGGCTTTTCCAGAAAGTCGGCTCTTCACAACGGGTGGCTAAAGTATTGGAGCTTCAGCATCAGTCCTTCCAGTGAATGTTTAGGGGTGATTCCTTTAGGATTGACTGGTTAGATCTCCTTGCAGTCAAAAAAAATGACACAGTTTCTGAAAACATGGATGGACATCATTGTCCCTGCAGGTTTATCCCTGGGCCCTGAAGTGATGTTGTCTTGTGGGCTGAAGAGGGACTTGGGAAGCAGGGGCTTGGGCTCACCCAGGGATAGCAGGGGGGGGTCTCTCTCTCTCTCTCTTTTAATACTCATTTATTTATGTGCTTGGCTATGTTGGGTCTCAGTTGGTGGCACACAGGATCTTCATCACTGCACGTGGACTCTCTAGTTGCAGCGTGCAGGCTCAGTAGTTAGCAGCACATGGGCTCAGTATCTCTGCAGAATATGGGCTCTTAGTTCCCCAAACAGGGATCAAACCTGCATCAACCTGCACTGCAAGGCGGGTTCTTAACCTGGACCACCGAGGAGATCCCAGGGGGTTCTCTGGACAAAGAACAGAGAACAGGTGGACAAAGCCCTTGCCGGGCCAGCCTTGAGAGAGGGGCATCACTCAGGCCTGCTCGAATCCTGGACGAGCCTCGGGGCGGCCCTGTCACTCCGGCGCTTTCTAGACTGACAGCGATGGTAAATTACAGTCACTGGCCACTTGCTGGGTGCCTGTTCTAAACTCTTCACACTCAGAGGTAAAAGAGATGAAAATGAGTCAAAGCAGAACACAGTTTTACCTAAAAATGCTCTCAAAGATATATAATTAAAAAGGCAGATGAGAAAAAGTCTCAGGACCCAGGGGGCCCCCTGGCTGGAATGCAGGGTTGGACAGGGTTAAGGGCGAGCATGCTGTAGTGGGGGCGGGGGCGCCTGGGAGAACCTGGCTCGGCTCAGCAGGTTGAACGCCAGCACAGCCAAGTACATGATTCAAGTCCAGTTGGGCACACCCAGCAGGACAGGGTGCAGCCGAGTCTCCAAGGGTGCCTTGAGCCCCCAGCCCCTTCCCTCTGGGGTTTGTCATAAAGCCCAGCGGGTTCCCCCGGAGCCAACGCCCTGGTTTCCATGGGGGTGTTGGCTTCCAGGTGTGGAGGGTCCCAGCCCTCCTGCTGGCCCCCCTTGCCCAGCCTGCCTCCACCCGGCGGCACTTGCTGATGGCCTCCCACGGCCACAGCTGGTGTCTGCCACCTTGGTGTCACGGTGGTCCTCATCCTTCCACAGAACTATTTCCTCAGTCGCGCCCAAAGCCTGTGTGGCCCCGAGCGCAGCGCCGTCCCTGACTCACTGCGCTGGCTCTGCCATCCCCTGGGCCAGAAGTTCTTCATGGAGCGGAGCTGGTCAGTGAAGTCGGCTGCCAAGGAGAGTCTGTACTGTGCCCAGAGGAACCCAGGTGAGAACACCTTGCCCCCTGGGGGCCCCTGGTGCTGCCCCCAGACACGTGGAGACACAGGGTGCCTTGGCCGTGAGTTCCCTACACTCAGGAGCTCGGGAGCCTGGTTGCCAGCTTGCCACTGGGCCACTCAGAGCCCATGGTCCTGGCATCAGTCACCCCGCCACACGTCCCCAAGGGTGACTGAGTGTGCCAGTGGGATCTTGCCCTTGTGCCGGGCGCTGTGGAGACTCAGAGGCTGTAGAGGAGCTGCTGGCTGGCCCTGCTCTCCTGCTTCTGCCGGAAAACAGACAGACATAGACGGAGCAGTTAGGGAACAACAGGCGACAGACGGTCGTCAAGTGCTCAGGGTGGTGGCAGAGACAGGGCTCCGGGCATCGGGAGGAGAGGCCGGTTGGCTGTCCCCCGTGTCTGATGGTGATTTGAGTCGACTCGCCCGGCCTCGCAGCGGGCAGGAGAGGCCGGTCGGGTTGGCCCAGGCTTGAGCAGCCAGTGGCTTTGTCCTGTCCGCGCTTTTCCTCTCTCTGAACCAGGCGTGTGGGAGTCAGACGTGGTTGGCAGGTTCAGGAGTGTGTGTCAAGCATTTTGTGGGGAAGGCAGGGTCCACTGTCATTTCTTCTCAGAAACTCTGTTGTTTAAAGTACGAATGACGTGCGGCCCCAGAGAGGAAGGGCGAAAGCAGAAGCCGTCATCAGTCTCCAATGCCTGGCCAGGCTGCTCTGTCTGCAGCGGAGGCTGCCCCTGGCCCTCATGCCTCTGATGGCTCTGGTTCTAGGCCTTGTTGCCCAGAATATACTCCTGAGTGTCCTGCCTCCTTGTCCTTGTCAAGTTGAAGCCCACACGTCTGTGGCATGTGAATGAGGGGAAGGGCCTGTTGACGCCGTATTTGGGGCTTGCCAGTCGGGGGACTTGGTGACAGGCAGCTGTCATTACCAAGCATTGCTAGGCCTCTTATTTAATCGCCTCAGCCAGACAACTTCTGGCCATGGGTCTTGTGCAAAGGTTCTTAAGCGGGAGCTGGCTCTTCCTCACCCTGTCAGGCAGGAGCCTCGGTGGCCGTCCTGAGCCACAGGAGAAGGGGTGGCCTCTGAAACTTGGGGTGGGTATCCACCTTCCCGGTTTCTGTTTGCTGATGAGGGTCGTGGCCACCACCTTACTGCTCCCAGCCTTGAAAGCGAGGACTGAGCATTATGCTAAGAGACATAGCACCCCTCATGCCGCCCCCGCCACACTGGAGCCAGTCCAGAACTCATGTAGTCTTGGACTTGGCCACCCTCCCCCCACCCACCCCCACTTCTGACTGTTCAGCGAGCAGTTCTGGGGTTTGGTTGGGGAGGTTTGTCCCTATTCAGAGGGGACATCTGCTCCTTGGGTTCCTCTCCTATGCCCTGTTTTCTCTGTAGGACAAACTGAGCTCCTAAGTGAGTCCCACTCACCCCTCTCCTGGGTTCCTCTTCTCCAGCCGACCCCATTGCCCAGGTGCACCAGGCCTTCTGTAAGAACCTGCTGGAGCGAGCAGTGGAGTCCTTGGTAAAACCTCAGGCCAAGAAGAAAGCTGCAGACCAAGAAGAGGAGAGCTGGTGCGGACCTTGGATATGCATCCCCACCCCTGCCCCCGCCTCAGGCTCCCTCCCTGGGTAGTGCAGATGGGGCTCTGAGATCCACCTCCCTTAAGGAAACGAGCCCCAGTGTGGGAGCTGCAGGGAAATCCAGTGACTCTTTGGTGTTGATGTCTCAGGCCTCGCAGCCCCATGAGAGCCCTCTGTGGGCTCACAGCTGGCTTCTTTGCCTCTTGCTGCCTCACCAAGTATATTACTTCCCTCTTTTCTCCTTTCTACCTGTCTCGATATCTATATCATCTATATACATACCTGTATCACCGAGTGGAGTCAGTTCTTGGAGCAGGTCGGGGATTTGATTTCTTTTGCTTTGCCCTTTGGCAGGGGGAGGGTGGCCTCTGGAATGGAGCGTGGGTAGGTCAGCAGAAGGCAGATATCTTGGGGACCCAGACCTGCACCAAGAGGTCAGGCGATGTCTTATTCTTACAGAGTCACCAAGCACAGTCTTTCCTTCACAGAGTCGTCAGACCTGAGAGGCAGACAGGTACCAGCATCACTCTCCTTCAGGGCCCAGGTCCTGACGAGAGTACACCTGGGCAGAGAAGGGGTCTCCTGCCTGGGGGATCAGAAAACTTCTGGGCAGAGACCATGGTTGAATTGGGTCTTGAAGAGTGAGGGATGAAGGAGAAACCTTGCTTTTCCCACAGAGAGGAGTGTCAGGAACAGTGTCAGGGAGGCCTGGGGCAAGCCAGAGTGGTTGGTGGGGGCAGTGCTCGGGGTGTGCCTGGCCTTGTGGGTCTCAGAGCTGGGGGCTGACCAGCCAGGCTGTGAGTGAGGTCCTTGTATATACTCGATGTGAGTGAGACCCTTTCTTTTCTTTCCAGTGAATTCTCCAGCGCTCTCGAGTACCTGAAATTACTTAACTCTTTTGTGGACTCCGTGGGGATTGTGACCCCCCCCTTCTCCAGCAGCTCCGTGCTCAAGTCGGCCCTTGGTAAGCACCTTGCAGGCGGCTCCACGGGCCTCAGGCTGCTTGACTCCGTCCTTCACAGCCCTGGCATCTTGAGGGCCCAGGATTGGTTATGAGTCTGCCACTCAAGAACCTTCTCTGGCTCTGAGGTGTGTTTCTGCGGTCCCCACATCACCCCCACCCACAGTTCCCCTCACTGGGCTGTGTTTTGGGGACAGGAAATCATGATGCTGCTAGAAGTGGGATGACAAGTGAGTCAGTGATGCTGGCTGGAACAGGTCAGGAATGCTCCCAGATGCCCAGAATGGGCAGCGAGTGGTCCAGGCCCTAGGGGCTGGTGGGGGTACTCACCTTTCAGTACACAGTGGTTCCTGGGGCTGCTCTTGGGTCTGATGCTCTCTGCCGGAGAAGCCTTTGATCCGGTGTCCGTACTGCTCCGGCACCCACTGCCTCGGATGGCCACACAACTGCCGACTGAACTGGCGGCAGGACACTCTGCTTCCGTCTCTAAACTGTCGTCCAGGTGACAGCATGACAGCAGCCGCCTCTCACGCGGCTGAGGCTGCGGGAGAGGGCGTGGAGCTTCTTCTGACAGCTCTCCCCATGGGGGGCAATATCCCAGAGGAGCAGCCTCCCCATCGTGACCTCTGACCTCATGGCCTGTCTCATTGCCGAGCTGAGAAAACAACACGCTGTTAGGCATTTCACGTGCAGGTTCACTAAGAGAACTAGGCCTCAGAGAGGAAAACACTAGAAGGATTCTACCTGCACCGTTACTATACATATTCTGGAAATACTGTTTTTCACAGCTGTTGGAAGTTTGGGCTGTTTGCAGCTTCTTCCTTAAAAATAACACCACAGTGAATGTCTTTTTTTTTCTCTGTTTAGGCTCGTCTCTTTGTGATGGATTTTCAAAAATGAGATTCCTAGGTTAATAGGAGTGAACATTTTTAAGGCTGTTAAGGCAAATTGCCAAACACGTTCTGAGATGGGGCTGGTGGGTGTGAGAGGGTGGCCCACAGGCCCCAGTCCGTCGTCGGGAGGGAGAGACAGCACAAACGGGGGCTCTAGTTTCTGCGATCCTAGAACGGCGTTTGGTTCTATTCGCCTCTAGGCCCAGACGTCGTCTGTCGGTGGTGGACGTCTGCCATCACCATGGCCGTCAGCTGGCTCCAGGGAGATGACGCCGCTGTGCGCACTCACTTCACCGAAGTGGAGCGGGTCCCCCAGGCCCTGGAAGTTACAGAGTGCGTAGCCCTCCTTGACCTCTTGCCTGCTTCTCTCCAGGAAAGCCCCCGGTGCCAGCAGGTGCCAGGCTAGCTGGGTTAGTGGGAAAGGGGAGCAGGTCTGCATGGCCATCAGCACGAAGGGTCAGGCAGAGATGAAGCGAGGAACAAGAGCGCCACGGAGACTGCAGATGCGGCGAGCCGTGTGTGTGTGTGTGTGTGTGTGTGTGACAGAGACTGCAGATGCGGCGAGCCGTGTGTGTGTGTGTGTGTGTGTGTGTCACAGAGACTCCAGACTTGGCAAGCTGTGTGTGTGTGTGTGTGTGACCCCAGCAGCCCTCAGTGCTACTCGCGGGGCTCCTCACTCAGGCTGACAGGCAGGGAGAGCCGGTGGCTCCTTCTACTACAGAAGGTCCCGGTGGAGCCTGGCAGGCCAGCGCTGGCTTGTAAGGCCTGGGGATCCTCTCGTGTGCCAGCGCTGAGTCCCATTTCCTCTCAACCACCCTCCACCCCACCAGCTGAAGCATTAAAAAGGCCTTTAGCATAAGGCATCACTAGAGAGCTTTTGACATTGCTCTTGGGGACTCATGCCTGCCTCTTAGGGCCATTTGTCCTGTATCGGTGGGCAGCCTGCCAACACTCTGGCTGCTTCTGACTGGATCTGAGTGTCCCTGACATCTTCTGCCACTTGGAGAAATTGTGAAACACCCCAAGGCAGGAAGGCACCACTGGGTCTTTCCTCAGAGCCAAGGCTGTCGCGTTTCCCGCCAAGTGGGCATTTACCCGGTAGAGTAGGAGAGAGCCGAGGAAAGCAGGTTTAGGCAGCTTCAACACTCCCAGTTTCATTTAAGTGAAAGAAAGTGAAGTCGCTCAGTCGTGTCTGACTCTGCGACCCTGTGGACTATAGCCCACCAGGCTTCTCCGTCCATGGGATTCTCCAGGCAAGAATACTGGAGTGGGTTGCCATTTCCTTCTCCAGGGGATCTTCCCAACCCAGGGATCGAACCCAGGTCTCCTGCATTACAGGCAGACGCTTTAACCTCTGAGCCACCAGGGAAGCAGCCATTTAAGTAACCCCCTTTTAAGCTCTGACCAGTGAATACCCACCCAGGATGTGTTGTCTCCCAGCTGACACACCCAAGCAGACTGAGGCCTAATGGGTAAACTGTCTAAAGTCTTCTCACTTGTAAGAACAGGCCCTGGGGTACAGCTAAGACCCCTGCAGGCATTCCTTCCCCCCAAATTCAGCCACCCGGGGCCCCTTTGCTCTTTAGTTGTGGTGATGCTGTGGGATGCCTCCCCACCCCATCCTCCCCACTCTCGCCCTGATCTGCTCCCTGAAATGAGGCTGTTTCTCCAGAGTTGAGCACCCGGCCTCTGCACCTTAGCGAGTGAGTGCAGATAACAGGGCCGACACGTATATCCCCACGGGGAGCGGCAAGTGGTACTGTGGCTTCTGTACAGATGAGGAAACTGAGGCATGGTTGTTGTGTTTTTTTTTTCACTTTTTGCTCTTCTGCTTTTTTTTAAACTTTATCTTATGTTGGAATCTAGCCGATTAACAAGGAGAAGGCAATGGCACCCCACTCTAGTACTTTTGCCTGGAAAATCCCATGGATGGAGGAGCCTGGTAGGCTGCAGTCCATGGGGTCGCTAAGAGTCAGACATGACTGAGCAACTTCGCTTTCACTTTTCACTTTCATGTACTGGAGAAGGAAATGGCAACCCACTCCAGTGTTCTTGCCTGGAGAATCCCAGGGACGGGGGAGCCTAGTGGGCTGCAGTCTGTGGGGTCGCACAGAGTTGGACATGACTGAAGAGACTTAGCAGCAGCAGCAGCCGATTAACAATGTTATCACAGTTTCAGGTGAACAGCAGAGGGACTCACCCATACACAGACTTGTACCATCCTCCCCCTGAGGCACAGATGGTTTGAATGACCGTTTTGGGTGGCTTCTCAGTGACTGTTGGTGGTGGGCCCACCAACAATCTCTGTGGCCGGGATCTCTGATCCCTTCTCCTTGGTCACATGCCACATTCGGGGGTCTCCTGCACCCCTCCACGATTCCATTATCGACTCAGCAAGTGCTTAGCTGAGGGCATACTTGGTGTCAGCTGAGTTCTAGTCTCTGGGAGGCTGTGGTGAATGAGACAGCAAGTTACGGCCATAAGCAAATAGACAGTGGCCTGCCCCACTCAGCTCTCTGCTCTGGGAGCTGTGGCCTCTGCTGGCTCCAGTCTTGGCTCTCAGGAAGCAGGCAGCACATTGCGGGGAGACGTTCTGGGCCAGAGGCAGGTCAGCCTTCAGGAGTTCACACAGAACCTGGTGAGGGCAGGAGGCTCACAAACCGACAGCTGGTGTCAGGGGAGCAGGGGACCTGACCCAGGGGGCAGCCAGAGGAGGCTTGCAGGGGGCAGGGCAGGAGAAGGAGGACCGGCGGGCCGGCTGGTGAAACGGGTCTTAGGAACAAGTGGGGAATGGTGAAATAGGGCATTCCAGGCAAAGGCAGCCACATCAGCAGAGGCGAGGAGTGAGGAAGGGAGCAGAGATGAGCTCCGGTTGCCTGGAGCCTGGAGCGGGTCAGAGGCTGAGAAGGGCCTCGTTCAGCGCCTGCTCTCCCCTCCCCTCACTTCCTTCTGCAGCCATGCTCCCACCTGGATGTTCTCACACGTGTCAGACACTCAGGGCCTCTGCATCTGCCGCACCCCTTTCCAGAGCCCTCCTCCTTAGAAATCCGCGTGCCTTTTTCCCTCAGGTTCCTTCTGCGTGAGTGTCACCTTTCCCGTGAGGACATCCTTGGCCATCCTTTATAAAACGCCACCTGCTGGCTCTGGGTGACTCTCCTTCATGGCTCTCGCAGCGCCTGGCATTACACACTCAGTATCTAATGTGTTGATCATCCGACTCCTTCACTAGGACATGAACACTGCACATTTCTGGAGTGAAGAGGATGCTTACGGCCTGGGAGCCTCCCTCGCTCAGGACCAGCAATTCCAGTCTGGAGCTGGGACCTAGAACCATTATGGTGGCCTTTAGTCCTGCAGACCCACTTGTCACAGCAGTGTGGGGGCAGTGGTTGCTGGCTTGGGCTCCCCACCTTCATTCTGCCCAGGTTACGTGCACTGACCTCTTGCCTCTCACCTCTGTCACCACCCAGGAGCCCCCTAGTGAAGGCCATCTTCCACACCTGCAGAGCCATGCACGCCTCACTCTCCGGGAAGGCGGACGGGCAGCAGAGTTCCTTCTGCCACTGCGAGAGAGCCAGTGGCCACTTGTGGAGCAGCCTCAACGTCAGCGGGGCCACCTGTGACCCTGACCTTAACCATGTGAGTGGGGGCATATGGCCCCGGGAGGCGGTGCTCATCTCTGCTGGGAGATAGCACTCTGACCCACCATGAGCCCATCCGGCCTGTGGGGCTGCGCGGAAGGCAGGCCAGGCAGCAGCCGCTACCCCAGAGCCTGGCCCTGTGGCTCGAGGGGAGGCAGCATGTTCCCACCTGGGCCGCAGGTCCTGCGGGCCTCGGCACAGGCAACCCCAGGCGGACCCCGGCTGGCAGGCGCACGTCTGTCCTGCCCCCGCCCCTGCGCGCGCACCCTGGAGCAGGTGGCTGCGGTGCATTGTAGTTGCATTGCATGTTCCGGCGGCACCGTGCAATGTTTCCACAGTGCATCACAGAGGCCTGCCTGGCCCTCGAGAGACTCCCCGTGCCGGATAGAGGGACTGTGTCACTGCCGGGCCACGAGGCAGGGCCGTCCAGGGCGGGGGAGGGGAGGGGTGCACACAGTTGAGGGGGGCGCGTCATCTGCTCACCAGGAGGAGCCTGGTTCACTCCAGAATGGGAGGCAGGAGGTGTGTCCTGAGGGTCAGACTCTGAGGCCCTCACTAGGGTTGGTCTGGCACCTCTGGCTGAGGTCATCCCTGGGCCTGGACCCTGTGGTGAACCCGCGATAACATGCCACCCCCGCAGGTATACCAGCGGGGCCCGAGGCTCGCTCTGGGTGGTTCCTCTGGTGGGTCCAGTAGTGTTTGTCTTCATGGAGAACCGGATGAGTGTGAGGAGGAGAGAGAGGCTGCAGGCACCTATGAGGGAGAGTGGGCCCACAGAGGCTAGGGTCCCTCAGAGGGCAAAATTCAGCTGCAGGCTGCTACCTCACCTCTCAGAAATGCTGCCTTTGGTTGAGGAGAGGGGTCTCATTCACATTCTCCACCAGTGCTGTCAACAGCCAGAAAACCACTGTGCCCGAGGGTGGGGCAGCGCCGGGGAGGAAGGGATGCCAGGCTGGATGAGATGAGGAACAGCCTGGAGGCGTCCATTGGCGCCTGAGGGTGGGACATGACCCACCTTGAGAAGCACTGTTCTGGCACTGAGGGCCCTCAGGAGCTAGGCAACACCAGCATGGGCTGAGGCCACTGCCCTTTGTGACTCTCCTTTGTGACATTGCAGTCCTGTGTGGTGCCCGTTTTCTGGGTGGGGAAACATGACCTCAGAGGTGAGGTCATGTGTCAGGGCCACATAGCTATGGACAGGAAACCGTGAAAGATCTAGACTGGTGGATCCAAACCCCATCATTGAGCCGCTCTGCGGGTCTGCCTTCTTGGGTTCCTGTCTCCCCCGCCCACCACAGAGGCCACTAGGGCCAGACCTGGCCCCCATCTATGGAAGTGAGCCTATGCTCCCTGCTCCATCTCCAGGCTCTGATTCCCCTGCAAGGACAGGGCCTCTAGGCCAGCCATGGGCTCCCGGAGGTAGGAGGGGCTCCCAGAGGTGGGAGGGGCCTGTGACTTGCTGTCAGAACCGCCAGAGTTTTATTCCTACCCTTCTAGTGTCTCCTCCATGAGGCGCTGCCCCTCTCTGAGCCCTGGCTTCCTCACCCGCTCAACGGAAGAGCAGATTTCCCTATCAGGGGCTGTAGGAAGGACTAGATGTCATGAACTGAAACTCCCTCCCTGGCAGTTCTCTTGCTCCCTGATTTTCTGGGTCTCCCCTTTAATCCCAGAGCTGCCAGGTGTCCAGTCGGGGAAGACCTGGTGCGTGCAGGGACCCTTGCCTTGGTAACCGGCCAGTCACCTTCTCCTTCCTCATGGCCCACCACACAGGTGGTCCAGCTGCTGACCTGTGACCTGCTCCTGTCGCTGCGGACGACTCTGTGGCAGAAGCAGGCTGGAGCCAGCCAGGCCCTGGGGGAGACCTACCATGCGTCGGGCGCTGAGCTGGCTGGCTTCCAGCGGGACCTGGGCAGCCTGCGCAGGCTGGCGCACAGCTTCCGCCCAGCCTACCGCAAGGTAAGGCCCAGCCTGCTGCTGGGGAGGGTGGATCGAGGTGTCAGAACCGAGCCCAGCTCTGGCATGGGGTCGTGGAGTCGGCTGGCTGGTCAGGCCTGCGCTCGGTCCCATTCACCCCTTTGTTTGGCCCATGCTATGTGTGCCCATCCCTGGAGCGTGGCAGTGAGCAGTCCACATGGCACAGACCGGCCAGCAGAGGCCTCGCCTCACCAGTTAGCACTCGGGAGCGAGAAGAGGCTCCTGGTCTGTGTGAGGACGGGGAGAAGGCCACGAAGGAGCACTGCTAGGCTTTCAGAGTGGGTGTCAGAATCCCCTAGAAATGTGATTAAGGCTTTTTCTGGGCCACTGGGGCTTCAGTTCTGTGCTTGAGAACTCTCCACGTAACATCCCCTTGGCAATGAGGGCAGTTGTATAACCCACTTAGTGGACTCAAATTGTTCCTGTGTTTACCTTTATTGCTAATTAAGAGTAATAAAACTCAACATATTTTCCCTGAATTGTTTTCCAAAAATTCAAGTGAGAAGGCCAGTGTTAGGGGTGGGGAAGGGCTGTATTTGGAAACGTGTGAAAAAGAAGGGCTTGGGGTACAGCTGCCCTCACCCTCGAGTGCTCTGGGACCCTCACGTGGTTGCATTGTAGCCCCTGTGTGCAGCGAGTCAGGACGGCCGCTGCAGATGAAATACAGTCATGTGAGAACCACCCCCTGCACGGTGGAAAAGAGGAAGTGCGCCCAGGGGCGGCGGCCTCCTCCCAAAACATCCCCACCTGCCTCCCCCTTCCCCGCCTCCACCCTGGCCTTCCAGAGCAGCGCCACCCTCCTCACACCCTGAGGTGTTCAGGTGTAGAAGATACTAGAGACCTAGGGAGACCCTCTTCTCCCC
>SJYW01025441.1:1821531-1872697 GCA_006410735.1 Raphicerus campestris
GCAGCCTGGCCAGGGTGGGCAGCGCAGCAAGGAGGCTGGCACCACAGTCCAGGGCCGGGGAACAAGCCAGCAGTTGTTTCGGAGAAAAGAGGGACGTGATGGAATGAGGGGAGCGGGGCTACGCCGCCCCCAGGTTTCTGGTTCTGGAAACTCAGACGGCCTGCCTTCAGGAGACCAGGGCCCACTGCCTCTCCGTCCCCTGCCCACGGGCCAGCAACTCCGTGGCAGGAAGGTGTAGGCGGTGGGGCAACTGCAAAGGAGAAGTGGGTCTGGGGTGGGGGTGTGGGTATAAGTGTGGGTGTGTGTTGAGGGGGTGGGGGAGCCAGGAGCCTGCACAGGAGCCAGGGCAGGGCAGGCCCTCCTAGGGGGCAGAGGGGCAGGGGCAAGTCTGGAAGACTGGGTCCCCCTCCCCACCCCATCACTACTGATGCTGCTATTACCTGTTAGCCGTGGGACTGCCGAGCCCTTAATATCAATCATCAGGCATCTCTTCTAACCTCTGAGTGTGTGTGCTCTTGGCGACCCCACGGACTGTACCCTGCCAGGCTCCTCTGTCCTTGGGACTTCCCAGGCAAGAACGCTGGAGTGGGTTGCCATGCCCTCCTCCCTCCAGGGGCTCTTCTTGACCCAGGGATCGAAACTGCATCTCTTGTGTCTCCTGCCTTGGCAGGCTTGATCTTTACCTTTGTGCCACCTGGGCAGCCCCTTCTTAGAAGCTGAGTGCCGAACAATTGGGCAGACGGAGCTGTCTCAGGAACCTTGGGGAGAACCTATGTCCGGGGGACAGGAGGGCTGGGTCTGGGGTCGTGTACACAAGCCCCCCTGCGCGGGTGGCCCTGGGCCTCTGTCTTCCTGCAGCCGCTCTGGCCCTGGAGGAGAGCAGAGGTGGCGGCCGGCAGGGCCTCAGGCCATTCGGGGAGAGCAGCGCCTGGTGGCGCAGGCCTCCTGGAAGGAAAGAGGTCCTCACTGGACACACAGGCTTCCCGGGCGCCTCCTGCGTGCCTGCAGAGGCAGGGGCTGGGGACAGAGCTGGCGACAGGACTCTTGTGTGGATGGAGCCTGCGGGGGGTCTGACTCCAAACATTTTCGCTGTGCTTCCTAAATAGGGAAGCAGGGAGACCTTGAATCTCTGTTGTTCGGATGACTTAGGGGTTAAGAAATTTCGGGACTTTCCTGGTAGGCCGGTGGTTGAGACTCTGAGCTTCCACTGTAGGGGGCACAGGGTTGAATTTCTGCTCAGGGAACTAAGATCCTACATGCTATGTGCTGCCACAAAAAAAAAAAAAAGAGAGAGAGAAAGAGAAATTTCACCATCAGACCATATGATAGAAGTTTATTTCTCAATGTATTTTTTCATATCCTCTGAAGTCAAATTTATTACTTTTTAAAATTCACCATCTGTATCACTTTTTAACTGTGAGATACGACCAAGAGGGAGGAGTTAAGTTTCTAAAATCAAATGTGGTTCAAGCAAATGTCCCCTGTGCTCTCAACACTTTTTAACTTGGTATCATTACTCTATGTATGCGCAAGTAGAAAATTAGTTTAATTCACTGAGTTTTTTAAAAAAAATATGATTAATTTGAGTCTATCAGGGAAAACAGTCTCCTTTGATCTGTGTCCCCCAAAATACCCCCCAAAACACCCTCCCCATGGTTCTGACACAGGTGCTATCATGATGTCATTTTTTTTCATATGGAGAAACAGGGGCTGTGAGGGGCAGAGGGATGACCCTGCACCTATGGGNTCTGGAAACTCAGACGGCCTGCCTTCAGGAGACCAGGGCCCACTGCCTCTCCGTCCCCTGCCCACGGGCCAGCAACTCCGTGGCAGGAAGGTGTAGGCGGTGGGGCAACTGCAAAGGAGAAGTGGGTCTGGGGTGGGGGTGTGGGTGTAAGTGTGGGTGTGTGTTGAGGGGGTGGGGGAGCCAGGAGCCTGCACAGGAGCCAGGGCAGGGCAGGCCCTCCTAGGGGGCAGAGGGGCAGGGGCAAGTCTGGAAGACTGGGTCCCCCTCCCCACCCCATCACTACTGATGCTGCTATTACCTGTTAGCCGTGGGACTGCCGAGCCCTTAATATCAATCATCAGGCATCTCTTCTAACCTCTGAGTGTGTGTGCTCTTGGCGACCCCACGGACTGTACCCTGCCAGGCTCCTCTGTCCTTGGGACTTCCCAGGCAAGAACGCTGGAGTGGGTTGCCATGCCCTCCTCCCTCCAGGGGCTCTTCCTGACCCAGGGATCGAAACTGCATCTCTTGTGTCTCCTGCCTTGGCAGGCTTGATCTTTACCTTTGTGCCACCTGGGCAGCCCCTTCTTAGAAGCTGAGTGCCGAACAATTGGGCAGACGGAGCTGTCTCAGGAACCTTGGGGAGAACCTATGTCCGGGGGACAGGAGGGCTGGGTCTGGGGTCGTGTACACAAGCCCCCCTGCGCGGGTGGCCCTGGGCCTCTGTCTTCCTGCAGCCGCTCTGGCCCTGGAGGAGAGCAGAGGTGGCGGCCGGCAGGGCCTCAGGCCATTCGGGGAGAGCAGCGCCTGGTGGCGCAGGCCTCCTGGAAGGAAAGAGGTCCTCACTGGACACACAGGCTTCCCGGGCGCCTCCTGCGTGCCTGCAGAGGACAGGGGCTGGGGACAGAGCTGGCGACAGGACTCTTGTGTGGATGGAGCCTGCGGGGGGTCTGACTCCAAACATTTTCGCTGTGCTTCCTAAATAGGGAAGCAGGGAGACCTTGAATCTCTGTTGTTCGGATGACTTAGGGGTTAAGAAATTTCGGGACTTTCCTGGTAGGCCGGTGGTTGAGACTCTGAGCTTCCACTGTAGGGGGCACAGGGTTGAATTTCTGCTCAGGGAACTAAGATCCTACATGCTATGTGCTGCCACAAAAAAAAAAAAAAGAGAGAGAGAAAGAGAAATTTCACCATCAGACCATATGATAGAAGTTTATTTCTCAATGTATTTTTTCATATCCTCTGAAGTCAAATTTATTACTTTTTAAAATTCACCATCTGTATCACTTTTTAACTGTGAGATACGACCAAGAGGGAGGAGTTAAGTTTCTAAAATCAAAAGTGGTTCAAGCAAATGTCCCCTGTGCTCTCAACACTTTTTAACTTGGTATCATTACTCTATGTATGCGCAAGTAGAAAATTAGTTTAATTCACTGAGTTTTTTAAAAAAAATATGATTAATTTGAGTCTATCAGGGAAAACAGTCTCCTTTGATCTGTGTCCCCCAAAATACCCCCCAAAACACCCTCCCCATGGTTCTGACACAGGTGCTATCATGATGTCATTTTTTTTCATATGGAGAAACAGGGGCTGTGAGGGGCAGAGGGATGACCCTACACCTATGGGGGGAGGGGGGGCTGGGGTCTGTGTCAAGTTGAGCATGAAGTGTGGCCTGTGCCTTTCAAGCCTCAAGGACAGGATGGGGAAGTAAGGACATTCTGCCTGGTGGACAAGCTCAGTGTCAGGGGCGTGGAGAGGGGAGGCCCCAGGGGCAGAGAGGCCCAGCCCCCAGATCTGGATGTGAAAGCACTCTGAGACCTGGGATGCCTGTGTTCTTTACTGAAAAATTAGTTTTATTTGTAATTTTGTGAGTAATATCTGAACATGTTCTCATGAAAAAAACCCTCACACAATACCGAAGTTGATGAGTAAGAAGGGGCATTTCTCTGCCGTTCCCTAGAGGGGGTCTGTTTTCACTTTGTTGAAGCCTTTCATCCCAGTCTTACTTTTACGCCTTTACATTCTCATGTACGTGCATTGAGAAAATCAGGTTTTGTGTTTCATAGAGAGAGGGGCCACGGGCTGTGAACTGGCCTGTCGGTCTGAGTGCTTGTTTTGGCTCTCCCATGTCATCTTTTTTTGGGGGGCCAAACCACATGACATGCAAGATCTTAGTTTCCTGACCAGGGATCCAATTTAGGTCCTGACAGTGAAGGCCTGGAGCCCTAACTGCTGGACCACCGGGGAATTCTGTCTCACTCCGTCTCATTTTGTCACAGCGGCGAGAGCCCCCAAGGCCGAGATTCCGTTTGCCTTTCTTTATTTTGGGGTGCCCCGGGTCTTCACTGTGAGAGGCTTCCTCTAGTTGCAGTGGGCAGGCTTCTCATTGCGGCGGCTTCTCTTTTTTATGGAGCAAGGGCTCAGTACTTGTGGGACGCAGGCTTGCGTTATTCCTCGCGTTATTCCTAGTTATTCCTCGGCGTGTAGAATCTTCCTGGACCAGGGATTGAACCCATGTCTCTTGCCTTGACATGGGGATTCCTATCCACTGTGCCATAAGGGAAAGCCCTCCTTTGCTTTTCTCATGTATTGGGGTTGGCTAAAAAGTTTAGTTTGGGTTTTTACCTAAGATGTTATGGAAAAACCCAAACTAAACTTTTGGCTAACAGATGTCATTTTAGCTCTGACATCCAGGACACTGCCAGAAAGTCTCCTTTCCTACCAGGGAGAGTGGGAAGGGTGTGATGTGGGACCTCTGTACATGGGGAAGGGTTGGGAGAGGCAGGGAGGTCAGCTCAAAGTCCTGGTGAGGCCAGAGGTCCCCAGGACCCCTCTCCCCTTGAATCCAAGTTACACAAGGTGAGACCTTGGAACAGGGGGACAGAGGTGGTAGTGCTCTCTGAGGCTGCTTGTCCAGGAAGCAGTTAGGAAGTCCTCGCCCAGGCTCCCAGGCCCCTCTGCCTATCCTTAAGGCCCCATCCCTGCCCCCACTACGTGCAGCCCCAGCAGATCTCTCAGCCTGGCCCCAGGCTGGGGGGCCTGGGCCCTCCATGTGAGGTCCAAAAGGAGACCTGGTCCCTCAGCCTCACAGGGAGAGGAGGCCCCCACCCTCTGGGGCCGGGGTTACAGGTACATAAGGTGGACAGAGATGCTGAGACTTGGCGAGTGGGGGGATGGGGAGCAGGACCCCCCACCCAAGGGGCCAGCCGTCCCCAGGCCTCATTCAGGGCACCACCCAGGAGG
This sequence comes from Raphicerus campestris, assembly GCA_006410735.1. Taxonomy (NCBI): domain Eukaryota; kingdom Metazoa; phylum Chordata; class Mammalia; order Artiodactyla; family Bovidae; genus Raphicerus; species Raphicerus campestris. The sequence goes on from SJYW01025441.1 coordinate 1,826,501, forward strand.
GACCGGGGACGTACCCTGGGTCAAGCAGTGTTCTAGGTTCTAGGGCGACAGCAGGGAACCACAAAGACACAGGCCCAACAGTGAGACCACAGAGGAGGTGAGGAGGTGAAGCATGCTGGGGAGGAAATGTCAGGAGCGCAGGGCGACAGGGAGGGCCGGAGCCTTGGGAAAGGCCCGGTGCGACCTTGGAACAGGAGGACAGAGGCCCAAGTGACCCCGAGGATGTCTGGGGAGGAGCGGGTGAGGCCGGGGGACCAACCAGCCGCAGCAACCGGGGAGACGGCAGGGTGCACGCCCACCACAGCCTGGCCCTGCACCCCCTTGTCTTGACCTGTGGGGAGGTGGCCTTGAGATCCTTCCTTTGCAGAGAACAAAGCAAGCTCAGGAGGGGGGATGAGCCAGGCAGCCCTGGGCCCTGAGCCTTCCTGCCACCGCCCCTCCATACCGCTTCTGCTGGTTGATGACATCGGCGGTGGGCGGGGGTTGGGGGTCTAGTCCAGCAAAGAACAGGACAGGGAGTTGGGGTCCCCTCTCAGCCTGCCCGGGCAACACTGTTACCCAGTCAGACCAAGCACCCACTACATGTTAGCGCCAGAGACACCCCCTCAGATGTCTCTGGTACCACCACCCTCCCCCCCGCCCACCAGCCAACACCACAGGGGTGTCCCCAGGTCACAGGCACCGGGGATGGCCACCCACTCTCCCGCCCAGAGCGGCTGTTCAGGGACCCCAGCCCCACCCCTAGGGTCACATGCGAATGGGCCTCACAGCTTTGGGTGCAGCAGGCTCCGCAGCCCACCCCTCAGCCTCCCCCTGTGTCTGTGAGAAGTCCTTTCACAATGATTCTCTGCTTGCACACTCGCAGCCCCAGGGGAGACTGAGCGGGGCAGGGGCGGTGGGGGAAGGGTTAGGTGAGTAGGCATGTTATGGAAAGGGTCCCTTTGAGCTGGAGTCCTGCCAGGTAGGCCTGGCCCAATACCAGGTGTGTTTGGGGAGAGACATCCCGCAGGGGGGCTTTAGTTCAATCACCTTCTGTGTTCATCTCGCCCTCCACACCCCTGGGCACAGCCAGCCAACTACTCTCCCCCCCAACCCCCGGGGCCACCATCTATGGAGGGCGTGGAGGGCCAGACCCCTGCAGGTGCGGTGCCTGGCCCTCGGGTTTCTCTGAGCCTCCTGAGGACCTCGCCAGGCCACGGGGCCTGGGGGTGGGAAGTGAGCTGCCCCAGGTCATGCTGAAGGTTGGCCAGACCCCGAGGCAGTGGGACGCAAAGGCCGGGTCCTTTCCCACTGCATCACTTCCCCTCTGTGGCCAGGCTGCTCTGTCTTAGCCACAGCCCCAGGCCGCCCCTGCCTCTGCTCGCTGAGGGGTGGCGGAGACGCAGGTGCCAGGCTCAGAGCCCCCTCCTGGGCAGGGAGGGGAAATAGCATCAGCCCGGGGCCGGGATGCTTGGGTCTGGGCAGCCTTCTTTGGAGCCCGAGCCCTTTGGGCCTCGGCTCGAGAGCTGCCTGCAACCCGGTGGCCTGAAGACCCAAAGAACCCTGTGCCCCTGAGCGAGCCCTGCCCCTCTGGCAGCCTCAGTGCCGCACCCTCACGGCGGGGGCCCCAATGTTCCCCTCCCTCCCCTGTGTTCTCAGGGAGCACGGAGCCTCGGGCTGCCCACTGCCTTGGACCTGCTGCCCAGGGGTCCATGCCCACCATCAGTAACCACCTCCGACGTGACCGCCCCGTGACTGTGGCCAGCCTGAGGTCTTCCATTAGCTTTGAGGTTATTTTTGTTTAACATCACAGCTTCTCACTCTCGGAGTGGCTGGGAAGATAGGGATCAGTTAGCTTGACCCCTATAGACAAGGAGATGCAGGCACATGACCCTGAGGGGCCTGCCTGTGAGCCTGTGACCCGTAAGCAGTCAAGGGCAGCCTTTCCCATCTCCCTCCCTGGCACCAGGCACCCGTGCCGGGCACCACAGGGGCGTCGAGACAGGCCCTACTTCACACCGGCTCCCGGACAGGGTCGCTGGCCTCCACTGCCTGGCTGGCTCCCAGACTTGAGGGCTCAGCTCTGCTGTGAGGCAGAGGCAGGGTTCCAGGGTTCCGGGGGCCCCGCTGAGCTCGCTGGAGCTGTGACAGCATGGAGCTCCCCCAGCACTTGGAAGGCTCCCAGGTCCTCGGCTGGAAAATGTGATGCCATTTCTCTTGTTAAATGGCACCAGGTGGCGAAGAAAATGTGGCACAGGGACGAGAGAGAGAGAGAGAGAGAGACCCGTGCTGGCTGGGGGTGGGGAGGGGGCATGGAGGACCCCAGTTGATTCCATCCCAGATGTGGCAGGCAGGGCGTGCCCACACCCCTGCTTGCTTCTGCTTAGACACGTCAGCCTGTCGCCCTCCGCTCCTCTCTAGCAGCCCTGCGGGGCCCCACTCTTTAGGGCCCAGACTCAGAGGGGCTGAAGACAAGGCTGATTTCTAGGACCCCAAGTCCTTCTGGGAAGCTGACCTCCTGGGCCTTGGCTGATCCTGTCTATCCCTTCGGAGACCCACTCCCCACCTCGGCACAGAAGGGGGCCTCCCTCCCCAGATGCGGAGGGAGTTCTTGGCTCCTGCTCCCCGCCCTCCCCTCCACGAGGCTTGCCCGTGCTAACGGGCCCCAGTCGGTGAAACGGCTCTTCAGGAGACTGTCTCCACACGGGCTGCTTTCTCGGGCACAAGGCCCACAAGTCCACCGTTTCTGGGTTCTCACTGCCCAGTAGAAATGACCAGACCTCTGTTCAACGACTGGGTGCACAAGAGAACAACCAGAGAGAAGCAGCAGAGAACTGGGCCCAGGGCTGGGCTCTGCCTCTGACTACCTGTGTGACTGTGGATGTGCCTCTGACGGCAAGTCTCGGTTTCGTTAAATGTGAAATGGGGAAACACTGTCAACTTCACACAGATCAGTGGGGAGGGCAGGTGGCAGGAGCAACTGTGTGAGAAGCGCTCTGTAAAGCGTGAAGCTCTGCAGAAGTCGGGGGACATCTGAGACCTGAATCAAAATCGCCACGGCTGGTTCTCAGTGGGGGCTGCCTGGAAGACCAGCCAGGACTCGGCAAACCTTACTGAGCGAGGACAGGGGTGGAGAGGAGCTCAGGAGGAGAGGAGAAAGGTGGGCCCCACCCTCATGACGCCTGCACTCAGGTTCAGGTTGGCCTATCCGTCAGTGAAGTGTGTGAGCTGCGACTGCCACGGCGATGTCAAAGCAGAGGCCCTGCGGCATTGGTACTGCCCAGGGCATCAAGCAGGGCCCGGCCTGAAGCCGGAGCGGGGGCTGGGAGGGCGCTGGGGCGCTGCAAGGAAACCAGGATCTGGCTCTCTTCCTCTCCCACCAGACCGCCTCCTCACCCAAGCTCCCACAGGAGTGTCCAGCCGGCCACAGGGGCACGGCTGCAGCTCACATCTGGCTGCCAGGGCTTCTGCAGCCTCACCTCAGCATGGCCAGATTCTAATCAGACCCCAAGGATAAGGAAAGCGGCCGTCATCGCACAGTCCCTTGCGGCCAGCTCAGAAACCAGCCCTTGCTCAGGCTCTCTCACTTAAGGCTTCATGGTGTAATTTGTAAGTTACAAAGCGCCAGCTTTGTAACTTAGCTCTGTGTGGTTTCACATACTAGTTCAAGTAACTGTTCGTGGAGTGCTTCCCTGGCGCCGTGCAAGCATTCACACGTGTATTATGAAATACATGGAGCACCCAAACAAGCGCAGGAGTAAGAGAACACACCTCAGGCACCTGACCTTTACCACCACGTCACTCACCCTCACGACGACAGCAGGGAAGCGCAACAATCTCCATCTAACACCTGGAGAAACAGGCTCCGCAGGCCCCGTGAAAACGGCAAGGCCAGGATGTGGAGTCGGACTGGGCTCACAGAGTTCAAGCTCCCGCTGCCCAACTCTTTTTAAAATATTTATTTGGCTGCACTGGGTCTCAGCTGGGGCGTGAAGGATCTTGAGTTGCGACATGTGGGATCTAGTTCCCTGACCAGGGGTCGAATCCAGGCCCTCGGCATTGGGAGCGCGGAGTCTTAGTCACGGGACCAGGGAAGTCCTTACCCACTTTGCCTCTTAACTGTTTGGAGTCAGTTTCCTCATCTACAAAATCAAAGTGGTGGATGAGTTCAGTGATGTTCAAACTTTTAGCCATGGACCCTTTGTTCAAATGAAGTCTCAAGAGGAAAGACGTCAGATGGATGAAGACTTGGGGCTCTGCTGGGGTGGGCATGAGAGGGGTGGGGGGCTGGAGTTCGACCAGCTGAACTGCCCCCACCGATCCCCCCCAGTACTTCCTGTTGGAACACGAGGACAAGGACTTTGGGCCCTGAGGGAACTGCCCGCTGACCCAGGCCTGCCAAGCCTTGGCACCATCTCCAGCAACAGTGACTGTTGGCCTGGGCACCCAGCCGCAGAGGAGGGCAGCCAGGGGCCTCATAGGTCCTCCAGGGAGGGGTTCTCGGAGCTCCTCAGCAGGGACAGCAGGTTCAGGGCCGAGACACCAGGCACGTGGCCTGCGCAGATCTGCAGCAGGCGGACCAGGCGCTGCGCCATGGTGGCACGGAAGTCTTCTATCTGCAGAGGAGACAGGACCCTGGTGAGGCGGCGGCCAGAGGGGAGCTGGGGCAAAGACACGGGGAGAGCCCTGGGCACTGCTGACCCCAGGACCACTCCCCTGTCCACGCAAAACCTCACCGAGCAGCTTCCAACCACCTCAGCTTATGGAAACCCTTCAGACACCCTCCAGGGATACAAGAGATGCTGACCCCTACTCCAGAAGAAACAAAGGCTCAGCAGGCGGGGCCGGCGGGGTCAGCGACACAGTCCAGAGGCACAGTGGGCGACTGTCGAGCTGGGGTCTGAACCAGGGCTAGCCCCAACCAATGCTGGGGCGGCACCCCCTGGGATATCTCTGAGATGGACACGCCCAGGTTGGAAAGGAGGGGTGGGGAGAGTGGCCCTCACGGAGGACAGGGAGGTGCCATCAACAGACGGTCCCTATACCAGGGCCATGGAAGGGCTAGTGGGCCCAGAGGAGCCGTGGGATTAGGCAGAGGCAATCAGACTGTATGATGTGAGAGTTATAAGGAAAGCTGAGTGCCGAAGAATTGCTGCTTTTGAACCATGGTATTGGAGACTCTTGACAGTCCCTTGGACTGCAAGGAGATCCAACCAGTTCATCCTATAGGAGGTCAGTCCTGGGTGTTCACTGGAAGGACTGATGTTGAAGCTGAAACTTCAATACTTTGGCCACCTAATGCACCTTTTCATTTGAAAAGACCCTGATGCTGGGAAAGACTGAGGGCAGGAGGAGAAGGGGACGATGGAGGATGAGATGGTTGGATGGCATCACTGACACATGGACATGGGTTTGGGTGGACTCTGGGAGTTGGTGACGGACAGGGAGGCCTGGCATGCTGCAGTTCATGGGGTCAGGAAGAGTCGGACATGACTGAGCAACTGAACTGAACTGAATCAGACTGTGCGAAGGCCCCAGCTGGCACGGGTGAATGAGCTGCTCCAGAAAGGTAGAAGAATAAACGGTGATGCTCAGATGGCCTCCCCCGGCACCTCCTGCTCCTGTTCCCTGTCTAACTGGGGAAAGAGCGCCACCATCCGCCCAGTCACCCAAGCTAGAGCCGGGACATCCTCAAGCCCCCTGCTCTTACTCTGTCTTGTCACCTGTGAGTCCTGGGTTCCAAGTCCAGGGGCGACATCTCAGTCCTCACACACTGGCCTCGTTCTCAGCAGGGTCTCCTCTTAGTGGAGTCTGAGGCAGCTGCTGCCTCCCTNTGCAGCAGGCGGACCAGGCGCTGCGCCATGGTGGCACGGAAGTCTTCTATCTGCAGAGGAGACAGGACCCTGGTGAGGCGGCGGCCAGAGGGGAGCTGGGGCAAAGACACGGGGAGAGCCCTGGGCACTGCTGACCCCAGGACCACTCCCCTGTCCACGCAAAACCTCACCGAGCAGCTTCCAACCACCTCAGCTTATGGAAACCCTTCAGACACCCTCCAGGGATACAAGAGATGCTGACCCCTACTCCAGAAGAAACAAAGGCTCAGCAGGCGGGGCCGGCGGGGTCAGCGACACAGTCCAGAGGCACAGTGGGCGACTGTCGAGCTGGGGTCTGAACCAGGGCTAGCCCCAACCAATGCTGGGGCGGCACCCCCTGGGATGTCTCTGAGATGGACACGCCCAGGTTGGAAAGGAGGGGTGGGGAGAGTGGCCCTCACGGAGGACAGGGAGGTGCCATCAACAGACGGTCCCTATACCAGGGCCATGGAAGGGCTAGTGGGCCCAGAGGAGCCGTGGGATTAGGCAGAGGCAATCAGACTGTATGATGTGAGAGTTATAAGGAAAGCTGAGTGCCGAAGAATTGCTGCTTTTGAACCATGGTATTGGAGACTCTTGACAGTCCCTTGGACTGCAAGGAGATCCAACCAGTTCATCCTATAGGAGGTCAGTCCTGGGTGTTCACTGGAAGGACTGATGTTGAAGCTGAAACTTCAATACTTTGGCCACCTAATGCACCTTTTCATTTGAAAAGACCCTGATGCTGGGAAAGACTGAGGGCAGGAGGAGAAGGGGACGATGGAGGATGAGATGGTTGGATGGCATCACTGACACATGGACATGGGTTTGGGTGGACTCTGGGAGTTGGTGACGGACAGGGAGGCCTGGCATGCTGCAGTTCATGGGGTCAGGAAGAGTCGGACATGACTGAGCAACTGAACTGAACTGAATCAGACTGTGCGAAGGCCCCAGCTGGCACGGGTGAATGAGCTGCTCCAGAAAGGTAGAAGAATAAACGGTGATGCTCAGATGGCCTCCCCCGGCACCTCCTGCTCCTGTTCCCTGTCTAACTGGGGAAAGAGCGCCACCATCCGCCCAGTCACCCAAGCTAGAGCCGGGACATCCTCAAGCCCCCTGCTCTTACTCTGTCTTGTCACCTGTGAGTCCTGGGTTCCAAGTCCAGGGGCGACATCTCAGTCCTCACACACTGGCCTCGTTCTCAGCAGGGTCTCCTCTTAGTGGAGTCTGAGGCAGCTGCTGCCTCCCCGGCAGGCTGTTTCTCCCTGGCTCCCGGGACTCACCCGCCCTCAGCTTTTCCTTCCACCTCTCAGGTCTTCCTGCTTTGTGCAACATCTCACGGCTGGGGTGGGGGTGGGGAGCAAGGGGCTGGGCTTCTCAGGCTGAAAACTCCAGAGCTGACCCTGACTCTTTTTCCTCTCCTGTCTCACAGGCAGGCCATCTGCACACCTGTAGCCCCACCCTGGAAACAACCAGCATCAGAGACCATCCTCCCCCTTCCCCAGCCACCACAGAGCCCAGACCACTCTGAACTCTTCCAGACACAGTCCCCAGGCCCCTTTTCCCATTTCTGCCCTTGCCTCCCTTCAGTCTACTCCCCTCCCAACAGCTGGAGGGGCCCCATTCAAATCCCAAGTCGGGCTGCGGCCCTCCCTGGCCCCACACCCCTCCGCTGCCCCGGGGTAACTCAGAGTGAAAGCCGCCACGCCTTCACTGCGACCCACAGCGCCCTGCTGATCTGGCCCAGTGTCAGTCCCCGGCTCTGCTCCAGCACCCACGGCTCCCTGTGGGCCTCGAGCACGGCAGGCGGCGTCCAAACTCAGGGCCTCTGCACTCACAGTTTCTCCAGCCTCGGGGGCTTTCCCACCAGGAGGCTCCACGGCGCCTCCCTTCACGTCTTCACTTAAAGGTCAGATTTTTAGGGAGTCCTTCACCCCCATTTCAATCCTGTCACTTTACCACACCTGACGCGTCGCGTTTCTGTGCTCTCACACAGCACGCATTCCACTTCCTTACCGCGTTTCCTCCACCGGAACAGAGTCGGGAGTGCTAACACTGCTTTGCTCTGTGCTGCCCCCGAGAGACCAGAGCGACACTGGACAGGCTGTGAAAGGGCAAGTGAAGTCGCTCAGTCGTGTTTGACTCTTTGCGACCCCGTGGACTGTAGCCCACCAGGGCCCTCTCTCCATGGGATTCTCCAGGCAAGAATACTGGAGTGCGTTGCCATTTCCTTCTCCAGGGGAACTTCCCGACCCAGGGATCGAACCCAGGTCTCCCGCATTGCAGGCAAGCGCTTTAACCTCTGAGCCACAGGCTATAAGTTACGTTAAGAAATATCTGTTAAAGAAATCCTCTGGGCTTTGTGGCCTTGGCCTCCAAACGGTCCCTCCAAACGGCCGCTGCTCTCACTCAGACTCCACGGTCTGCTTCCTGCAGCCTCATCCCCAGCCTCCTGNCTGGAGTGGGTTGCCATTTCCTTCTCCAGGGGATCTTCCCGACCCAGGGATCGAACCCAGGTCTCCCGCATTGCAGGCAAGTGCTTTAACCTCTGAGCCACAGGCTATAAGTTATGTTAAGAAATATCTGTTAAAGAAATCCTCTGGGCTTTGTGGCCTTGGCCTCCGAACGGTCCCTCCAAACGGCCGCTGCTCTCACTCAGACTCCACGGTCTGCTTCCTGCAGCCTCATCCCCAGCCTCCCGCCTCTGGCTGGGCCTCCTCCCATCCACACACCTTACTCCAGAGACGTGGCCCCCCGAGAGCTGAGCCCATTGTGACTGCCCCGACGCCGACGGGAAGGAACAGCTGGATTGACTGCCTGGCTTCCAAAGCCCTGCGGATCCTCCTGCCACAGCAGGTGCGACNGTCGGTGTTAAGGCCGCTGGACAAGCTGCCTGGCCTGAACGCGGCCACCATCTTGGTAGGCGTCAGCAGCCCCGATTCCCGCGCCCGCCCTTCCTCCTGGGCCGCGCTTCAGCGGCCAGGCCCTCTGGGGCTTTCTGAGATGCTGGCCCGGGCTGCTCCGGCGGGAGTGTGGTGGGCGGGAGAGCCCCTTTCTGAGCCAATCAGAGTTAGCTGCCCTCTTGACGCCGGGAGCCCGCGCGCGGGGTGGGTGCAGGCGGTCCGAGACGCGGTTGTGGTTTTCCCCCTGTATCCGTGTCAGGCCTCCGGTAGAGACGAGGCTGTNGCCCCTTTCTGAGCCAATCAGAGTTAGCTGCCCTCTTGACGCCGGGAGCCCGCGCGCGGGGTGGGTGCAGGCGGTCCGAGACGCGGTTGTGGTTTTCCCCCTGTATCCGTGTCAGGCCTCCGGTAGAGACGAGGCTGTTCGGGGGCGAGGGGGGCGGGTAGTGAGGGGAACTGGAGCGGGTGCACACCTCAGACCCTCACCAATGCCTGCCGTAGTCCTCGGTAAAGGCTGCCGCGCGCGCTCCGGGGGTCGCGGCTGTCCGGGCCCAGCGGCGGGGCTGCTGTAGCCGGGGATCCACTGGCCGCCTTCTCTCTCTGGGCAGCTGGTGGGCACGGAGGATGCTCTTCTGCAGCAACTGGCCGGTTCGATGCTCAAGGAGGACTGCACCTCAGAGCTGAAGGTGTAAGTAGCCTGCGCTGGAGATGTCCGATCGCTGGTCTGGGCGCCAGGGAGAGCGGGGAGGCGGGTGGAGCGGAAGGCCAGAGAGGCCGGCGCAGGTGGGGCGAGTTTTGACCCACCGCTCGGAGTCTCCGTCCTGACGCGTGATCTGTCCGTGTAAAGCATCCTCTGTCACGCCAGTTTTTCTGTTTCCCTCTAGCACTTGTCACTATAAAGAAATTTCCTATTAGGCTACGTTGGCCAAAACTGATGTCCGTCACTACAGTGGCAATAATATTGAATTGGGCACAGCATGTGGAAAATACTTCAGAGTGAGCACTCTGGCTATCATTGATCCAGGAGATTCTGATATTATTAGAAGCATGCCAGAACAGACTGCTGAAAAGTAAACCATGTACAGTTTTTCTTTAATAAAACCGACCAGAGCTTGTTTTTTTGTGTTGTTTTTTTTTTTTTAAAGAGATTTCGTTGTTCACGTTTGTTTACTTGTTTCCAGTCTGCCACCCCGAGGCACCCCACCGTTAGCCCCTTGAGGGCAGGGACTTTCACTTTTGCTGGCTGGGGAAGAAACCCTACTGCCTTGAGCAGTACTTGGCCCAGAACAGTTAGTTACTCAGATACTCCCCAAATTTGGAGAAAAGGTGACTATTTTGCTTTCCTTTTTCTAACTGATAGGAAGTAGAAACAGCTGCTGGCAGGAGTCAAGTGACTCAATATGTGTGGGTGTCATTCTCCCTGATTGAAAGACAAGCTCCAAGGGTCTATGTTGAATGATCCAAATCTAAAGGGTATTTCCTTTATGGGAATTGGAGATGCCTTTTCCTAGCAAGAACATCATCTTTCCCTCGAAATAAAGATTGTTTATAGGTCCATCTGTGCCCTGCCTGTCTTACCAGGCTCTTAGGCTGTAGAACCCCAAACATAATCACTGATAAGCTCAACCCTGTAGCTCAGAAATAGGAAAAGATTTTTAAAATAATTAGCATCAGAGTTAAAGGAAAATGTGGACAAAATTGCCTTCCTTGAGCAAGATGGCAACCATTGCCAAAAAAGGGAATACTATTATCCTATTTTTAGATTCCATCTACTGTATTCTAGTGTCTGAATGTGCATACATTTGTACATGGAAGGATAGTTAGAAAAATGTTCTAACACTAATAGTAGTAATTTTCAGGTAACTGAACTTCTAGGAGTGTGTGTGTGTCTTAAATTTTGTTATATTTTGTATACTTTTTGGTATTCTTGAATTAGAAGCTGAGGGGTAGGGGCAGATGAGTAATAGGAATAAATGGAAATGGGCAGAAATAGAGGATTCCAAAAAAAAAAAAAACGCTTCAGGTGGGTATTTGACAATCTGAGACCAAATATTTACAAGAATGTTGAGGGTGACTTCCCAGTGTCACACAGCTGATAGGTGACACACTGGGATTTAAACCCACTTCTGTCTCACTCCAAAGGGCTTCAGTCTTAACCCCTAAACTTCACAGTCTAACACCTTTCCCTCCCCATCTGAGCCTGGCCTCCCTCCCAGCATTCAGGATAGATGGCTAGATGCCATCTTATATCCCAAACGCCCTCTTGGCAAAGCAGTTACTAAACTTTATGGCAGGGAGAGTAAAGCAGGGGTAATCTGAATAAGATCAGCTCTGCCCTGCCCCTGTGTTCACTTGAGGGGTCTTGCCCACAAAAGCTTCCTGTGGGGGCTTCCCTGGTGGTGCAGTGGCTAAGGCTCCGTGCTCCTAATGCAGGGGGATCAGGTTTGATCCCTGGTCGGGGATTAGATCCCACAAGCCACAACTAAGCAAAAAAAAAAAATCCTGCAGATTGCAAAGATCCCACATACAGCAACAAAGATCGAAGAGTCTGTGTGCCACAACTAAGACTTGGCACAGCCAGATAAATAAATATTTTAAACACACACAGAAGCTTCAGGTGAATAGGGGAGGAATTTTGACAGCCTCTTCCCCTACAAAGGGTAGCGTGTGAATTGTCATTGTGATGTGGGTACGTGTGTCTTGAGTCCTGCAATCTCTTGTTTTTCAGCCACTTAGCAAACTCCCTCCCTCTGCCCTACAACGTGAATCGGCCCCGAATTGACCTGATTGTGTTCGTGGTCAACCTGCACAGCAAACACAGGTGAGAGCCAGGGGCTGGGGCTGTGCTGGGCCGGTGGCCTCACTTGTCAAGGGAAGGAGAGGAGACAGGGGGAGACTGCCTGGGGCAACCTAGAGGATGAGGAGGGAGGAGCCAGCGCCAATGCAAGATGTTTAAAAGACGCTGGCAAATGCCAGCAGCATCATCTGTCATTTATCTCATGCTCTCTGGGGCCCGCTTTGCCTCCCTGAGAGCAGCACAGATGTGAGTGAAATGGACCTTGAGAACAAGGTCTGCTAGGGGAGGAATCTAGACTTTTGAACAGACAGTTACAGTACCTGTGATGTGTACTGTCAAAGGGGGAAGCCTGGGACTGTGAGAGCCCGGACAAGACCTCTGACTCTGAGGGCTTAGGTCAAGCTAGACTTCCTGGCAGAGGTGACATCTACATAGACACCAGAGGGAACTCCCTGGCGGTTCAGTGGTTAAGACTCAGCGCTTTCACTGTGGGGGCCTGGGTTCAATCCCTGGTTGGGGAACTAAGAGCACACAAGCCACACTTGGCAATCAATTAGTTAAAAAGCACCTGAGAGATGAGAGGGGTTAGCCAGGCCAGGACGGCCAGGAGCAGAGTGCCCCCGGTGGAGGGCTGGTGCAAAGTCAGGAGCACAGCCCATGTGGGGGACCGTCCAGGCCTGGGCAGGGTCGGAGCCCCGTCCACTCTGGGGCTGGGGCAGTGGCAGCATGGGTGATGTTGATGCCTGTGGCCTGGCCTGGCCTCCCCACGGTGCTGGCAACCCTGGGGTCAGGACTGCAGCCAACCTAGGGAATACAGGTGGAAGGCCTCCCCTCCTTCCTAGAAACAGCTGGCTAGGGACACAGGGTCCAACACAGAAAGCAGGGCAGACACCTAGTCCTGTGGTGGGGGATAAGGGAAGGCTGTGTTAGAAATGCCTGAGAACCGGGGGGCACGGAGACAGTAGACCCAAGGATTGAGTCCAGACCACATGACCTGACCGCTGGGAACCAGTCAGCAGTGACTTAGGCCCAGGCGGGGCAAGAAAGGGCTGAGACCTGCCGTGGGCTCCCTGACTCACAGGTCCATTGCTGTTTGGGTGAGGTCTCTCTGTTCCCCAGAAGGCTCACCGGAGAATCGTCTGGGCCATGGGGCTGTTGGTCTCAGGCCTTGTTCCTTCATGAAGCCCGACCGAGATGGCTTTTGGCCTGGAAGACAACAGAGTCTTTCATCACTCCCTGGACACCAGTGAGTGAAAGCCTCAACCCAGCAGGTCAAGGTGCCCTTGTTTAGAGAAAAAGAGTGTTTTCATACAACTGATATGACTTAAAATCGCTATCATCTTACTGGAAAGCAATTCAGCAATAGGTATCCACACTTTAAAAAGACACATACTGTGACCCAGCCCTTCCACTTCCAGCATCTGCTCTACAGAAACATCTGCTTGGTAGATGTAGGAAACAGTACTGATGCAGCGTTCTTTGTGATGGTGAAAAACGAGACCATTTAAATGTCCACCACAGGGCAAGCAGTTAGTTTGGGGTATGGTGCGGTCATTCCAAAAAATGTAATAGACACATCGAACCCAATTAGACCCAACTGGCTGCTTATACATATCCCTTTCTGTATTTGCATATGAAGAAAATTCCAGAAGAACTACACCCCAAACTATTGTGGCAGTCATCTCTGGGGAGTTAAAACTAGAGGTGATGCTGGAGATGGGGAGTTTTACTTTTTAGTTGTACACCAGTATTACTATTTGATCGTTTCACAAACGACTCACTTTGTAGTTAGAAGCAGTTTAAAGCTACAAAAAGACAAAGTGTTCCTCCAGGGCTGTCTCTCGTCACCCTCGTCTTATGCCCTGGCCTCTCTGGGATCAGAGGCGCGGGGCTTCTTCTGCCTTCTCTGTTGTGAAGTATTCCTCTGCTTGTTTTCTTGCCCTGGCCTGGCCGCCGCAGCCTGCAGAGCGTGGAGTCGTCCCTGTGCCACCTGGACGCGGCCTTCTTCCTGGGGAAGGTGGCCTTCCTTGCCACGGGGGGTGAGTGCCTCCCCTGCCTGCTGCCGTGGGTGGGCCCGTGGTGGACTCCGTGCAGGTCGGAGCTGATCGTTCTGCCAGGTTAATTCTGCTGAGGTCGTTGCCCTGGGGTGCCTGGTGGCTCATCTCCTGTTACTCTTCTTCAGATAGTTCTCTGAGACTCTGTCATGGTAACAGTAGAAATAATAGTAGCTAACCTCGGGGACTTCCCTGGCGCTCGAGTTGGTAAGACTTTGCCTTCCAGTGCAGGGGGTGAGGCTTCAATCCCTGGTCAGACAGCTAAGATCCCACATGCCATCTGGCCGAAAAACCAAAACATAAGACAGGAACAATATTGTAACAAATTCAATAGAAACTTTAAAAATGATCTGCATTAAAAAAAAAAACTTAAAAAAAATATAGCTAACCTATACTGAGTACTCACTACAGATCAGACTCCGTTCTAAGTGCTTTGTTTCTGTATCACTTGATTTTCACGAAAAGTACTATTGAGGTAGGTGCTGTTGTCTCTCTTTTACAGTGAAGGAAGCTGGTCATGAGGTTAGGTAACTCGTCCAAGGCCCCATAGCTAGACAGTGGTAGAGCAGAGTTCATACTTAGCTGGTCATATTCCAGGGCCCATGCCGTTAATGATTATACCATGTAGCTTCTCATAAATACTTTTTCCTCTTTTTTATGTGTCTGACCCCAATTTTCTGCCCCCTGGGGGACACTGTCCTGACCAGCCCTGCTCTCTGGGCCCTCAGAGTGTCCATGCAGGCCTCTGTCAGACTCCTCCCCCTTCTGCCTATACTGATGGTGTGTCTGGCCCCCTCCCCCAGCTGCACTGCCAACTCCTCGCACGAAGGGCCTGGCTCACATCATTCTCAACAAGCTTTGGTGGAGAAGTGAACACCAGGTCACTTCTGTGTATTCGTTCACGGACTTTCTATACTAACTCAGCAGAGTAGGTGCTGTTATGCTCCTCATTTCATAGATGAGGAAACTCATGCGTTTATTCCAGCTCTGTCAAGTCCCTTTAGCCTGTTTTCTTTTAAATTTATTTATTTATTGGCCACGCTGTGCGGCATGTGGGATCTTACTTCCCTGTTCGGGGATTGAACCTGGGCCCCCTGCATTGCAAGCCCAGAGTCCTAACCACCAGACCACCAGGGAAGCCCCCCCTTTAGCCTGTTTTCTGATCTGATGATCTTGACTGCCCTGAAAAGAAGGTAGAACAGGCCTGTCACCCAAAGAAGGTAGACACTGTGGCCCAGAGAGGGGACGTGACCTCCTGGGCCCGGTGCTTCCTCCATCACAACCACGAAGGTGGAGGTGACTGGCGTGGCTTCTCTGCAGCTGGGCGGGACAGCCGCTGTAGCATCCACCGGAACACCGTGGTGAAGCTGGCCCACACCTACCGGAGTCCCCTGCTCTTCTGTGACCTAGAGGTGAGGACCTGCTCACGTGGGCCGCGGGATGGCACCGTCAGAACCCAGAGGGCACGGCGGGGTGCTTCATGAGTACTTCAAGCCCCTTCGCTTGAAGGGGCTCCTGATGTGGAGGCCAGATCTTCGTTGGAATCCTGGCTTTTCCACTCACTGTCCTTGGGTGGGTCACTGTAAGCCTTGGGTGCACCCCTGAAAAGTAGGGCGACAATCCATGTACATCCTGAGTTCGTTTGTACACCAGGTGCCATCACCTCTTGCTTTGACATTTTTCTCTGTATTCATGACTGAGTCTTGTGTATGGGTCTGTGGGTCCCTGTTAATATCTCACTTTTCCTGCTGGGGTGTAAGAGCTGTGAGGTCAGGCATCTTGTCTGAATCATTAACCAGCAGTCAGGATGCCCTCTGTTCCCCTTACCTCCCTGCCCGCTTGTCCGCTCCCAGCCCGGGGCAGGGGGTCCAACAGGCAGCAAGGGTGGAGGTCGGGTGGATAGAGGGCTGAATGGATACATGTGATGTTGGTTCTGCCCTCTCGCTTCTCCTGGGTTTCTCACGAGCTGAATCCTGGCTGTGACGGTGGCCCAGCAGATTCCTGCTTTGCTGATGAGTCTTGCTCTCCAGCCTCTGTGTGTAGTGTGGAGCCTGAAGACATTTTGCTAAAGGGTTCTCGGTGAGAGTGGATTCTGCTCACTCTGGGGGTCTGCTAAGGGCTCTCGGGTTCTGGGCTGCCCCACCTGCACACCAGACGTGCTCGGCTGGTTTAGGCTTCTGTTTATTTTTCTTATATTGGAGTATATTGATTTATAGTGTCGTGTTAGCTTCAGGTGTACAGCAAAGTGATTCAGTTATACATGTATCCATTCTTTTTCTGATTCTTTCCCCATATGAGTTATGTTTATTAGTTTTGAGGTTCATTTTAAAGATTTGTGTTTCTGTTCTGGGTCTTAGACCTGTCCCCAAAGGCCAAGGGATGTGGCAGAGGGAGCTGAGTCAGCGTGTGGTCCGTCATCACCATCTAGACCAGAAGTGCTGACTCTGGGGTCTGTGGACCCCTCTGGTCCAAAGGGAGAAGCATTTCAGGGTCTATGGACCCCTCTATTCTGAAGGGAGAAGAATTCGGGGGAGTTGTGGCTTTGGACAAGAAAAAAAAATTAACTTCTGTTTTCACTAACCTCTAGGAGGAATTTAACATTGCGAACGTAGATGGGAGGCGACAGTAGTGTTAGCAGAGCCTGTGGTTGTCAGCAACAGAGGCAGCAGACGCTGGCATGTGCCGTGGGGACGGGGTGGACCCCGTGAGCTTCTGCGATTCTGCAGAGGCGGTTAGACCTGCCCTAGGGCCTCTCACTCAGCGTGTTGCTTACGATGCACATACTGCTCTGTCACGGATCCGTGTTTCACGTCTGATCACTGTTTTAAGAACCCCGACTAGACCAAGGCTCTGACCTCACAGGTAGGACCTGAGGCACCCTGAGGTGCCATCCTTGCCGGCTTTGCTCACAACAGGAGAGGTGGCATGCTCTCAGTCACACAGCTAGTAAGTCAGCAGAAGAGCCAGCTTGGTGTGCCGCTGACTCTTTCCTGGCTTAGCAGGCTGGCTGCATGGCTTTGAACAAGTCAGCCCCTCCCCGCAACACACACATGCGTGCGCGCACACACACAGATAACTCACTGGGCCTTCCTTTTCTTAGTTCTCGAGGGCAATGGCAATCCACCGCGGAGGTGCCCGTGGAGGTGCAGTTCTGTGCGCGGCCAGGAGGTGGCAGGCTGTACCAGGTCCTGTGTTGTCCTCTAGCCTGAGAATGGTAGTTGCTCAGTTGTGTCTGACTCTCTGCGACCCCATGGACCATAGTCCGCCAGGCTCCTCTGTCCATGGAATTCTACAGGCAAGAATACTGGAGTGGGTTGCCATGCCCTACTCCAGGGGATCTTCCCAACCCAGGGGTTGAACTTGGGTCTCCTGCATTGGCAGGCAGATTCTTTACCATCTGAACCACCAAGAAAAGGTCTGTGGCTGACTTTCTATTTCCAGCCTGGAGCCAACGGGCTGAGAACCTAAGCCTGGCATCCTCTCATCCAGTGCACGTTTGGACAGCCAGTGTGCCTGGTACCTGTGTGGTCCTGTCCGGGGCACTTTCCCCCATTTCATGAGCTGGAGCCTCATCGCGTTTTGAGGCCTTTGCATGGCGAGAAACACTGGCCCTGTTTTACAGGACAGGAAACACACCCAGGGCGGTGCAGGATTCGCCCAGTGCAGTTATTTTCCAGCTCTGCTACTAGGCCCTGTGCGAGTCCCTGAGAACCAGATGCCTCTGACACTGGCCCTGCCCCTCAGTGGAGGGAAATAGACCGCATGTCGCACCTGCTGTGGCAGGAGGATCCGCAGGGCTTTGGAAGCCAGGCAGTCAATCCAGCTGTTCCTTCCCGTCGGCGTCGGGGCAGTCACAATGGGCTCAGCTCTCGGGGGGCCACGTCTCTGGAGTAAGGTGTGTGGATGGGAGGAGGCCCAGCCAGAGGCGGGAGGCTGGGGATGAGGCTGCAGGAAGCAGACCGTGGAGTCTGAGTGAGAGCAGCGGCCGTTTGGAGGGACCGTTTGGAGGCCAAGGCCACAAAGCCCAGAGGATTTCTTTAACAGATATTTCTTAACGTAACTTATAGCCTGTGGCTCAGAGGTTAAAGCACTTGCCTGCAATGCGGGAGACCTGGGTTCGATCCCTGGGTCGGGAAGATCCCCTGGAGAAGGAAATGGCAACCCACTCCAGTATTCTTGCCTGGAGAATCCCATGGAGAGAGGGCCCTGGTGGGCTACAGTCCACGGGGTCGCAAAGAGTCAAACACGACTGAGCGACTTCACTTGCCCTTTCACAGCCTGTCCAGTGTCGCTCTGGTCTCTCGGGGGCAGCACAGAGCAAAGCAGTGCTAACACGCCCGACTCTGTTCCGGTGGAGGAAACGCGGTAAGGAAGTGGAAAGCGTGCTGTGTGAGAGCACAGAAACGCGACGCGTCAGGTGTGGTAAAGTGACAGGATTGAAATGGGGGTGAAGGACTCCCTAAAAATCTGACCTTTAAGTGAAGACGTGAAGGGAGGCGCCGTGGAGCCTCCTGGTGGGAAAGCCCCCGAGGCTGGAGAAACTGAGTGCAGAGGCCCTGAGTTTGGACGCCGCCTGCCGTGCTCGAGGCCCACAGGGAGCCGTGGGTGCTGGAGCAGAGCCGGGGACTGACACTGGGCCAGATCAGCAGGGCGCTGTGGGTCGCAGTGAAGGCGTGGCGGCTTTCACTCTGAGTTACCCCGGGGCAGCGGAGGGGTGTGGGGCCAGGGAGGGCCGCAGCCCGACTTGGGATTTGAATGGGGCCCCTCCAGCTGTTGGGAGGGGAGTAGACTGAAGGGAGGCAAGGGCAGAAATGGGAAAAGGGGCCTGGGGACTGTGTCTGGAAGAATTCAGAGTGGTCTGGGCTCTGTGGTGGCTGGGGAAGGGGGAGGATGGTCTCTGATGCTGGTTGTTTCCAGGGTGGGGCTACAGGTGTGCAGATGGCCTGCCTGTGAGACAGGAGAGGAAAAAGAGTCAGGGTCAGCTCTGGAGTTTTCAGCCTGAGAAGCCCAGCCCCTTGCTCCCCACCCCCACCCCAGCCGTGAGATGTTGCACAAAGCAGGAAGACCTGAGAGGTGGAAGGAAAAGCTGAGGGCGGGTGAGTCCCGGGAGCCAGGGAGAAACAGCCTGCCAGGGAGGCAGCAGCTGCCTCAGACTCCACTAAGAGGAGACCCTGCTGAGAACGAGGCCAGTGTGTGAGGACTGAGATGTCGCCCCTGGACTTGGAACCCAGGAGTCACAGGTGACAAGACAGAGTAAGAGCAGGGGGCTTGAGGATGTCCCGGCTCTAGCTTGGGTGACTGGGCGGATGGTGGCGCTCTTTCCCCAGTTAGACAGGGAACAGGAGCAGGAGGTGCCGGGGGAGGCCATCTGAGCATCACCGTTTATTCTTCTACCTTTCTGGAGCAGCTCATTCACCCGTGCCAGCTGGGGCCTTCGCACAGTCTGATTCAGTTCAGTTCAGTTGCTCAGTCATGTCCGACTCTTCCTGACCCCATGAACTGCAGCATGCCAGGCCTCCCTGTCCGTCACCAACTCCCAGAGTCCACCCAAACCCATGTCCATGTGTCAGTGATGCCATCCAACCATCTCATCCTCCATCGTCCCCTTCTCCTCCTGCCCTCAGTCTTTCCCAGCATCAGGGTCTTTTCAAATGAAAAGGTGCATTAGGTGNACAGCCTCGTCTCTACCGGAGGCCTGACACGGATACAGGGGGAAAACCACAACCGCGTCTCGGACCGCCTGCACCCACCCCGCGCGCGGGCTCCCGGCGTCAAGAGGGCAGCTAACTCTGATTGGCTCAGAAAGGGGCTCTCCCGCCCACCACACTCCCGCCGGAGCAGCCCGGGCCAGCATCTCAGAAAGCCCCAGAGGGCCTGGCCGCTGAAGCGCGGCCCAGGAGGAAGGGCGGGCGCGGGAATCGGGGCTGCTGACGCCTACCAAGATGGTGGCCGCGTTCAGGCCAGGCAGCTTGTCCAGCGGCCTTAACACCGACATCCCCGCTGACTGACGGAACTGCCGGTCGCAGGCTGCGCGCCGGGCTTTCAAACAGCCCTCTGGCCCGTCCCTTGTGCGTCACTGCGGGTCACGTGACACTATCTGGGCGGGGCTTCCTGTGGGGCGGGGCCGGGCCCGGCCTTCTTAAAGCAGACACTACCGCTTTTCCTTTTCCTTAAAAAAATTTTATTGGGGGATAGCCGATTAACAAACCATGTTGTGATAGTTTCAGGTGAACAGAGAAGGGACTCAGCCATTGAAACACATGTATCCATTCCGCACCCCCCAAACCCTGCTCCCCTCCAGGCTGTCACATAACATTGAGCCGAGTTCCAGCAGGTCCTTTCTAAGGGGAGGTTTTCCACGGCTGCCCCTAGGCACCAAAGGTGCTGCCGGCGAGACAGGACTTCTATTTCACTCTTGGGAGAAAGACGGTATTCAGTGATTTGCTTATTCATTTTTCCTTCACTCATGATCATTTCAGGTGCTCTTGTTCAGTCGCTCAGTCGTGTCCGACTCTTTGCGACCCCATGGACCGCAGCACGCCAGGCCTCCCTGTCCATCACTAACTCCTGGAGTTTACTCAAAGTCATGTCCGTTGTGTGATGCCATCCAACCATCTCATTCTCTGTCGTCCCCTTTTTCTCCCGCCTTCAATCTTTCCCAACATCAGGGGCTTTTCAAATGAGTCAGTTCTTCACATTAGGTGGCCAAAGTATTGGAGTTTCAGCTTCAGCATCAGCCCTTCCAATGAATATTCAGGATTGTTCAGTCACTAAATCATTTTTAACTCTTTGAGACCCCATGGACTGCAGCATGCCAGGCTTCCCTGTCCTTCACAGTCTCTTGGAGCTTGCTCAAACTCATGTCCATTGAGTTGGTGATGCCATCCAACCATCTCATCCTCTGCTGCCTCCTTCTCCTCTTGCCCTCAATCTTTCCCAGCATCAGGGTCTTTTCCTATGAGGCAGCTCTTCACATCAGGTGGCCAAAGTATTGGAGCTTCAGCTTCAACTTCAGTCTTTTCAATGAATATTCATGGTTGATTTCCTTTAGGATTGACAGGTTTGATCTCCTTGCTGTCCAAGGGACTCTCAAGGGTCTTCCCGAACACCATGGTCGAAAGCATTGGTTCTTCGGCACTCAGCCTTTTTTATGGTTCCAACTCTCACATCCATACATGACTACTGGAAAAACCATAACTTTGACTATATGGGACCTTTCCTGACAAGTGATGTCTCTGCTTTTTAATACGGTAAATTTGTCTCTTCCAGCTCAGTTGACTCATTCCTTGTAGCTGCTGAGGCTCTGTGTGTTCTGCCCCTTGACGAACTCCCCAGCCTTGTCTTCTGCCTTTTTCCCTTTAACACCTGCTCCCTGGGGCTTCCCTGGTGGCTCAACTAGTAAAAAAATCCACCTGCAATGCAGAAAACCTGGGTTCTATCCTTGCGTTGGGAAGATCCCCTGGAGAAGGGAAAGGCTACCCACTCCTGTATAATCTAGTCAAGGCTATGGTTTTTCCAGTGGTCAGGTATGGATGTGAAAGTTGGACTGTGAAGAAAGCTGAATGCAGAAAAATTGATGCTTTTGAACTGTGGTGTTGGAGAAGACTCTTGAGAGTCCCTTGGATTGCAAGGAGATCCAACCAGTCCATCCTAAAGGAGATCAGTCCTGGGTGTTCATTGGAAGGATTGATGCTGAAGCTGAAACTCCAATACTTTGGCCACCTCATGTGAAGAGTTGACTCATTTGAAAAGACCCTGATGCTGGGAAGGATTGGGGGCAGGAGAAGAAGGGGACGATAGAGGATGAGATGGCTGGATGGCATCACCGACTCAATGGACATGAGTTTGGGTGAACTCCAGGAGTTGGTGATGGACAGGGAGGCCTGGCGTGCTGCAATTCATGGGGTCGCAAAGAGTTGGACACGACTGAGCGACTGCACTGAACTGTGTAGTTCATGGGGTCGCAAAGAGTTGGACTGAGTGACTTTTACTTCATTCACCAGGACCTCTGCCCCTGTGGTTCTGGCTGAAATGCACTTCCAAATAGTCACTTGGCTTGTTTCCTCACGTTATTCATGTATCTGCATCAGTGTCACTTGATCAGAGGAGGCTTTCTGAACAATCTCATCTAAAATAGCGAGTATGGGACTTCCCTGGTGGTCCAGTGATGAAGACTGGGCTCCCAAAGCAGGGGGCCTGGGTTTGATCTCTAGTCAGGGAATTAGAGCCCGCATGCTGAGACTAAAGATTCTGCATGCCTCAATGAAGATCCTGTGTTATGCAACAGAGACCCAACACAAATAAGTAGAAAATAATAATAAAAGTAGCAAGCCCTGGGATTTCTCTGGTGGTCCAGTGGTTAAGACTCTGAGCTTCCAGTGCAAGGGTCCTGGCTTCCATCCCTGCTTGGGTATCTAAGATCCCACGTGCTGTTCAGCTCAGAAAAAAAAAAAAATTATATATATCTATAGCAAGCCCTGCCATAATTTCTCTCCTTTTCTGCTCAGTTTTCTCAAAAGTACTTCACATATTGCTTGCAAAAGTACAGCATCTGAGATTTTGCAAACTAATAAACTGTTTCTACTTATTATGGTTTAGCAAAAGTCTTTTCATGGATGCTGCAGGAGACATGGAACTCCTGGGTAAGGGACAAAGGACATTGTTATTACTCACGGAAAAAGCAGTTGCTGATACTGTATTTTTGTGTCATTTTTCCCCCATGTTCCCCCAAGCGCTGCAAAGGACCCATTGTGTTTGTCTGTATACCTTGTGCATGACATTATGGGAGAGGAACACAGAAGTTAATACTGCTTTTACAGTGAGTGATAAGCATGCTTGTTCTTTTTCCAAGAGGAGATGTTACCTCATCCCTCAATGTTGCTTGTTATAAACAGAGCCCTGAGAAATGGCCTGGGTAGGCAGCTTTCAGGGCCTTGCTCTCTTGGCTTACCCAGCAAGAACTTGCAGGGACTCAAAGCCCACGGCAGACTGCTTCTCCTAACAGTTATATAGTTACCAGCTCATTGTCTCTCCAACTAAAGTATAAAATACACAGAACAAGGATTTGGTCAGTTTGTACATCCAGCACTTTAGAAAGTGCTTGGTAGGGACTTCCCTGGTGGTCCAGGGGCTAAGACTCTATGTTCCCAATTCAGGGGGCCCAAGTTGGATCCCTGGTCAGGGAACTGGATCCCACATGCTGAAACTAAGAGTATGCATGCTGAAACTAATGATCCTGCACTCCACAATGAAGACTGAAAATCCTGTGTGCCACAACTAAGGCCTGCTGCAGCCAAGATCAATAAATAAATATTTTTAAAAGGAAAGCCTTTCTTATTCATATAATAAAAATATTTTTTAAAATAAATAACTAAAAAGTACCTACAACTACAGAGTATTTGCTCAATAAATATTTGTCGAGTGGGGCCCTTAGAGAGTCAAAGAAAGACTTTGGACCCTGCTCATCATGTTCCAGGAGGGGCTGAGCTGAGACCCATTCAGCCCCACCTGTGTGGAGTGCCTGCCTGGGCTGGGCCTGACGCTGGGCTGACCCGGGCACAGAGGTGTCCTTCCTGCTGTCTGGAGTTTTCAGGGTGGACAGGCAGATAGCAGCAATGAAAGGCAGCACAGAGGGTGAGAGTCACCCTGGCAAGCAGCTGGAGCCCAGATGAAGGTGCGTGAAAGCTCCCTGGGGAGAGCCCCGTTACACTTTGCTGACTGTTGGCTGAGGCATCAAGGCAAGCTGATGCTTGTCCCCCAGGTAGGGCAATAGNACTGAACTGTGTAGTTCATGGGGTCGCAAAGAGTTGGACTGAGTGACTTTTACTTCATTCACCAGGACCTCTGCCCCTGTGGTTCTGGCTGAAATGCACTTCCAAATAGTCACTTGGCTTGTTTCCTCACGTTATTCATGTATCTGCATCAGTGTCACTTGATCAGAGGAGGCTTTCTGAACAATCTCATCTAAAATAGCGAGTATGGGACTTCCCTGGTGGTCCAGTGATGAAGACTGGGCTCCCAAAGCAGGGGGCCTGGGTTTGATCTCTAGTCAGGGAATTAGAGCCCGCATGCTGAGACTAAAGATTCTGCATGCCTCAATGAAGATCCTGTGTTATGCAACAGAGACCCAACACAAATAAGTAGAAAATAATAATAAAAGTAGCAAGCCCTGGGATTTCTCTGGTGGTCCAGTGGTTAAGACTCTGAGCTTCCAGTGCAAGGGTCCTGGCTTCCATCCCTGCTTGGGTATCTAAGATCCCACGTGCTGTTCAGCTCAGAAAAAAAAAAAAATTATATATATCTATAGCAAGCCCTGCCATAATTTCTCTCCTTTTCTGCTCAGTTTTCTCAAAAGTACTTCACATATTGCTTGCAAAAGTACAGCATCTGAGATTTTGCAAACTAATAAACTGTTTCTACTTATTATGGTTTAGCAAAAGTCTTTTCATGGATGCTGCAGGAGACATGGAACTCCTGGGTAAGGGACAAAGGACATTGTTATTACTCACGGAAAAAGCAGTTGCTGATACTGTATTTTTGTGTCATTTTTCCCCCATGTTCCCCCAAGCGCTGCAAAGGACCCATTGTGTTTGTCTGTATACCTTGTGCATGACATTATGGGAGAGGAACACAGAAGTTAATACTGCTTTTACAGTGAGTGATAAGCATGCTTGTTCTTTTTCCAAGAGGAGATGTTACCTCATCCCTCAATGTTGCTTGTTATAAACAGAGCCCTGA
Source organism: Raphicerus campestris (assembly GCA_006410735.1). Classification (NCBI taxonomy): domain Eukaryota; kingdom Metazoa; phylum Chordata; class Mammalia; order Artiodactyla; family Bovidae; genus Raphicerus; species Raphicerus campestris. The sequence continues at coordinate 1,850,820 of SJYW01025441.1, forward strand.
GAAATGGCCTGGGTAGGCAGCTTTCAGGGCCTTGCTCTCTTGGCTTACCCAGCAAGAACTTGCAGGGACTCAAAGCCCACGGCAGACTGCTTCTCCTAACAGTTATATAGTTACCAGCTCATTGTCTCTCCAACTAAAGTATAAAATACACAGAACAAGGATTTGGTCAGTTTGTACATCCAGCACTTTAGAAAGTGCTTGGTAGGGACTTCCCTGGTGGTCCAGGGGCTAAGACTCTATGTTCCCAATTCAGGGGGCCCAAGTTGGATCCCTGGTCAGGGAACTGGATCCCACATGCTGAAACTAAGAGTATGCATGCTGAAACTAATGATCCTGCACTCCACAATGAAGACTGAAAATCCTGTGTGCCACAACTAAGGCCTGCTGCAGCCAAGATCAATAAATAAATATTTTTAAAAGGAAAGCCTTTCTTATTCATATAATAAAAATATTTTTTAAAATAAATAACTAAAAAGTACCTACAACTACAGAGTATTNTACATCCAGCACTTTAGAAAGTGCTTGGTAGGGACTTCCCTGGTGGTCCAGGGGCTAAGACTCTATGTTCCCAATTCAGGGGGCCCAAGTTGGATCCCTGGTCAGGGAACTGGATCCCACATGCTGAAACTAAGAGTATGCATGCTGAAACTAATGATCCTGCACTCCACAATGAAGACTGAAAATCCTGTGTGCCACAACTAAGGCCTGCTGCAGCCAAGATCAATAAATAAATATTTTTAAAAGGAAAGCCTTTCTTATTCATATAATAAAAATATTTTTTAAAATAAATAACTAAAAAGTACCTACAACTACAGAGTATTTGCTCAATAAATATTTGTCGAGTGGGGCCCTTAGAGAGTCAAAGAAAGACTTTGGACCCTGCTCATCATGTTCCAGGAGGGGCTGAGCTGAGACCCATTCAGCCCCACCTGTGTGGAGTGCCTGCCTGGGCTGGGCCTGACGCTGGGCTGACCCGGGCACAGAGGTGTCCTTCCTGCTGTCTGGAGTTTTCAGGGTGGACAGGCAGATAGCAGCAATGAAAGGCAGCACAGAGGGTGAGAGTCACCCTGGCAAGCAGCTGGAGCCCAGATGAAGGTGCGTGAAAGCTCCCTGGGGAGAGCCCCGTTACACTTTTCTGACTGTTGGCTGAGGCATCAAGGCAAGCTGATGCTTGTCCCCCAGGTAGGGCAATAGAAAACAGTGGTGTGTAAGAGCCATCCTGTGATGAAGGGTAGAGACTGGCAGTAAACTCAGATCCAGGCCTGGAAGTTCTTGTATTAATATCATCAGAACCCAGAACTGGAAGGGCCATCAGAGACCCNTTGTTGTTCAGTCGCTAAGCTGTGTCTTACTCTTTGCAACCCCATGGACTGCAGCACACCAGGTTCCCTTGTCCTTCACTATCTCCCAGAGTTTGCTCAGATTCATGTCCATTGAGTCAGTGATGCTATCTAACCATCTCATCCTCTATAACTCACTTCTTTTTTGCCTTCTTTCCCAGCATCGGGGTCTTTTCCAATGAGCCGGCTCTTTGCATCAGGTTGCCAAAGTATTGGAATTTCAGCTTTAGCATCAGTCCTTCCAATAAATATTCAAGGTTGATTTCCTTTGGGTTTGTTTGGCTTGATCTCCTTGCAGTCCAAGGGACTCTCAAGAGTCTTCTCCAGAGCCACAGTTCAAAAGCGCCGATTCTTCACTCAGGCTTCTTTATTACCCTGTGGTTCTTGTGCATGTTTGAGAAACACTCTGCTCAGACCAGTGGTTTTCACCTATCTTTTAGTTGTGGAGCTCTTCCTTGGAATGAATTCTTCTTCAGAAGTGCAATGTCAGTATGCACAGTAATTCCGTCTTTAAGTGTGATTAAAGACTAAAGGCTTAGGTCAAGCGAAAATGAAACGGAAAACCAGTACACAGATGCAGAAGTTGCCCCTTTCCCAGTGCTCCCAGGGCTCCGGAAGGAGAGAATGTGCAGTTCGACTGACGTTTCCCCAGGTCCTTCACCAGCAAGTAGGAAAGCATTCCCACCCACTTGCTCTCCCTGCTCAGCCTCTAGCCTCTCCAGTGAGTGGTCAGTCAAGGACTTGGATCACAGCTCTAGAATTCTGTAAGCTCAGGGGAGAGATGCTAGCTAGGCTTGGGAGCTGGGCCTAAAGTCTCCCTGCCTTCTCATCCTCTTCCTGTCTTGCTGCAGGTCAGAGTGGACTGGGCAAGTCAACACTGGTCAACACCCTCTTCAAATCCCAAGTGAGCCGCAAGGCCTCCAGCTGGAACCGGGAGGAGAAGATTCCCAAGACAGTGGAGATCAAAGCTATTGGGCATGGTGAGGACCCAGCAGGGACCTGGATGGGCATTGATCCAAGAGCCTCTGCCAGAAAAGGGGAAGAATGGGGCATCTGGGGGATGAGACAAATGAAAGACAACCAGAAGACAGAATAGACTTAAGCCCTTGAACAAGATGGAGCCAGATCTTTCAACTGTAAGTCCAGAAAAGGGGGTGTGGGAATTAGAGAGGAATGAAGTAGGACTTTAGTGGGATGATAAAGCCTGGTGGATTTTTTTCTTTTCATTAAAAAAAAAAACAAACCCCCCCCCTTTTTTTTTTTTGGCTGTGCCAGGTCTTAGTTACAGCATGAGGAATCTTCAGTGGGGCACGAGAACTCTTTGCAGCGTGCAAAGTGTTCACGTCTGCAACCCTAGTTCCCAACCAAGAGTTGAACCTGGGCCTCTCTGCTTTGGGAGCATGGAGTCTTAGCCACTGGCCCACCAGAGGAGTCCCAAGACTGAGTAGATTTAGACAGACAGAGGGGTAAGGAGGGCATTCCAGGTGCAGGGAACGGCATGAACAAAGGTGTTGAAGTGTTGAGGACCCTGAACTTGATTTTTCCAATCATCGGTCCTGTAGAAGTAAGGAGCCCAGGCCTCCCCCAGCTGGTAGGCAGTGGGGCACCTGGCATCAGCTGGAGGAGTGACCCCCTGGGTGCCTTTTCTGTTCACTCCCCAGTGATCGAGGAAGGTGGTGTCAAGATGAAGCTGACTGTCATTGACACCCCGGGCTTTGGAGACCAGATCAACAATGAAAACTGGTATGTCTGCCCGTATATGAGACCTCCATCCTAAAGACTGCAAGGCAGACACTGAATGTGGAGCAGATTCACTCAAACTGAGAACCATCTGTGCCCTCCATGCTGAGGGCTCAAATGGCAAGACTTGCTGAAAGAGGGGTGGGGGCTTGTCAGGAAGCAAGTGGAGAGGACCAAATGGAGCCCAGGTGTGAGGATAGAGGGGGCCAGAGCAGAGGGAATGTCAGCTGAGGCATTGCCTGGAGATGGGAGTGGGTCAGGAGCTGGAGCAACGGAGCAGGGGGAGCTGGGTGCAAACCCAGGCGGACCTCGAGGTTGTGGCAGAGAGCTTGGCCTGAGGGCCAGGTGGTGGCCACCTGGACAAAGAGAGGGTGGGAGGGAAACGGGGGAGGGCGGTTTCCATGAGGAGAGAGCCTCTGGGGATCCAGCGTCCAGCCAGAATGGGGGAAGCACACTGCCCAGGTGAGGATGGACGTGTCGGCTGTGAACAGAACACACAGTGCCTGCCTCATGGTGAAGGTGAAGTCACTCAGTCGTGTCCGACTCTTTTGCAACCCCATGGACTGTAACCTACTAGGCTTCTCCGTCCATGGGATTCTCCAGGCAAGAATACTGGAGTGGATTGCCATTTCCTTCTCCAGGGGATCTTCCCGACCCAGGGATCGAACCCGGGTCTCCCGCATTGGAGGCAGACGCTTTAACCTCTGAGCCACCAGGGAAGAAGAAGCACAATGTAACAGTTCTAAGTCGGGTCTTATTCACTCTCTTACTGAGGGCTCCCCAAGTGGCTCAGAGGTAAGCAATCTGCCTGCCAATGCAGGAGACACAAGAGACGCAGGTTCATTCCCTGGGTCAGGAAGATCCCCTAGAGAAGGGAATGGCAGCCCACTCCAGTATTCTTGCCTGGAGAATCCCATGGACAGAGGAGCCTGGAGGGCTGCAGTCCACGGGGTCACAAAAAGTCTGCACGACTTAGCAACTGAGCACGCTCGCACACACTGATGACTGGAGCCTGAGCCAGCCTCCCAGACGGCTCGGAGGACCTGCTCTGAGAAGGTGGGCGGAGGCCAGCATACGTGTGCTCTTTGACTGGGGATACGTGCAGCCAGGCATACATCTCAGCAGAAGGCTACTGCCAGTCAAGAGGAACAGAGATCTCTGTTAATGATTTTAGTGCTTTTCTAAGTCAGGGAAAGTGTAAGAATTTGGGTCCAAAATTTTTTTTCCTGAAATACGACTATTGAAGGGCCTGTTTCCCCAAAGCACAGATAGCCTTATCTTGTTCTTTGTCCCGAATTCCTTCCAGGATATATTGTAGGTCAGTGATACAGTGGCTGATGACTTAATCCTTGTAAAACCAGATGGCAAGTGACACTCCTTGCATTACAGAAGGTTCTGGGCAGAAGTTTGCTCCCAGACAGGGGTGAAGACAGCTGTGCCTCTGTGAGGGAGCTTGGGGGTGCCCCAGCCAGACAGGGCCTCTCAACAACACACCTTGGAATTTGCTGTGTTGATCTCAGAAAGTGGCTGGTCACCTTCTTCTCTGGCTGTCCACACACTCCTAGACAGGGAATGGTTACTATTGTAGCAACAGCATGATAAGGATGAACTGTTGCGCTGGGGTTATTATATGCTTGTGCTCACGCTGTGATTATTATAGCGCCAGGGTTGAGTGCTTTCTCTGTGCCATTTCTCTGTTCAGAACTGTGTTGTTGTCGTTTAGTCCCCCAGTCGTGTCTGACTCTTTGCAACCCCCTGGACTATAGCCCATCAAATTCTTCTGTCCATGGGATTTCCCAGGCAAGAATACTAGAACGGGTGGCCATTTCCTTCTCTATGGGATCTTCCTGACCCAGGGGTCGAACCTGCATCTCTTGCATTGCAGGAGGACTCTTTACCACTGAGCCGCCAGGGAAGCCCCGTTCAGTATTATGCCTCTATTCTAATTCTTACATGACTCTCTCCAGGCACCTGTTGTTACTCTCTTTTCACTTATGAGAAAAGAGCTTCAGAGAAGGGCAGAGACTTCCCCAGAGTAGCCCAGCTTGTAAGTGATGGATGTGGGGAAAGTGCACCGCTGTCAGCAGTAGGGTGGGGTTCTGCAGGTTCCCATGGGCCAATCAGTGGACTCGGACCCCAGAGGAGTTCTGCCCTTGCTAACGGGGAAAGACACCCATGGGGCTGAGAGAGAATAGTCAGCAGGTCACTGAGAGCCCTCGGGAGGCAGGGAGTGAGATGGAGGTGAGAGCCTGCCTCCTGACCCTCGTGAGAGGAGCTCCCGGGTCGTGTCTTTCTGGGCCTCCATCTGCTTTCATCCCCCCTCCTCCAGCTGGGAGCCCATTGAGAAGTACATCAATGAGCAGTACGAGAAGTTCCTGAAGGAGGAGGTGAACATCGCCAGGAAGAAGCGCATCCCTGACACTCGGGTCCACTGCTGCCTCTACTTCATCTCCCCGACCGGACACTCGTATGTGCCAGGCCTGCCCCGTCCCCGCACCGCCCTCTGGTTTGCATCATTTGATCCCAACCTATAGTGAATGAGCGATATCTAGACTCAGCTGGGGAGGTCAGGTGGGCCCCCACATAGTCATGGCCCTGGGAGTCCCCCAGAGATCCTTGATGGGAGAGAGAAGCTCACCATCAGCCCCCATGCTGCCCATCGGTGTGTTAGCACCATAGCACCGCTGTGCTAGCGGACAGAAGTTGGTTGCTGTGCGCAAAGGGCTCCTCGTTTGTTTAACAGAAACATACTATGCAGAGGCCTGGGGTCAAGGGCAGCAAGAAGGGTGAGATGGGAAGGGCCCAGGCTACTGGATTGGGGCTGGTGTTCAGGTGGAGGTGGGGAAGGGGGACCCAGCTGTAGGCATTTGGAAGGTGGCCAGCCCAGCAAGAGGAGCCAGGTGTCCAGCAGTGAAGGCTGACAACCATCGGGCATGCCAGGAACTCTGGTTGTGAGTATCAGGCAAGGCTGAACGATAGAGAGTGCCCCTGGAGAATGGAGCCGTCCAAATGGACAAGCAGGCCACCTTCCTGCTGGGGAGGTCTCCTAACTGTCCCTGAGACCAGTGACTAGGGAAGAATTTCATTCTTGAGATGATGGCACAAGCGCGGCAGGCCCCCAGTTTTGGAGGAGCCAGACGTTCAGCAGGTTTTCAACAGTGCAGCTCAGGAACTCGGCAGGAAAGTTAGCATTTATCCCTCCCTAGAGCCTGGACCCAAGGTCAGAGCAGGCCAGCAAGCAGCCTGACTTAAATGTCTGGTGGACTTCAAACTACAGCCAGATCGGGGCCCCAGAGTCCAGAGGCCCTCGGGTAGGGGAGGGGCCAGGCCACAGCTGGACCCCTGCAGGAATACTTGGGGACCGCGGGGAGGCCTGTCCAAAAGTGTTGCCCCATAGGCAGAATAGACACACGTATAACCATAACACGAGGATGCATGGGTAGGGACCACAGTCCACGGCTGTTCCCAGGAGAAAGAAATCTCAGGTCAGAAAAGGTGTCATGANAGGCAGAATAGACACACGTATAACCATAACACGAGGATGCATGGGTAGGGACCACAGTCCACGGCTGTTCCCAGGAGAAAGAAATCTCAGGTCAGAAAAGGTGTCATGAAGGAGTGGTTTGAGTGGGGCTTAAAGAAAGCCAGGATATGCCCCAGGGCCAAGGGAGAGAGAACGGGAGTTGGTGGACCATATGTGGGTAGAGAGTTGAGTTCTGTTCTGCAGACAGGAGATGGTGGCTACCTCAGCCAGTTTCCAGCCCAGTCCTCCTGTCCCAAGGGTGCCCCTGGAGTTGTGGCAGTGGCTGAGTGGGGGAGGGCATGGTGACTCTGACACCCCACCTCCTCTGGGCCCCAGCTTGCGACCTCTCGACCTGGAGTTCATGAAACACCTCAGCAAAGTTGTGAACATCATCCCAGTCATTGCTAAGGCTGACACCATGACCTTGGAGGAGAAGTCTGAATTCAAGCAAAGGGTGAGAAGGCCCCTCCTCCTTTTCCTATCCCCATGCTTGTCTCTCTCTCTCTGGTCCAAGCCCTCATCTATCCTCTATTACTATACCCACCTCCTACCCCACTTCCCACCCGGCTCCTACTCAACTGTTAGAGAGGTGAGGCTGGTGGAGAAGAGAAGTTAGTGCGGTTCCNGCATCAATTCTTTGGCACTCAGCTTTCTTCACAGTTCAACTCTCACATCCATACATGACCACTGGAAAAACCATAGCCTTGACTAGACGGACCTTTGCTGGCAAAGTAATGTCTCTGCTTTTCAATATGCTATCTAGGTTGGTCATAACTTTCCTTCCAAGGAGTAAGTGTCTTTTAATCACTGTAACCTGGGACAAATCCCTCACTTAGGCCTTGAGTCTCCTTCTCCATCAAGTGTGGTAACCTAGGAGAAGCCCCTCACCTGATGTAATTGAGACAGGTAGTTCATTGAAAAAAATCAATTGAAGAAATCATTTAAAAAATGAAGCATACAAATCTTAAATGTTTTAAAATAGATGTTTTACTGAATTATTAAAATATCAAAAACACATCATGTTCATTAAATATTCTTTTTATATGGAGATAAGACCTCTTCTTTGGAGATAAGTCCACTCTTTTTTTAAATTCAGTGCTTTTTAAAAAAAATACATTTTTCCTATGTCTAGTCTTAGTTGTGGCATGCAGGCTTTTCATTGCAGCTTTGGATTCCTTAGTTGGGGCCAGAGCACACAGGTTCTGTAATTTGCAGCATGCAGGCTCTCTAGTTGAGGAGCTTGGGCCCTTGGCATGTGGGATCTTAGTTTCCTGACCAGGGATCAAACTCATGTCCCTTGCATTGAAAGGCAGATTCTTAACCACTGGACCACCAGGGAAGTCCTGCTAAATCGACTCTTAATGCAAAAGGAACTCACCTTTATCAAGTCTTTCTGAAACACCCCATTTTCAGAGAAACAGATCCCCACACTGATATGTCCTCAGCTTATATAATAGTTAATTTATCAAAATGCAGTAACAGTGCACACCAGGCAGATCAGCTTGGGAACAGACACCTGCTGGAGCAGAGGAGCCTAGGTACATCAGAAAGTGGCCTTTGAACTCTGGCAGGGCAGCAGGCATGGGCCTCCGCCAGTGCGGGAGACCAGGTAAAACTCATTACTTTGGCTGTCCATTGGGTGGATGTCATCTAAGAGGTCTGTCTTTCTTGACTAGCTCGCAGAGTTGTTCCAAATCAAACCAAACCCTGTTAAAAGTGCTAAAGAGTACAAAGCATTCGCCAGTTATGGGAAAGCTGATTTACTGAGGTTAAGCAGCCAGGCAGGGGAGCAATCAGGTCTGGGACCCTGGGACTTCAGACTCCCAGTCCAGTGCTCTTTTTAATAGACAAGAGCCTGGCCTCTGCCATCAGTGGGATCACTGAATGAGCTTCAGAAATGTGCAGTTCAAGGTTAGAGGCCCAGGACCATATGCCATCCTACCCTTGGAGGCGCAAAGAGTAGAAGGATGACATGCGCGTGTGTCTGCTTTGTCAGCAGGAGAGCATGCCTTTCGCTGTGGTGGGAAGTGACAAGGAGTACCAAGTGAATGGCAAGCGGGTCCTCGGCAGAAAAACTCCCTGGGGCATCATTGAAGGTAATTCAATGCATGTTCTTCAAGAACTGGTTGCCAGTCAATTATGCTTATTAATTAAGCATCTGTAGGTCAAGGCACAGTCCTAGGATGCAAGATATAAAATGAATGCCAGCCAGAGCCAGCCAGACCCTGCCGTAAGGGGCTTACAGTCTAATTGAGAAGCTGAGACTCCTGAGCAGGAAGCAATAAAAGAGGGATTTAGCACCTGACCGGGAGGCACTAGCTTGAGGGTCAAAGGAGTTCAGAACATGGAGAGATTAATAAGGATCAGAAAAACCAGAGAAAGGTTTTCACATGAAAGGAGGCATGATCTGAAAAGCTGCTGAAGGGTTGTTCAGATGTTGCCATTTTCATTTTATGAGGAATGATGTGACCTTGAGAAGGTCACAGTGATTCTGAGAGCTCTTAGAGAATCGCTTCAGTGATTAATTCATCATGATACCCTTGGAGGGGGGCAGGGTAGGGATGGAAGCCCTGTTCTCAGATCATCCTCGCTGAGGCACTTGGATCTCAGGTTAAGTGTCCTGCCCAAGATCACATGACTTATTAGTGGTGAAACCTGGATTTTAGACCTGGATATTTTGATTTCAAAACCAAGTTTATCCCATTATATCATGTTGTCTCTTACTTTTCTATCTTTTGTTGGGATTTTTAAAAAATAGCATTTTTCTCATCAATTGAATTGAATGAAATTATAAGAACATCTGTCCTACGCATAAACTATGAGAAAGAGTGCTCATGACTTAATTCTCTTCAGCTTCCATTGTCTTTGTCAAGTGATTTGCAAATAGTAGGCACTTGATCTATGTTGAATTAGATTTATCAAGCCATCCTGACCTTTTTAAGATGGCTCGATTATTCTCTGTGTGTGTTTACTGTCTTCCAATCAGATTATAAGTTCCTTAAAGATGGAAACTGTGTCTTCGGCCTTGGGCAAGTTTCTTAGACTCTGTGTGCATTAGTTTCTTTTCCTATAAAATGGGAAATATAATACTGCCTATGAACTATTATTCCACAGGGTCTAGAATAGTTTTGTGCCCTTGTCGCGGCTTCATGAATCCTTGTTCAATGAGTAAAATCCGGTGCCGTCGAGTGCCAAGATGAGCACACCTCTGGAAGGTGGCAAACGCCCGGCCCGTGGGTCAGTCCATGACCTGGACAGAAAGCCACCTGCCGGTGTCTGCTTTAGTGAATGACCACCTGTTTTTGTTGTTTGTTCACAGTGGAAAACCTCAACCACTGTGAGTTTGCCCTGCTTCGAGACTTTGTCATCAGGTAAGACACACCCCTCCCATCCGATGGCAGGTTTAATTATTCGGGGTCCAGAGGCCACTTGTTCAGATCCACTTCCTTGATCCCCAGGTCCCTTTGACAGAGCTTCTGCCGCAGTCCCCGCTCCCATCTTGAAGGACAAGGGGCTCAAGACATGTCATTGGCTCTCTGGTTCCAGTCACTGGGTCCAGACCCTGGAAGCGATGTGTTAACCTCAGACATGGGTCCCCTCTCCCTCGTCCTGCCCCTAATCATCCCTCTTTCTCTTGCCCTGTGTCCTTCAGGACCCACCTCCAGGACCTCAAGGAAGTAACACACAACATCCACTACGAGACCTACAGGGCCAAGCGTCTTAATGACAATGGAGGCCTCCCCCCGGTGAGCGTGGACACAGAGGAAAGCCACGGCAGTAACCCATGACGACCCTTTCTCTGTATCATCACACATACCCACTTCCCCACACACACGCATCCTCAGACCACCACCCACCACCTTCTTCCTTTCTACTCTGTCCCACAGGCCTGTCTGGTAATTGTGGAGCATCTTGTCTACTGTGTGTGTGTGTGTTGTGTGTGTACGAGAGATAGAGAGTGTGTATGTGTATGTGTGTGCGCGCATGTGTGTGCATGTGTGTGTGCCTGTGCAGGGCTGAGGTATTTATACTGCCTCCCTGGAAAGTTCCTAGTAAGCTTGGTTCCTCCATGGCTGTCCATTATCTGTCTCCTTTCCTTGTGTCCCAGAACAAGGCCGTGTGCCTCACTCAAGAGGTCTGGGGGAGGCTTCATTTAAAAATGATGGGAGCAGGTGAGCCTCAGGTAACGCTTTCTTATCTCTGAACCCACCTGTGAGCGGGGACTGCAGAGATTCTCCAAAGACGGTCTGTGGAGCTCGACCTGGGATGGTGGGGCGGGGGGAGTTGAGGACTTAACCCTCCCTGTAAGTCCGGGGTGGTCTGTGGTGAGGCTAGGACTTTTGGGGGAAAGAAAGATCAGGGGAGAGCAGAGAAGTCGGTCAGTGCTGGGCTTCTGCAGAATTAGTGCCTACAAGTGGAGGAGAGAGCGCCACCCTTCCGTCTGTGTGGCATTCACTGTCAGAAGCTACCACCTGTCTCTGTCACAGACTGCTGCTTTCCACATATCCCACCCCCAGCCCCCTGCCTCACTCTCCTCTGCTCCCCTCTTCTCTCTTTCTTCCCTTTCCCTCCTTCCTTTGTTCTGTCCCCTCTGACTTCTTTCATTTCCCTTTAGCCTAATCCACCTGAGCTGCACTTTTATATTTGGGATTTATGTCCAGGTTACTTCCAAAAGTGACTTTAGGCCACTTAACATCCCCAGTAAAATCATAGGACAGTACAAAAGGAGATTACAAGGGAAATCAGATCTGTGAGAAGCATGGGAAACACAGTTTCTGCAGTCGAGCGATGAAAACGGCCCTGAGCTTGTGGGCAGCCTTGCAAAGGACAGGACACAGGGAGCTATGTGGTTCCCAGTGTCTGTTTAAAGAAACACATGTGCTGGTCAAGTGAGACAACCTTTGTTTTAGGTGTCAGGTCCTAGCAGAATGGGGTCCAAAGAAGTACCAGGAACAATATACAGTGTTTGTCTCTCTTGTTTAGCTTCAGAGACAGTTTTGAACATCATCTCCCTTCTGTCTTTCAGGTTCTTCCTCCTTAAAGCTGGCTTCTGTTTCTCCTCCTTGTATATACTTGACCTCCCTCTCCTTCTCGTCTATTCTCTTTCTCATGTTGAAGCTACTTGCATTTTTGTCTGTCTTTCTCAGCTTTCTGCACTTCTTCCTCACCCCTGTAGACATGCCCAGTGACACTCACAAGCCTACATGTAGCCTTTTCTTGCCTTCCCCATTCAGCCCTGTATTTATTAATGCAGATATTTTCCATGTTGTTTGACACACAAGTTACTCTTTCTCCTTTAGTCTGTAAGGTGGCTGAAATTTCAAGCTGGGGAAACAATTTAGCCTCAGGCAAGGGGAAAAACTGATACAGTTTACAGTGACCTCTTACAACCTCCTGTTTCATCTCCTGGTCCAACCCGAGGTGTTTTACTGGCCTTTTACAAATCCCAGCATTTATAGGCCCTTATCACTCAGGTGCTAGGAAAACATATAGACATAAGACCAAGATTCAGCAGACCAGGAGAAATAGGTGGGTGACCAGATTGCTAGTGGCCCCTAACTCATGGTCTCCAACCTTTCCTGGAAGCTCATTACCATTCCAACCCCCATCTTCCCTCACCCACACAGTTATTTCAGGTTAGGCACCAGTCAGAGCAGAACAGCGCAGGGTTAGAGTCCAGAGGTTGCTAAGTTTCAACAGAAGAGGGACCCCTGGCTTATATGAAGACGTGGGACTGGACACCTTGGCCTCACAGGGAAGGTCTGGGGTGGGCGTGGGGGCCCCTGGCGAGGCCGAGGAAAACAGGAGAATGATGCCTGGGGCTCCTCAACCGTGGTCTCAGCCTCCCTGGAGGAGCTGTTCTGTATGCCTGCTGTCAGCTGCCGGTCTCCACACCCTCAACCGTTCTCAACCCCCCTGCAGGGAGAAGGCCTCCTGGGCACTGTCCTTCCACCCGTGCCAGCCACCCCCTGCCCCACTGCCGAATGAAGGCCATCCCAGGCGCTGCTCCTCCCTCCATTCCGCTCAGCTCTTCTTGCTGCAGGGCCACGCGCTCTTTAGTGCTGTGCGTGTCGGGCCCACCACCACAGCCCCTCTCAGCCCTCAGCAGATGGGGGCGGCCAGCTGCCTCTTTAGGACAGTTGCTGTTTCCATTTATCCACACCACCCCTCTCCTCCCAGTGGAATGGAGTTCCCGCCAGCACTGCCCTCCTCCATCGTCTGTGTCAGCCGGTCCTAACCCATCCGTAGGGTGAAAGAACTCACCAAGAGCTTTTTCTGCCCTTCCAAACCCATATCAGCTACTTGTAACCATCTCCAAGGGATATGGTGTTGCTCCCTGTCCATTCATCTGCATGAGCTGCTCTTGACTTCCTTAAAGGGTCAAGAAAGCAACTTTTCTGCTTGTCGGATTTGTTGATGTCAGCTGTGTGAGCCCCAACGTGGGACAAGGGTGTCTCCTTCATTACTTAAAACTTATTTGTAAGGATAGGTCACTCCAGATGTGGGGGAGCAAAGGGTAGGATCACTTTTTTTAAAAAAAATCACCGCTGGTGACTGGCCCAGAGTGCAGCCACACACCCTCCCTGTCCCATATAGCAGCCATTTAGGAATGGTGGTTTTCCTGAAGAGACATTCCTGGAGTTGACTTCCTTATCCTTAGATTTTAAATAAGAACTAAACACACAAACCAAATTCCAGAAGCTCACGAGATGTGAACTCTAGGAAGAAAAGCACCCTCTGTCCACTTAGCAATAAGAGGGAATCTTTTCCCACCTGCCCTGGCTACTCCTACACCCCACCCCTCCCCCGCTCCATTAATGTGAGTAATGAATTAGCCTGGCCACAGTCGGTCACTGTAGGCTGTTGGAAAATCCCCAGTGGAGGGCAAAGCCCTCCCATCAGATGCATGAATGTTTGCGAATGTTGGCTGCCACTGCCTACCCCTGCACTGAGTCTTTATGGACTACCCATTGTCCACTGCCTGACCACTTCCACCTGGACACAACTTGCTCAAAGGCTGGTGACTTGTGGGCCATTCATCTACAACCAAGTCCTGATGGAGCAAGAGGCCCAAGCCTAGGGGATGCAAGAACGACCCATTTCTTAAATGTTACCAGTCCCAGCCAACCTTTTGGTGACATTACGGTTAATTTTCCCAATTGAAAGTAAGCCAACAGACACTCAAACTGGTTGTGTAAATGTTGCTAGACTTTATGTATTGTACAACTAAACATTGCTGTTTGAACAATAACTATTTGAACTGTGTTTTATTTGTGCTTCTCAATCCTTGGCCAAATTAGCTGCTACATCATCTCACTCATGTGGAGGGTGAGATAGAACCATGTTAGTAAGAAGCAGACACAGAAATTAGAGATGGAAGTTTTTTGTTCATCTTCAGTTGGCAAGAAATTGGTGCCAGGCATTATTCCCTGGAATTTTGTATCCAAAATAAGTTATAGATCTTTCATACGACCTTGAGGGATGTGGTACTCTGTGTAGCCTGTTTCCTCCAATGGAAACAATGTTTATTTTCATTCAATTAATTTCCGAGCTTTCCCTCCTTTTTCCAAAGGCATAAAACCAAAACTGTGAGAGGAGTGGATCCATCTTGCTAGAAACCTGCCTATTTTACACTGAAGGCTTTTTAAGAGTTAAGAATTTAAACTCAAAGCACTAGCTTTTCTCTTATCTTTTTTGAACTTGTCAGTCCTTCCTGTCTGTGAGGTTTACACTGTCTTCTATAGCCAGCAAATAACTCTACCTGCACATTGTTTCTCTGAATTTGAGTATGACAACCATATGCAATTGTGTTTGGATCCTCAACGTTCTGTATGATGATCTCAAGGTATAAATGAATGGTGGGAGTCAAGACTAGAGGAAGCAAGGTCAGTGGGGTCTTGGAGTCATGCAAGGTAAATGATAAGGACCAGAACTGGAGCCACAAGGAAAAGAAAAGTGAGAAGAGTTGAGAGGCAGTTGGGCTTCCCTGGTGGCTCAGAGGGTAAAGTGTCTGCCTGCAATGCAGGAGACCTGGGTTTGATCCCTGGGTCAGGAAGATCCCCTGGAGAAGGAAATGGCAACCCACTCTAGTACTCTTGCCTGGAAAATCCCATGGACAGAGAAGCCTAGTAGACTACAGTCCATGGGCTCACAAAGAGTCGGACACGACTGAGCAACTTCACTTTCTTTTCTTGGTAAACATAAAATATTACAGCTGAAAGAAATCTAACAGTTCTAGTTCTTTCATCAAACAGATAAGGAAACAAGTCTAGGAAGCATGATCATCTTGCCCAAGGTTATATACTTAGTTAACAATGCAGGACAGGACCTGGAGAGCAATGCGCAATGTTTGTTCCACTGCTTCACACCATTCCTATGGTAGTCATAATTAAAAATATATGTATACACATATATTTCTGAAATCAGGATACATCTTACAACAGATGTCAGTGGATTTAGCAGCTTTCCCCCTTAGAGTTACACTTTAAAATGGTGCATTTTATAACTCTGTTGTTTAGTTGCTAAGTTGTATCTGACTCTTCACGACCCCATGGTCTGTAACCCCACCAGGCTCCTCTGTCCAGATTTCCCAGGCAAGAATATTCAAGTGGGTTGCCATTTCCTTCTCCAGGGTATCTTCCTGACCCAGCGTTCAAACCAGTGTCTCCTGCTTGGTAGGCAGTCTTTACCTCTGAGCCACCTGGGAAGCCCCTATTTTATAACTGACAACATCTTAAATTTGATTAAATATATGGTAGGTAATCCAGATGTTAACATCCTTTTGTTGGAAGCCCTCTGGTGCTATTGGTGAAGCTCAAGGAAATAAGCAAACACACAACATTTTAGTCTTAAAAGCAACTCTGATAAAATGTATCACCTGATCCTCACAATCACCCTTTGGAGGAGGCAGGGCAAGTATGATACAAAAGGCTCTCTCCACCTTGGAGCTGGAACGGACTCACTCAGGGTCGAAATCCCCCCTTGGATCTCCTCACTCAACTCTTGCACCATTTCCTGGACGCTGCCTCACAAAAAAATTGGCTCTGATTTCAGTCTTTCTCTGGGGGAAGAGAGTTCTGCTCGCCTCAGGAGAAGTGAGGAATCATTTCCCACTTTTTCTCCAAAGGGCAACAGTTTTCTGACCTGGGTCAGGAAGGGCGTAGGAAAATCCCGCTTTTAATTCTGATTCCTGACAGGACCAATTCAAGGCCATACTCGTGGGCAGCGGGGCAGCTAGGCAGGGGCGACAGCGCAGCAGCCAAGACTGCGTCTGGCTGTGGTGACCACCGCCTCATCCCTCACTCCCCGGCGCTCTGGGGGCGGAGCCAACCCCCTGGACCCGCCCGCTTTCCCCTCACGGTGGCCTCAACCTTGACTCTGCCGGCTCCTCTGACCGAGGCCCCTCCCGTGACCAGCCGCCTCATTCACTCCCTCCGGGTCCTGCGCCATAATCTCCGCCCTCCCCTCAGAACCCCGCCCAGCAGCTTGGCGCAGGCCCCGCCCCTTCCCATCTGCGGGGCGGCAGGAGGGGNGGTGGCTCAGAGGGTAAAGTGTCTGCCTGCAATGCAGGAGACCTGGGTTTGATCCCTGGGTCAGGAAGATCCCCTGGAGAAGGAAATGGCAACCCACTCTAGTACTCTTGCCTGGAAAATCCCATGGACAGAGAAGCCTAGTAGACTACAGTCCATGGGCTCACAAAGAGTCGGACACGACTGAGCAACTTCACTTTCTTTTCTTGGTAAACATAAAATATTACAGCTGAAAGAAACCTAACAGTTCTAGTTCTTTCATCAAACAGATAAGGAAACAAGTCTAGGAAGCATGATCATCTTGCCCAAGGTTATATACTTAGTTAACAATGCAGGACAGGACCTGGAGAGCAATGCGCAATGTTTGTTCCACTGCTTCACACCATTCCTATGGTAGTCATAATTAAAAATATATGTATACACATATATTTCTGAAATCAGGATACATCTTACAACAGATGTCAGTGGATTTAGCAGCTTTCCCCCTTAGAGTTACACTTTAAAATGGTGCATTTTATAACTCTGTTGTTTAGTTGCTAAGTTGTATCTGACTCTTCACGACCCCATGGTCTGTAACCCCACCAGGCTCCTCTGTCCAGATTTCCCAGGCAAGAATATTCAAGTGGGTTGCCATTTCCTTCTCCAGGGTATCTTCCTGACCCAGCGTTCAAACCAGTGTCTCCTGCTTGGTAGGCAGTCTTTACCTCTGAGCCACCTGGGAAGCCCTTATTTTATAACTGACAACATCTTAAATTTGATGAAATATATGGTAGGTAATCCAGATGTTAACATCCTTTTGTTGGAAGCCCTCTGGTGCTATTGGTGAAGCTCAAGGAAATAAGCAAACACACAACATTTTAGTCTTAAAAGCAACTCTGATAAAATGTATCACCTGATCCTCACAATCACCCTTTGGAGGAGGCAGGGCAAGTATGATACAAAAGGCTCTCTCCACCTTGGAGCTGGAACGGACTCACTCAGGGTCGAAATCCCCCCTTGGATCTCCTCACTCAACTCTTGCACCATTTCCTGGACGCTGCCTCACAAAAAAATTGGCTCTGATTTCAGTCTTTCTCTGGGGGAAGAGAGTTCTGCTCGCCTCAGGAGAAGTGAGGAATCATTTCCCACTTTTTCTCCAAAGGGCAACAGTTTTCTGACCTGGGTCAGGAAGGGCGTAGGAAAATCCCGCTTTTAATTCTGATTCCTGACAGGACCAATTCAAGGCCATACTCGTGGGCAGCGGGGCAGCTAGGCAGGGGCGACAGCGCAGCAGCCAAGACTGCGTCTGGCTGTGGTGACCACCGCCTCATCCCTCACTCCCCGGCGCTCTGGGGGCGGAGCCAACCCCCTGGACCCGCCCGCTTTCCCCTCACGGTGGCCTCAACCTTGACTCTGCCGGCTCCTCTGACCGAGGCCCCTCCCGTGACCAGCCGCCTCATTCACTCCCTCCGGGTCCTGCGCCATAATCTCCGCCCTCCCCTCAGAACCCCGCCCAGCAGCTTGGCGCAGGCCCCGCCCCTTCCCATCTGCGGGGCGGCAGGAGGGGCCCTGGGCAGGATGGCAGTGAACCAGAGCCACGCCGAGAGCCGTCGCGGGGCCCTCATCTTCACTGGCGAAAGGTGCCTGAAAGGAAGCCTGTGGAGCTGTCGGAGGGAGGAGAGGCCAGGAGAACTGGCAGTGCACAAACTCTCAGCCAATCAGAGACTTTCCCGCCTTTTTTGCGCTCATAGCAAGCGTAGCTCTTCCCCGGCCACTAGGGCCGGCGCTGCCTCGCGGGTGTTCTGGATGTGAATGTGGTGGAGGCGGGAATAGGGGTGTCGCACGTGTGAAGGGCGCGTGCCCAGGGAGTGAGCCGTGTGCTGCCTCAGAAAAAAGTTGGAAATGCAGTGGCAGGAAAGGGAAGTCACACCGACCCTCGGGGTGGCATGCCGTGCCGTTAGGACTGGGCTACCTTTGTAGAGTGACGGCAACAAGGTCCCATACGGGGCCCTAAATGGGAGGTAGAAAAGGCACGAGTGTGGCTCTTTCTAGAAAGATCCTAAACTGTCCAGGGCCTCTCTTCACCCTCAGAACTCCAAAAAGCCCTCTCTCTTCTTCGTCTCCAATCAAGGAGATGGCTGGTCTTACTTTTTTGAAAAGATGGGGACCAAAAGAAGACACGTCTGGGAAGAGTGATGTTCCCTCACCTCCCATGGCGGCCCTGGGGTTTGCACCCATGGCTTTGTGGCGCTAGCAGTGCCTGCCGCTCACCTGTTTCCTCCAGCCTCCCTCAGGTTCAGCCCAGTTGCCCATTTTTACTTCCCTACCCAATACCTCAGCCCCTGCTTCACCCTCCTCCTCAATCCCCTGCCCAGGCTCTTAGAGTCCTGTTCAAACTCCCCAACAGTTCTTAAATATGCTCCTCTCTCTGCTCAGATTTGCCCTCGTTTTCCTTTGCTCTCACCTAGCTGTGAAACTCTGAAGCCCAATGCAGTGCTCAGGTAAGGCAAAACACACCCAGATTGCTTTGAACGCATCTATCAGGAAGATCCTTTAAGACAGTACATCGTGCTGATGTCCAGATCTGTTTTTTCTATGCTTCCTTCCCCAGAATATTTTCTTGACAGATTTATACACTCTGCCAAGGCTGTACATCCTCCTTTGGCCCTGAAGGACCGCTGCTGTTTTGTTCAGTTTTCCTAGTAGTGAGATGATTGCCCACCATGCTGACGCCCTGCACGCTGGCCTGGAGAACTGAGACCTGTGTGTCTGTGGCTCTGTGCCTGGAAGCCACTTCTAATCTGGTGTTTGGGTGTCTTCTTAGCTGGGCTACGGGTTTGTCTCTCTGCTTTTCTGTTTGTGTGCTAGAGGCAAGGAATGAAGCGTGGTCTTAAAAAAATTATAACAAATCCTGATTTTATGTGAATTATCTTTGTGGAGTCCTTTCGGTGCTCTCCAGTGGTTGGCCTTATTGGGGCACTGTTCTAAGGGCAAAGTTTATAATTGCTCTATCTGCAATGTGGATCAGTATGATTTTCCTCATTTCACAGGTGGAAAAATTGAAACAAAAAGTAATTTGCCTAAAATCATATGGTCAGGCGTGTGGGAGAGCTCTGAATTTTGGTAGTGTGTATTCATGTCTCTACGCTGGCTGCCCCTCCAAAAGGAGGAGGACTATGTATCTTTTTTTCTCCTCTACAAGCAAAGCTCTGTCAGGGCTCTACATTTTTGGATAGAAACTACTTTACAGAAATAGCTTGAAAGGAAGAAGATTGGTTATATTTTGACTTCTCCTGACTATTCACAATACGCAGTTAAGAAATTCATCACAGCTTGGCTGTGCTGTGTGGAGATTTTTTTTCTGATCCCAGCTAAAAAATCATAAATGTGTGAGCCAGACTGTACTGGTAAAAAGGAAGATACTGAGTTTTGTTTTTTAAAAAAATCCATATTCTAAAATGTGCAGGTAATACCATGTAGAGAAATTGGGAAACATTTAAGTACTCCAAATTCTTACATTAAGTGCTTTTTATATTTTGATATGTATCATTTTGCATGTCCCCCTGTGGAAATACACACACCTTCCCCTATCAGACTGCTTTGTAATTTGTCTTCCTCATTTACTGATGTATTGAGAATGCTTTGCAGTATTGGCATCTCTTAATACATCATTATTTTTGATGTCTGGTACTCCAATATGCAGACATTTTTGCTCAAGCTACTATCTGGGATAAGTCTGGTTTTGTTATTGCTATAAACAATGCCACAGTGAATTTCTTAAAGATTTATTTTTGTTCGCCTATCAAAATGTTTCTTTCAGACATATTCCTGAAAGTGAAATTGTGGGGTCAGAAGACATAGACTTTTAAAAAATATTTATTTGTTATTTATTTAAATATTTATTTTTATTTATTTGGCTGTGTTGAGTCTTGATTTTGGCACACAGACCTTTGCTGTGGCCTGTGGGATCTTTAGTTGTGGTGTGCAGGATCTAGTTCCTGGACCAGGAATTGAACCTAGGCCTCCTGCATTGGGAGCTTGATCTTAACTGCTGGACCACTAGGGAAGTCTCCAGAGGATGTAGACTTAAAAAAAATGTTTTACATATTTATATTAAAATCCTTGTAAAAATATTTTAAAATATTATACATATTTTATATTTAACATATTTATAAATGGAAATATATTTATTGCAAAATCTCCCTACAGTTTCAGTTTCAGTTCAGTTGCTCAGTCGTGTCTGACTCTTTGCGATCCCATGAACCACAGCACACCAGGCCTCCCTGTCCATCACCAACTCTCAGGGTTCACCCAAACCCATGTCCATTGAGTCGGTGATGCCATCCAACCATCTCATCCTCTGTCTTCCCCTTCTCCTCCTGCCCTCAATCTTCCCCAGCATCAGGGTCTTTTCAATTAGGTCAACTCTTCGCATCAGGTGGCCAAAGTACTGGAGTTTCAGCTTCAGCATCAGTCCTTCCAATGAATATTCAGGGCTGATCTCCTTTAGATGGACTGGTTAGATCTCCTTGCAGTCCAAGGGACTCTCAACAATCTTCTCCAACACCACAGTTCAAAAGCATCAATTCTTCTGCATTCAGCTTTCTTTATAGTCCAATTCTCACATCCATACATGACCACTGGAAAAATCCCCCTACAGAACTGTATCAATTTACATTCTTTTTAATACTTTGTGTCCAAATTCACCTTGCCAACACTGAATGTTAATCTTTGATAGCTCTGCCAGTCTGATAGGAAAGGAAAGGAAAGTGAAGTCGCTCAGTCATGTCTGACTCTTTGTGACTCCATGGACTGTAGCTTACCAGGCTCCTCCAGCCATGGAATTTTCCAAGCAAGAGTACTGGAGTGGGTTTCCATTTCCTTCTCCAGAAGATCTTCCTGACTCAGGGATCGAACTCAGGTCTCCCGCATTGCAGGCAGACACTTTACCGTCTGAGCCACCAGAGAAGCCTGTCTGATAATGGAATCCAAATAATGAAATCTTTTTTAAAAGTTTTATTGCTAATGCAATTATTTTTGTCTTATGGTATATAAGTATATATGTATTTGGTAAATTTTCTTGGTTCATGAATATGAACCACTTTTTGGCTAATTTGTTCATCATTTTTGTGTGGTAAAAACACATAACAAAAATTACTATCTTCGGTTCAGTTCAGTCGCTCAGTGGTGTCCGACTCTTTGCGACCCCATGAATCGCAGCACGCCAGGCCTCCCTGTTCATTACCATCTCTCAGAATTCACGCAGACTCACATCCATCAAGTCTGTGATGCCATCCAGCCATCTCATCCTCGGTCGTCCCCTTCTCCTCCTGCCCCCAATCCCTCCCAGCATCAGAGTCTTTTCCAATGAGTCAGCTCTTCGCATGAGGTGACCAAAGTACTGGAGTTTCAGCTTCAGCATCATTCCTTCCAAAGAAATCCCAGGGTTGATCTCCTTCAGAATGGATCTCCTTGTAGTCCAAGGGACTCTCAAGAGTCTTCTCCAACATCACAGTTCAAAAGCATCAATTCTTCAGCACTCAGCCTTCTTCACAGTCCAACTCTCACATCCATACATGACCACAGGAAAAACCATAGCCTTGACTAGACGGACCTTAGTCAGCAAAGTAATGTCTCTGCTTTTGAACATACTGTCTAGGTTGGTCATAACTTTTCTTCCAAGGAGTAAGTGTCTTTTAATTTCATGGCTGCAGTCACCATCTGCAGTGATTTTGGAGCCCCCAAAAATAAAGTCTGACACTGTTT
>SJYW01025441.1:1886252-1903280 GCA_006410735.1 Raphicerus campestris
CCTTTCCCTATTTGGAACCAGTCTGTTGTTCCATGTCCAGTTCTAACTGTTGCTTCCTGACCTGCATACAGATTTCTCAAGAGGCAGGTCAGGTGGTCTGGTATTCCCATCTCTTTCAGAATTTTCCACAGTTTATAGTGATCCACACAGTCAAAGACTTTGGCATATTCAATGAAGCAGAAATAGATGTTTTTCAGGAACTCTCTTGCTTTTTCCATGATCCAGTGGATGTTGGCAATTTGATCTCTGGTTCCTCTGCCTTTTCTAAAACCAGCTTAAACATCAGGGAGTTCACGGTTCATGTATTGCTGAAGCCTGGCTTGGAGAATTTTGAGCATTACTTTACTAGCATGTGAGATGAGTGCAATTGTGTGGTAGTCTGAGCATTCTTTGGCATTACTATCTTAGCCATTAAAAAATAAAAATTGTATATAAAGTATATAACAATAATGTAATGTACACAGTGAAATGATTATTGCAGTCAAGTTAGTTAACATTTCATTTCCTCAAATAATTACCTTTTTGTTTTAGTGTGATGAAAGCACTTCAAATCTACTCTCTTAGCATATTTCCAGTGTTCAATACAGTATTAGTAAATATAGTCTTCCAAAAAAAAATAAATAAATATAGTCTTCACACCTGCATATTAGATCTCTAGACTTATTCATCTTCAGTTCAGTTGAGTTCCTCAGTCATTTCCGACTCTTTGCAGTCCCATGGACTGCAACACGCCAGGCTTCCCTGACCATCAGCAACTCCCAGAGCTTGCTCAAACTCATGTCCATCGAGTTGGTGATGCCATCCAATCGTCTCATCCTCTGTTGACCCCTTCTCATGCTGCCTTCAGTCTTTCCCAGCATCAGAGTCTTTTCCAGTGAGTCAGTTCTTCGCATCAGGTGGCCAGACTATTGGAGCTTCAGCTTCAGCATCAGTCCTTCCAATGAATATTCAGGACTGATTTCCTTTAGGACTATCTAGTTTGATCTCCTTTCAGTCCAAGGGACTCTCAACAGTTCTCCAACACCACAGTTCAAAAGCATCAATTCTTCTGCATNGGGACCTCTATTCCACACAGCCCTTCAGGGACCCAGGGTAGTAGAGTCTCATCATTAACACATGGCTTCCACAGCCTCTCTGGGTGGTCAGCAGAGTGAGGAAGAGAGTAAAGATCTCACTTGGGATGTTTTCACGGGCCAGGCATGGAAGCTGTGTACACTGCTTCTGGTCAGATGCCATAGGGCAGAAATTAGTGTGGCAGGTTGACAGTGGCTCTGAAAATATAATCCTCAGAACCTTTGAATATTACTTTGTTAAAAAAAAAAGGCTGTNGTACACTGCTTCTGGTCAGATGCCATAGGGCAGAAATTAGTGTGGCAGGTTGACAGTGGCTCTGAAAATATAATCCTCAGAACCTTTGAATATTACTTTGTTAAAAAAAAAAGGCTGTTCAGATATAATTAAGGATCTTGAGATGAGAGAATTACTCTAGATTACTCAAATACCATCAAATACTAAATACCATTAAAGTGTCCTTATAAAAGAGATGCGGAGGAGACCAACAGAAGATTTCTTTGGTAATGTCATTGTTGTTGTTCAGCTGGTAAGTCATGTCCAACTCTTTATGACCCCATGGACTGCAGCATGCCAAGCTTCCCTGTCCTTCACTATCTCCCAGAGTTTGCTCAAACTCATGTCCACTGAGTCAATGATGCCATCCAAGCATCTCATCCTCTGTCGCTCCCTTCTCCTCCTGCCCTCAACATTTCCCAGCATCAGGGTCTTTTCCAATGAGTCGTCTCTTTGCATCAGGTGGCCAAAGTATTGCAGGGTCAGCTTCAGTATCAGTCCTTCCAATGCATATTCAGGGTTGATTTCCTTTAGGATTGATGGGTTTGATCTCCTTGCTGTCCAAAGGACTCTCAGGAGTCTTCTCCAGCACCACAGTTCAAAAGCATCAATTCTTCAAGGGTGTTCAGCCTTCTCTATGGCCCAACACTCACATCCATACATGACGACTGGAAAAACCATAGCTTTGACCATATAGACCTTTGTTGGCAAAGTGATGTCTCTGCTTTTTAAAACACTGTCTAGGTTTGTCATAGCTTTTCTTCCAAGGAGCAGACATCTTAATTTCATGGCTGCAATCACCACCTGCAGGGTACTGCCATTATGTTGGCCTTCAATGGAGTTATCTTGACAACTTGATAGAATCCTCACTTCAATTTTTTTTCCTGAATCCTTATTATGGTGGGTGTTATGCTAGGCCTTCAATAAGCACAGGAAAATATACACAGTCACTGTCTTCAGGAAGCATGCAGTTGAGGACAAGGACAGAATATATTTTAAATCTTGTATCCTGGGAGCATTGCCAGACACTCATGTAACAGGTTGGCTAAAACTCTGTTAATTATTTGGTTGATAGTTGCTGTATATATGTCTTAAAAGAATTAAAGAGCCCTTATTTTGCCAAATTTGTCTTCTCAGCTGCCAGAGGAATTCCACTTGGAAGTGTAAATTACTGGTTTGACACTTCAGGACTGTACATAACTACTGTCCCAGGGGCTGCAGTGTGCTCCCCACAGACACTTTGTCCAGGTGAGGTATGGCAGGGAGAGGTTCTTCCTGGGAGGTGGAAGGGTGTGCCCAGGGCTCACAGATCTAATCACGGATAGCTTGCCTCCAACTCTGCTGCAAGAGAAGCAGCAGAGTTTTGGAGGTTGGAAAATAGTTGAGTCCATGATTTCATTTCCAGATTCAAACCCGGTGGCAAGCCAGTAAGTGACCGGCTTTCCATTTCAGACTTTGTTGTTCAGTCACTCAGTCGTGTCCGACTATTTGCAACCCCATGGACTGCAGCACGCCAGGCTTCCCTGTCCTTCACCATCTCCCGGAGCTTGCTCAAGCTCAGGTCCATCGAGTCAGTGATGCCATCCAACCATCTCATCCTCTGTCGTCCCCTTCTCCTCCTGCCTTCAATTTTCCCAGCATCAGAGTATTTTTTAATGAGTTAGCTCTTTGTATCAGGTGGCCAAAGTTTTAGAGGTTCAGCTTCAGCAGCAGTCCTTCCAATGAATATTCAGGATTGATTTCCTTTAGGATTGACTGGTTTGATCTCCTTGCAGTCCTAGGGACTCTCAGGAGTCTTCTCCAACACCACAGGTGAAAAGCATCAATTTCAGGCTTACTTTGATGTACAAATATGGAGGATATTGGGCAACTCTCATCAGTAGGAAGTCACTTCTGCTTACAACCTGAGCAGAAATGTGTGCTCTTGCATACTTCCCCATTCCTCTCTCATACAAGCACAGCCATCATGCTTGTGCCACGCCCTTCATCCTCACTGAAGACTCCACTCCTGGGCTTCGTGACCTGTACCCTTTCCTGTAGCAGTTGTGTCTGTCCACAGATGCTGAGCCGTGTTCCCCAGAGACGTAGATCAGTACTCTCAAATGTGGTTCACAGTCTGTGGGTGGACCACGAAAGGTCTCCCAACAGGCTGCCAACAGACCCCCAGACGCAGGCCATTTCTTGGGTTTTCCTTGGAGCATGACATGCATGTCCATCAGCATTTAGTTTGTATACAACTGATGGGTAGTTATTTCTGGCCTTTATAGTTACCTTAATCTTTAAGTGTTAATCAAGTGACATTCAAAATTTTGAAGTAAGTATTGCTAAGGTTTATAAAAATGTTTTTAAGTTGAAATTTGTATAACATACAATTAACCATTTTAAAACGTACACTTCAATGGTATTCAGTGTATCACAGTGCTGTGCAGCCATCAGCTCTCTCCAGTTTCAAAACTTTTCCAGGACTTCGCTGGCAGTCCAGTGGTTGATCTGCCCTTTCACTTAGGGGGTGCAGGTTTGATCCCTGGTCGGGGAACTAAGAGCCTGCATGCTGTGCTGCACAGTCGAAAAGCAAACAAGCAAACCAAATGGAAAACTTTTCCATTACTCCATAAGAATACCCCATACGCACGAAGTAATCATTTCTCGTTGTTCCCGCTCCTTTGTCTCTTGGTTTCCTCTAATCTGCTTTTTGTCTGTTTGGATTTGCCTGTTCTGTATCACGTAAAAGAAGCCAAGCAACGTGTGGCTTTGTGTTCGGCTTATCTCACTTAACATGATGTTTTCAAGGCTCGTCCAAGATGTAGCACGTATCAGCACTTCACTTTCTGTGTCTGGCTAGTGCTCCATTGTGTATATCATAGTTTGTTTTTTCATTTGTGCGTTGATGCACATTTGGCTTGTTTCCACCTTTTGATTATTATGAGTAATAGCTGTTATAATCATTTGTACATAGGTTTCTCTGTAGACATGAGTTTTCATTTCTCTTGAGTCCATACTTAGAATTGTTGGGTGATATGGTAATTCAATGTTTAACTTTTTTGAGAAACCACCAAACTCTTTTTCCACAGCAACTGCACTGCTTTTTTACTCTCACCAGCAATGTGCAAGTTCCTATTTCTCCATA
Source organism: Raphicerus campestris (assembly GCA_006410735.1). Classification (NCBI taxonomy): domain Eukaryota; kingdom Metazoa; phylum Chordata; class Mammalia; order Artiodactyla; family Bovidae; genus Raphicerus; species Raphicerus campestris. The sequence continues at coordinate 1,890,727 of SJYW01025441.1, forward strand.
TCGCTGTCAATGCTTGTTATTTTCCTTTCTTTTTGCTAGTTGTTTATATTAAAGTCATCCTAGTGAGGTGAGGCGATATCTCATTATAATTTTAACTTGCATTTTCCTAATGACCAATGGTATTGAATATCTTTTCATGTGCTTGTTGACCATTTGTGTGTCTTCTTTGGAGGTGTATCTATTCAAGTCCTTTGCCCGTTTTAAAATATTTGGCTCTTCATTCCTTTTTGGCCGCACCGTGTGTTTGTTGCTGCTCTGGGGCAGCGAGCAGGGGCTCCTTGTTTTGCATTGTGCTTCCTTGCAGGCTGCTCATTGCAGTGGCTTCTCCTGCTGCAGAGCATGGGCCCTAGAGAGTGTGGCACAGGCCTCGCAGCTCTGCAGCGTGTGGGACCTTCCCGGACCAGAGATTGGACCCACGTCACCTGCATTGGCGGGTGGATTCTTAACCGCCACACCACCAGGGAAGCCCAAGTGTGGTGTTTAATTTCCAGAAATTTGTGAATTTTCCAGTTTTACTTCTGTTGTTGATTTATAAATTAATCCCTTTGTGATGAGAGAAGCTACTTGGTATGACATCTATCTTTTAAAATCTATCCAGACTTAATTTGTTGCCTAATATATGGTCTATTCTGAAAAATATCACGTGTCCTCGAGAGTACCAGGGTCCCAGGTGGCACTAGTGGTAAAGAATCCGCCTGCCAGTGCAGGAGACATAAGAGATGTGGGTTTGATCCCTGGGTCGGGAAGATCCCCTGGAGAAGGGAAAATTCCATGAGCAGAGGAGTCTAGTGGGCTACAGTCTATGGGGTCACAAAGAGTTGGACACGGTTGATCAACTGAGCATTTGAGAGTAATGTGTATTCTGTTGTTGGGTAGAGTATCCTATGTTTGTTAGATCCAGTTGGCTTGATGTGCTTTTTCAGATCCTCTACTTCTTATTTATCTTCTCTCTAATTGTTCTATCCATCATTGTGAGTGAGAGATATTGAAGTCTTCAACTATTACTGTAAAAATTGCTTCTTCCTTCAATCCTGTCAGTTTTTGCTTCGTATATGTGATGGTCTGTTATCAGCTGTGCAAATGTTTATAATTGTTATATTCTTTTGCTGTACTGAACATTTTACTAATATGTAATTTTATTCTTTATTTCTCAATGATGTAAAGTCTATTTTGTCTGATATTAGTATAGTTACTTTTGCTCTTTTGGTTACTATTTACATGGAATATCTTTTTTCATCCTTTACTTTTAGTTTATTTATGTCTTTGTATCTAGAACAAGTCTCTTAAACACATAGCATGTAGTTGAATCATGAATTTTCATTCATTCTGCCAATCTCTGTCTTTTGATTGGGGAATTTAATCCACTTGCATTTAAAGTAATTGCTGATGATGGGAGCCTTCAGTTCAGTCTAGTCTCTCAGTCATGTCCGACTCTTTGTGACCCCATGAATCGCAGCACGCCAGGCCTCCCTGTCCATCACCAACTCCCGGAGTTCACTCAGACTCACGTCCATCGAGTCTGTGATGCCATCCAGCCATCTCACCCTCTGTCGTCCCCTTCTCCTCCTGCCCCCAATCCCTCCCAGCATCAGAGTCTTTTCCAGTGAGTCAGCTCTTCGCATCAGGTGGCCAAAGTACTTCTACTGTTTTACTATTTGGTTTTTATATGCCTGACAGCTTTTTTGTCCCTCATTTTCTGCATCACTGTCTTCTTTTGTGTTTAGTTGATTTTTTGATAGGGAAAAGTTTGAATTCCTTTCTCATTTCCTTTTGTTTATATTTTATAGCTTTTTCTTGGGTGTGCCTACCATGTAGGTTACATTTAACATCCTAAAGTTATAACACTGATTTGAATTTTACAATCTTAACTTCAGTAACATACACATATTCTGTACCTTTACAAGCCCTCCATCTCACTCCTTTTAGTTGATATCACAAAATTATATCTCTATACACTGTGTCCCCAAACACATAATCTAATATTTCCTTTAAATGCATTAGTCTCTTAAGTCATGTTGAAAACAAAAATGAAATCACAAACCTTTGTTGTAAGAATATTGACTTTTATAATTGCTCAATGATTTACCTTTATTGAGATATTCATTTTTTCATATGGTTTCAAATTATTATCTAGTGTCCTTTCATTTGACTCCCTTAAGCATTTCTTGCAGGACAAGTCTAGTTGTAATTAACTCCTTCAGGTTTTGTTTATCAGGAAACATCTTTCTTTCTCTATCTGAAAGGAGTTTGGCCAGATATAAGATTCTTGTTGGATAGTTTATTTCTGGCCTCCAACATTCCTGAAGAGCAATCTGCTAATCTTCTTATTGAGGATCTCTTGTATGTAATTATTCACTTCTCTCTTGCTGCTGTCCCTTGGACTGCAAGGCAATCCAAACGGTCCATCCTAAAGGAAATCAGTCCTGAATATTCATTGGAAGGACTGATACTGAAGCTGAAACTCCAATACTTTGGCCACCTGATGTGAAGAGCTGACTCATTGGAAAAGACCCTGATGCTGGGAAAGATTGAGGGCAGGAGAAGGGGACGACAGAGGATGAGAAGGTTGGATTGCATCACCGACTCAATGGACATGGGTTTGGGTGCACTCCTGGAGTTGGTGATGGAGGGAGGCCTGGTGTGCTGCGGTTCATGGGGTTGCAGAGAGTCGGACACGACTGAGCGACTGAGCTGAACCGAGCTTGCTGCTGTCAAGAGTCTCTGTTTTTTAAGTTTGACTATAATGTGTCAGTGTGGATCTCTTTGAGTTCATCTTATCTGGAGTTTATTGAGCTTCTTGGATGTTTATATTCATGTGTTTCATCAGGTTTGAGAAGTTTTCAGTCTTTATTTCTTCAAATACTTTCTCTACATCTTTCTCTCTTTCTTCTTTTTCTGAAACTTCCACAATGCATCTGTTGGTCTCCTTGGTAGTGTCCCACTGGTCCCTTGGGCTCTGTTCACTTTCCATCAATGTTTTTCTTTCTATTCCTCTCTATCTACCACTTTTATTGTTCTATATTCAAGTTTACTGGTTCTTTCTTTTGCCTATTCAATATGAATTTCAATCCCTCTAGTGAATTTTTCATTTCAGGTATTACACGTTTCAGCTCCAGAACTTCATTTGTTCTGGTTTCCTGTTATGTTTTCTGTCTCTTTACTGATGTTTCTATTTTGTTCATATATAACTTTTTTTGACTTTATATACCTNTCTACCGCTTTTATTGTTCTATATTCAAGTTTACTGGTTCTTTCTTTTGCCTATTCAATATGAATTTTAATCCCTCTAGTGAATTTTTCACTTCAGGTATTACACGTTTCAGCTCTAGAACTTCATTTGTTCTGGTTTCCTGTTATGTTTTCTATCTCTTTACTGATGTTTCTATTTTGTTCATATATCACTTTTTTTGACTTTATATACATTTTTCCTTTTGCTCCTTGAGCATCTTAATGATGATTCTTTTAATTCTTTTCTGGATAACATAAATATTAAATATGGATTATAGAAAAATAACTTGACAGCTATCCATTCATGTTGACACAGTTAAATCATTTTGGGAATGTAGCCAAGGAAATAAATAAAACCCATGTTTATTACAATATTAATTGGAAAGTTGGAAGCAATATAACTCTCTGACAATCAGGTAGCACTTATCATAAGTAGCATTTATCCATATGATAAAATATTGTCCAGATTTTAATCTGTGAAATACATTAATGATATAAAGAACTTTCTTGGCAGTCCAGTGGTTAGGACTTGACATTTTCATTGCTGAGGACCAGGTTCAATCCCTGGTTGGGAAACTAAGAATCCCGCAAGCCATGCAGAGCAGCCAGGAAAAAAAGAGAAAAATAATATAAAGAACATTCTCACAATGTCAAGTAAAAAGAGCCAGATTTAAAAAAATTATATGATTGTCATAATCATGACTGTATAAAAAATATTAACAGAGATCCTACCTATAAATATACCAAAATAATACATTTTTGTCTTTGATGATGGAATTGTAGATGACTTTAAAAAATTTCTCTCTTCTCTATTTCCCAAATACATATTCCTCATTGAGCATTTTTTTATGATCAAATCAAACTCTACTGAGTTTAATATGTATCTGTGTACAGCTATTAGTATGTAAAGATTTAACTATAGGTTATTTTCATGTTAATCTGGATTCCTCCACAACAGGAAATGTTAAAGCATCCAACTGGTGATGACTGAAGGATAAGGCTTTTGCATTGTTCTATCTGAATTCTCTTCCTGTGTCAGTCTGCTTCAGTATTTTTTTTATCTTCCACCTCTTTCTTACTTATTCCTTGTCTGCTCTAAAAAATGAGTAACTGATTTTTTTTTCCTTCTCAGCATATCCAGTTGTGATCTATGGACCCCCACCACCAGGATATGGAGCCCAACCAGGGGGATATGGAGCCCCACCTAGGGGATATGGAGCCCCACCTGGGGGATATGGAGCCCCACCTGGGGGATATGGAGCCCCACCTGGGGGATATGGAGCCCCTCCTGGGGGATATGGAGCCCCACCTGGGGGATATGGAGCCCCTCCTGGGGGATATGGAGCCCCTCCTGGGGGATATGGTGCCCCACCTGGGGGATATGGAGCCCCTCCTGGGGGATATGGAGCCCCACCTGCAGGATATGGAGCCCCACCAGCTGGAAATGAAGCCCTACCCCCGGCATATGAAGCTCCATCTGCTGGAAATACAGCTGCCTCTCACAGATCTGTGGCAGCTCAGCAGGAGACTTCTCTTCCCTCTTCCTCATCTTCTCAGGTCCATTTACCACCTTCTCAGAGTTAAACCTTGAAGACTCACCAAGCAAAGGGCACCCTAAAACTAAAGTCACGGTAAGAAGGAAGACTCAGGTAGGTGGCTAAAGTCCCATCCCAGGTAGTTGTCATACCCTTTGGAAGGGCAACCTTAGAGGGAAGATGAAGCTTTACTTCCATGCCTAGATTTTAGAGGCCAAGTCAGTTCTTGATTGGGCTTCCCTGGTGGCTCAGTTGGTAAAGAATCTGCTTGCAATGCAAGAGATGCAGGTTTGATCCCTGGGTCGGGAAGATCCCCTGGGAGAAGGAAATGGCAACTCACTCTAGTATGCTTGCCTGGGAAATCCCATAGACAGAGGAGCCTGGCAGGCTACAGTCCATGGGGTTGCAAAGAGTCAGACAACTTAGTGACTAAACCACAACCACCACCACCACCACCACCAATTCTTGATTAGATGGGCTAAAGGAGAAGTACATTCATACAGCTAATTCTCCAACAACGTGGTTGACATTGGCTGCATTTTTCTAAATTACATTTTTTTAAACAGGCCTTGAGTCAGTTTGGAAAAACTGTTCTGCATTTTTCCCTCTCAAATTCAAGAAACATCCATTATGCTAAGTTTGCTAGGAACTAAGATATATGTTAAAAATATCAAGTTGAGGAGAAGGCAATGGCACCCCACTCCAGTACTCTTGCCTGGAAAATCCCATGGGTAGAGGAGCCTGGAAGGCTGCAGTCCATGGGGTCGCAGAGAGTGACTTCACTTTCACTTTTTGCTTTCATGCATTGAAGAAGGAAATGGCAACCCACTCCAGTGTTCTTGCCTGGAGAATCCCAGGGGCAGGGGAGCCTGGTAGGCTGCCAGCTATGGGGTCGCACAGGGTCGGACACGACTGAAGCGACTTAGCAGCAGTAGCATCAAGCTGAGGGATTTTCCTAGAGATCCAGTAGTTAAGACTTCATGCTTCCAATGCAGAGGGCATGGGTTTGATCCCTGGTTGGGAAACTAAGATCCCACATGCTATATGGCATGGCCAAAAATTTTTTAAAAATCAAGTTGAACATTTATTTTTCATAGCATTATTTATATTAGTGAAAGGATATAACGACTTAAATTTTCAGTAGTAAGAGAGAATTTCACAAATTATACAATGAAATGTGCAGCCGTTGAAAATGATATCTAAATGTAGGGGAGGCCTTCTTTAAGAAGACCAAAAACAATGAAGCAATAGAGGAAAACAGTGATAAATTTGACTATATCAAAATTTTAAACTTCTGTATGACCAAAGTTAGAAGATAGGCAATAGACTGCTGCTGCTGCTAAGCTACTTCAGTCATATCTAACTCTGTGCGACCCCATAGATGGCAGCCCACCAGGCTCCCCCGTCCGTGGGATTCTCCAGGCAAGAACACTGGAGTGGGTTGCCATTTCCTTCTCCAATGCCTGAAAGTGAACAGTGAAAGTGAAGTCACTCAGTCATGTTCGACTCTTAGCGACCCCATGGGCTGCAGCCTACCAGGCTCCTCTGTCCATGGGATTTTCCAGGCAAGAGGACTGGAGTGGGGTGCCACTGCCTTCTCTGACTAGACTAGGAGGAACTAATTGCCAACATATATATTAAACAAAATCATTGTAGTCAAATAATAAGAAGAACTTTACAAATCAACTAAAAAAAAATATGGACAAAAGATGTGAATTCTCAATTAACTGAGGCAATAGCCTCAAGAAACATTTGAGGACTTCCTTGGTGGTACAGTGGATAGGAGTCCACCTTCGAATGCAAGGGACATGGGTTCAGTCCCTGGTGTGGGAAGATTCCACATGCCCAGAAGCATGAAAAGATGTTGAATTTGACTTGTGTTAGACAAATGAAACTTGAAATGAAAAACAATTTTTATCTCTAAAGATTCAGAAGCGTTAAAAAGATTGAGACAGTCGATGAGATGACGTCCACCTTGGGCCTTTTCCCATGCTCCTTGTTATAAACTGCTTGTGAGTGGCATCCATCCAAGTGAGAAACTGGTGTAGGCTGCCATGGAAATCACTGCACAAAGGTAAGCCCAGCTGGCGAGGGATGGTCTGGGTTTCTGGACTCTGCATTTTTTTAGTAAAGGAACCCAGCTCTTGCAGATCTAAAACTATGGCCCATGGACCAATAATATTCAGGTATGTGGCATTAGAGTTCTTTCAGCATGAGCTGGAATTTCTCAACCCTGTTCAAAGTTGTACTGCAATGAGAACTATAGTAACTTGGTCTCACTGGGCCATTCCATTTCTTGTAAAAATATTTATTTATTTGGCTGTACCGAGTCTTAGTTTTGGCATGTGGAATATAATTCCCTGACCAGGGCTTGAACCTGGGGCCTCTGCATTGAGAGTGTGGAGCCTCAGCCACTGGAGCGCCAGGGAAGCTTCCCCAAGTACCTTTTAAAAGTTAAAATATTTCTACTCTTGATTTAGCAGCTTCACTCAATATCCATCCCTAAGAAAGGGAAAGATATACCCATTTGAATGCAGAGTTCCAAAAAATAGCAAGGAGAGATATGAAAGCCTTCCTCAGTGATCAATGCAAAGAAATAGAGGAAAACAATAGAATGGGAAAGACTAGAGATCTTTTCAAGAAAATTAGAGATACCAAGGGAACATTTCATGCAAAGATGAGCACAATAAAGGACAGAAACGTTATGGACCTAACAGAAGCAGAAGATATTAAGAAGAGGTGGCAAGAATATATAGAAGAACTATACAAAAAAATCTTAATGACCCAGATAACCACGATGGTGTGGTCACTCACCTAGAGCCAGACATCCTGGAATGCTAAGTCAAGTGGGCCTTAGGAAGCATCACAACGAACAAAGCTAGTGGAGGTGATGGAATTCAAGTTGAACTATTTCAAATCCTAAAAGATGATGTTGTGAAACTGTTGCACTCAACATGCCAGCAAATTTGGAAAACTCAGCAGTGGCCACAAGACTGGAAAAGGTCAGTTTTGATTCCAATCCCAAAGAAAGGCAATGCCCAAGAATGCTCAAACTACCTCACAATTGCACGCATCTCACACGCTAGTAAAGTAATGCTCAAAATTCTCCAAGTAGGCTTCAACAGTATGTGAGCCGTGAACTTCCAGATGTTCAAGCTGGACTTAGAAAGGACAGAGGAACCAGAGATCAAATTGCCAACATCCACTGGATCATCTAAAAAGCATGAGAGTTTTAGAAAAACATCTACTTCTGCTTTATTGACTACCCCAAAGCCTTTGTGTGGATCACAACAAACTGTGGAAAATACTGAAAGAGGTGAGAACACCAGACCATCTGACCTGCCTCCTGAGAAATCTGTATGCAGGTCAAGAAGCAACAGTTAGAATAGGACATGGAACAACAGATTGATTCCAAATCAGGAAAGGATTACATCAAAGCTGTATGTTGTCACCTTGCTTATTTAACTTATATGCAGAGTACATCACAAGAAATGCCATGCTGGATGAAGCAGAAGCTGGAATCAAGACTGCTAGGAGAAATATCAATAACTTCAGATATGCAGATGACAACACCCTTATGGCAGAAAATGAAGAAGAACTAAAGAGCCTTTTGATGAAAGTGAAAGAGGAGAATGAAAAAGTTGGCTTAAAGCTCAATATTCAGAAGATGAAGATCATGGCATCTGGTCCCATCACTTCGTGGCAAATAGATGGGGAAACAATGGAAACAGTGACAGACTTTATTTTCTTGGTCTCCAAAATCACTGCAGATGGTGACTGTAGCCATGAAATTAAAAGACGCTTACTCCTTGGAAGGAAAGTTATGACCAACCTAGACAGCATATTAAAAAGCAGAGACATCACTTTGCCAACAAAGGTCCATCTAGCCAAAGGTCTGGTTTTTCCAATAGTCATGTATGGATGTGAGAGTTGGACTTTATAGAAAGCTGAGTGCCAAAGAACTGATGCTTTTGAACTGTGGTGCTGGTGAAGACTCTTGAGAGAGTCCTTTGGATTGAAAGGAGATCAAACTATTCAATCCTAAAGGAAATCAACCCTGAATACTCATTGGAAGCACTGATGCTGAAGGTGAAACTCCAATACTTTGGCCCCCTGATGCGAAGAGCTGACTCCTTGGGAAAGACCCTGATGCTGGGAAAGATTGACGGCGGGAGGAAAAGGGGACGACAGAAGATGAGATGATTGGATGGCATCACCAACTTGATGGACATGAGTTTGAGTAAGCTTGGGAGCTGGTGATGGTCAGGGAAGCCTGGTGTGCTGCAGTCCATAGGGTCACAAAAAGTCGGACACAACGGAATGACTGAACTGAAGAAATACTTGCACATGTGCAAAGTTGTATGTGGGAAGATTTCATTACACTCAATGTTTCTAACAGCACCAAATTAAAAATATCCTATATGTCTGTTAATAGTAAATATTAAATAAACTATAGTATGTCCATGCTATGGCATAGACCAGTGGTTTCACTGCAGGGGGCATGGGTTTGATCCCTGGTCAGGGAAATAAGCTCCTGCATGCCACTTGGCCAAAAAAATAAATGACTAACTACTTGAACTGAATAAAAATGAAGATACAACATGCCAAATTAAAATTTTGTATGGGGAAAGTAATAACTTTTTTAAAATAAAAAAGATAGAGCAAGCAGCTGGCTGCTGCTCTTCCTCTTTAAGCTACCAGCATTGAGTCATGTCTGAGTCTAGGAAACTGGGATGTCAGTAGCACAAGGGCATGTCAATAGCACTGCCAGTATGCCCAGCTGGCACATTATGCTCCTTAGCACTGAAGGCCCTGCATGGCCTGGGCCTTCCGGTGGCCCCTCCAGCTGAGGGACCCAGCAGCGCATGGCCTTTGCCTCTTCCTTCCTCTCTGCATGTCCTACTCATCGTTCAAAAGAACCCAGGCGAGCTTTTTCTGAACTCCTCTTCTAGCATGATTGGGCTTCCTTGGTGGCTCAGCGGTAAAGAATCCACCTGCAGTGCAGGAGATACAAGAGACACAGGTTCCCTCCCTGGGTTGGGAATATCCCCTGGAGTAGGAAGTGGCAACCCACTCCAATGTTCTGCCTGGGAAATCCCATGAACAGAGGAGCCTGGATGACTAGAGTCCAAAGGGTCACAAAGAGTCAGACACAACTGAGCGCCTGTGTGTGCGCGTGCACGCACACACACGCCCTCCAGGATAATTGCACTTCTGCTGAACTTGTAGCCTAGAGTGTTTCTCGTGAAATACCGTGCCAATCTTATTGGGATCGTTTATGTGCTCATCTCCTCCATAACCTGTGAGCTCCTTGAAAGCAGAGCCTGTATCTCATTGCAGGGGCCCCTTAGCAGAAGGCACAGCATAGAGTGGGTGAATAAACATTCCTAGAGCGAACAAAGACATGAATAAACTGTGTTTCTTGGTTTACGATATACACATACAACACATTCATACCTCCCTGAGTTCTGGTCATCAACTGAAGATTATAATTTGCAGAATCTGTTTTGCTTGGCAGACAGAGAGGATTAGAAATTAAAATGTCAGGGACTTCCCTGGTGGTCCAGTGCAGTGACTAAGACTCCAGGCACCCAATGCAGATGGCCCAGTTTCCATCCCTGGTTGGAGAACCAGATCCCACATGCCACAAATAAGAGTTCTCGTGTCGCTCCTAACGATCCCACATGACGCAATGAAGACCAAAGATCTTGCATGCCTCAACTAAGACCTGGTGCAGCCAAATCAGTAAATATTTTTTAAAAAGAAATCAAAATTTCAGACTCTGTAACAAGTGTTGGTGAGGATGTGAAGAAAAGGGAACCTTCGTAAACTATTTGTGGGAATATAAATTGGTGTAGCCACTCTAGAAAACCGTATGGAGTGTCCTCAGAAAACTAAAAGTAGAACTACCATATGATCCAGCAATTTCACTCCTGGAATTTCATTATCTGAAGAAAACGAAAACACTATTTCATAAGGATATATACATGCCGGTGTTCATAGCAGCATTATTCACAATAGCCAAGATATGGAAGCAATCTAAGTGTCAATCAATAGATGCATGAATAAAAAGGATGTGATACACACACACACACACACACACACACACACACACACACACATGCACACGATGGACTACTACCCAACCATAATAAAGAATGACATGTTGCCATTTGCACCAACACGAATGGACCTGGAGGATATTATACTAAGTGAATTAGGTCAGACAAAGACAAATACTGTATGATATCACTCATATGTGGAATCTAAAAGATAAAACAAAAATATAAAACAAAGTAGTGAATATAATGAAGAAAGAAACAGACTCACAGATACAGTGAACAGGCTGGTGGTTATCACTGGGGAGAGGGAAGGGGAGGGGCCAGATAAGGGTAGAGTTCATACTACTATGCATAAAATAAGTTACAAGGATATACTGTGCAGCACAGAGAATTTAGGCAATATTTTATCATAACTACAAATGGAGTATAATCTTTTTTTCTTGGCTGTGCTGCACATCTTGTAGGATCTTAATTCCTCGAGAAGGGATTGAACCAGGGCCCCGGCCTTGAAAGTGCCAAGTTCTAACTACTGGACCACCAGGGAATTCCCAAATGGAGTATAATCTTTAAAAATTGTGAATCACCATGTTGTACCCTGAAACATATAATATTGTAAATCAACTATATCCCAATTAGAAATTAGTAAATAAATTGACAAAAAAATTATTTTTTCAGATTTTGGAGAAAGCTGTTCCCTCTCTGGTCAACTGAGCTAAACAGTCCTGAAGGCATGATGCGTTTCCCTCCTTCCTATCTCACAGCCATAGTTTGTATGCTTCCTACTGGCCTAAGCCACCACTGGTGAGGTGGTCCTATAGAACTCATCTGGTGTTTGAAGATGATGTAAGAGGTGCCAGGCACATGCTAGAGCACTTCAGAACTGTATCTCACCGTAACAATCCAGTGAGGTGTTACTATCTTCATGTTACTGCTAAGTACAATGAAGCTCGGAGACCTTAGGAAACCAAAGAATCCCAACTGTTGAGCAGTGGAGGCAGGATACGGGACCCTACCCTCTGACTTGGGAACTGCTCTTTGAGCATCTCCTTTTCATCCCACAGGTGCCAAGTGGTAGGAGGTGTTCGTGTGCACGCAGTGGCCTGATCTTCTCCACACACCTGTGAGGTCCTGGTGAGCTGAGTCCCTTTCCCTGCTGCAGACTTGATCAGAGGGCTTAGAAAATCGAGTGTGTCAGAGGTGGTTTAGCAGGTCAAAGGAGGGCTCAGATTTCTCACGGGACCAGAAGACTGGCTCCAGATCTGTGGCTGCCATGTAACTGAGAGCTGAGTCTGGGGTCAGCTGCCCCTGAGTCAGCTCAAGTAGCCTAGGAAAAAGAGAATCCCGAGATCTTTGGCTATTCATGGCCTCAAGCCCTCCTGCCCTCATCACAGCCTCAGAGTTGAAGGCTCTGATGTATTAATTGCCTCTGTAACAGGTACTTGTAACAGATGGAAGGTGAAGAGTTTGAGAGGCAGTGATTATATCAATTGGCCAAAATGGTTTTAACTATCTCTCCATGCCTAGCATCCCGACAGGCACATCACATGCATAACCCAGTGAGGTGGGTGCTTGGACTCCAATCCCATAAATGAAGAAACTGCGGTTGAAGGAGAAGCAAATTGCCAAAGGCATACAGCTGGCTGATAACTGACAGGGCGGGATCTGGACTTGGGTTTCCCTTTTCATTCACACGCTCGTTTGTTGAGTGCTTTTTGTGTGCCACTTCTGC
>SJYW01025441.1:1918844-1951992 GCA_006410735.1 Raphicerus campestris
GGGAGGGGACGCGTTGGGGGGTGGACAGCCTATGAGCCGGTGGGGGGCCTGCAGGCAAGAAGTCCCCAGCAGCTCACGGCAGGCTCGGTGGAGCCTGCAGCACAGGTAGTGGGATCTGAATCCTTTAATGCCCTCCACGAGTCCTATCGGCCCCTCTCCCAGCCTTTTCCCACCCCCGCATCAGGCAGCCACGACCCTGGCCTCTGGGTGGAGTGAGAGAAGTGTGCCTCTTTGGCACAGCCAAGAAGTCAGGTACACGCTTGCACCTTTCCCCTGTGGGAGAAATTAAGGGCCAAGAACGTCTCCCTGGGCAGAGCTGTGCTGCCTTGCGGGAGGGGCGATGTGGTAAGTCTTCCTCTTTTCCTCTCCAGTGTGTCCAAACCACTATTTCCTCTCTGCAGCAATGCGCTGGAACTTGTCCACTGGAAACCTAGACTTCCACAAAGGCTCTCCCGTCTGTGGGTGGTTGTCTAAGACAGCGTTCATTCTCCAGGGTCTCCCAGACTGTGGCTGAGAGGGACTGGGGCCAGTTCAGAGGCCACTTTCTACAGTCAGGACTGGAGTCTATGCCTATTACCTGATGTGTGGGTGGGTAAGGCTTCTGGGTCCCTTGACATATGGTTTTACGTTCCTACCAGCAGCAGATGAAGGTTCCAGTTTCTCCATATCCTTGCCAACACTTACTATTATCTGACTCTCTAGTCATCCTTTTGGGGTGAAGTGGTATCTCACTGTTGTTTTCATTTACATTTAGTGAGTACTGGCTGTTTGCATACCTTCCTTAGAAAAATGTTTATTCAGATCCTGTGCCCAGTTTGAAATTAGGTTGCCTTTTTCTTGAGTTACAATGTCTTAATATATTTTAAATACAAGCCCCTTGTCAGATACAGGAATCACAGGCATTTTCTCCCATTGTGTAGGTTGTCTTTTCACTGATTTTAACATGGGCAAATTATGGCTGTCAGTTTCCCTCTGGTTATTACTTTGACTCCATAAACTTTAGTAGGTTCTGTTTTAGTTTTTTGGTGTTTCATATTCATTCTCATTCATCTCAAAGTATGTTCCCTTGTATGTGATGTGTCACTTCTGACTTTCAAAATTTTCCCTTTATCTTCTGGTTATGACATGTGGTATGGTCGTCGCTCAGTCATGTCTGACTCTTTGTGACCCTGTGGACTGTAGCCCTCCAGGCTTCTTTGTCCATGAGATTTTTTTCCCAGGCAAGAATACTGGAATGGGTTGCCATTCGCTCCTCCAAGGGATCTTCCCCACCCAGGGACTGAACCTGGGTCTCCTGCATTGCAGGTAAATTCTTTACTGCTGAGCCACCAGGGAAGACTTTGTCTGCTGAGAGCTCGACTATGATGCGTTGACATATGGATTCTGACTTTATCCTACTGGCTGCTCGTTGAGCTCCTCGATGGGAAGATTAGTATTTGTCATCAAATATGCAAAGTTCTCATCCATTGTTTCCATATCCTCTCACCCTTTCTCTCCTCATGTCTGTGCTGCATGGTATCTCACAAGTCTCTGAGCCTATTAATTTTTCTTCATCTTCCTTTCTATCCCTTGGATAGGTTAGCTTCTTTTTTTTTAATTTTTACTTTATTTTGCTTTAAAATAAACTGTATTGGTTTTGCCATACATTGACATGAATCCGCCACGGGTGTACATGAGTTCCCAATCCTGAGGCCCCCTCCCACCTCCCACCCCGTATCATCTCTCTGGATCATCCCCATGCACCAGCCCCAAGCATCCTGTATTCTGTATCGAACATAGATTGGCGATTCGTTTCTTACATGATAGTATACATGTTTCAATGCCATTCTCCCAAATCATCCCACCCTCTCCCTCTCCCAGAGTCCAAAGGATAGGTTAGCTTCTATGGACCTATCTTCAAGTTTGTTGACTTTTTTCCTGTGTGATTATGTCTGCTGAGCCCCTCTAGTGAAATTTTTCTCTNCCCCAGGAGGAGCCAGTAGCTTTTCCGTTAGCAGAAACTCTGTCCTCAACTGCCAAGTGGGAAGCTCAAGTGGGCTCCCTAGGAAAGTCAGTGACTTTGAGTTTCAGTCCTGGGCATTTTAGGAGCTTGGACATAGGATTCCTGGCACCCTGTGATCAACTCTTCTCTCTTGACTGGGCCCCTAAAGGTAGTCCCAATCCAGAAACCCCTAGGAACTCCTTCAGTTTTTCTTATTACCCAGCATGTATCTGCCAAGACTCTCTGGTTTCTACTGTCACCAACATGGTGCCAAGCATTTTCTTTACCAGTTGTTCTGAGAAGCAAAGTGACTGGGTAGACAGGGCCAGAGGCCGATGAGCCTGGTATCCTAAGGATTCTGGTGGCAGATGCTNTTCTACTGTCACCAACATGGTGCCAAGCATTTTCTTTACCAGTTGTTCTGAGAAGCAAAGTGACTGGGTAGACAGGGCCAGAGGCCGATGAGCCTGGTATCCTAAGGATTCTGGTGGCAGATGCTGGACGGAAGATTCAGAGCCTGGTCCAGTATACACAATCTCTCCCTTAGCCTCTTTCCCTCACTGGGGTCTTATGAGACCTGACGGGGGGCCAACTAGGCCTAGAGTCTTCAGCTTAAGAGCCTCTGTTGGTCCAGGAGGCTTCGATGCTGCCCAGGGTCCAGGACCTGCTCCAAGGAAGCTGGGTTTGTTTCCTAAGAAGAGGGGCTAGCTTCCTAGCCCCACGGCCTGTATCTCTTGTTTTATACGCAGATATTATAGGGGTTTTGGTTATATTTATTGTTACAGTGCTTTTTATACAATTAAAACACCATGTTTATTACTCGTATTGGTTCCTTTTTAGCAGTTTGTGTGAAAGCCCCCATTCCCCCCCTTTTCAGATATATATTCCCCCTTTTCAGATATATTTTCCATTTGGTTGTACATAACATATACCGTGGCATGAAATAAATTTCCAAAATCGTTTCAGTAGCACAAGTAATAAATTTGAATTGTATTTTTTAAAGTGTTTAAAAAATACGACAGTTGGAAGTTCAATTAAAGTGGTCCTTCATTTCAGTAGCTCCCTGCTCGGCCAAGCCCTGGTTGTCCTGGGGGCGGGAACAATAACAGAAACCTGAAGGTTCACAGGAGCCACCCCAGTCAGAGGGTCCCACCCACCAAGCCTGGAATGAGGCGGGTACCCGGGCCTTGGCGTCATCCTCGTGACGTCACCATGTGCCGCAGCAGGAACTAGGCACACTGCGCAAGTCTGTGAGCCGGGCCTCTCGTTTGATCCCTACAGAATCGCGAGGCTTGGGCGGCGTTCTTCCTGAGGGTGTCACGGGCCCGCACTAGGGGCGGAGCTGGGAGATGGCGTCAGGAGCGGCTCGGTGGCTGGCGTTGGTACGCGTCGGATCTGGGGCTTCCCGAAGCGGGCTGAGCCTGAGGAAAGGTGGTGATGTCTCCGCCGGACGGAGCTGCTCAGGTCAGAGTCTGGTACCGACGAGGTCGGTCATCGTTACTCGCAGCGGCGCCATTTTGCCCAAACCGGTGAAAGTGAGTGTCTGCCTGGAGGCGGGGCGAAGGGGCCGAGGCCAATCATTGTGGGGAATGTGTGCAGGTTGACGCTGATCGACAGCAGCAAAGGCCAGTCGAACGACTGCCTTAGACCGGAAGCCGTATCAAGGACAAAGTTTTGCGCTGATGCGTTGCTAGTTTTGACAAATGGGAGGGAGGTGCCCGGTTGAGTTAGTGGTCGTTGTTGAGCCGGGTACAGGGAGACAGAAGATGGGGGTCAAGAGCGGAGGAAGATGGCACTGTGCGCTAGTTCATCCAGAGGAGCGCAGTGCCCTGGCTCTTTGGAGCCAAAACACTCGGCTTTATGCATCCAGTATAGACAAGTCTTGTAACGTCTCTACTTCGTAGTTGATGGGATGAAAAACGAATTTGTAAATAAAACGGTTCCTGGGACAGACCTCATTTTGTGTTTGGACCTAGTATTTAATTCATGTGACTAGGTGTGCAGGGAATTATTACAATCTGTTTTTACAAGTGAAAAATTAGGGGCAATAGTGAAGCCAGTGTGCAAAGCTAACAGCTGAGTTAGGTTCTGGAATTCAGACTTCCTGTTAGTACAGCCCCCCCACCAGATCCTGTTTTCCCATTACTGAGTTGTTATTACATGCCCTCAGTACCCTTGGATTTTTCAGTAAAATAATAACAATCCCTTATACGGGGTTTTTTTTTTTTTTTTAATTCCAGGGCTGTGAGAGTTACAAAACAAAAACAAATTATTTTAAAGCTATTTTGGCCGACGCAAGCTTACACAAAGTTCAAGCCTGTTTCATAGCAAGAAACAGGGTCCATGTTAGGGGAAAGCTGCCTTTAAAGAGGCACGATTGAAAAACATTTTTTTTGCCGGGGGGATCCGCTGTAAGGAAAGAATGAGAGGAAATGTTGAGATTTTATTGGAACTTCCCAGGTCTGTTTAAATAGTTGTCTTTTACTAAAACGACATACTCAATTTTCAAAATACACCTGTTTCTAAAATGTAATATAGTGAAGTCAAATTTGTCAGGCACCAGGGAACCAGTTAAAGAACTGTACAAAATCTCTCTTAAGTGTACATGTTCATAATTTTGTAATCCGTTTGCATGTATTTAGTGACTCAAGCAGAATTGAACTATTATTTCCCTAGTCCACCTCCTAGTACTTTCTCACCTGTTTTAAAAGCATCTGCAAGTAATTAATAGCTAGTGCCTTAATTTTTAGATGTCTGTAAGAGTGCCTTGTATTTTTCTTTCTGGTATACAGTTTGATGACCGTAGAATCATTTTATCTTTCTTCTAATCATTTTACTTGCTCCAGATTTTTCCAAGGACTTTAAAATCAAGTTGCTTATTATGAATCTGAGGTCCACAGGAGGGAATGCCCCTGAGAGGGCCAGGCCTTCTGTGGTCTTGCTAGAGTGGGCACTGGAGCTCACAGCCACCACTCTGACTCTCTGCAGATGTCCTTCGGCCTTCTCCGCGTGTTCTCCATTGTGATCCCCTTTCTCTATGTTGGGACGCTCATTAGTAAGAACTTTGCTGCTCTACTTGAGGAACATGACATTTTTGTTCCAGAGGACGACGACGATGATGACTAACAGGTAAGATTTGTTTCTCCCCCACACGTGGACCAGGAACCCAAAGTGGGGTGGAGCATCAGAACTGTGGTGTGGTTTGGACACTCCAAGCAGGAGCACAGACTTTGAACGAATTGACACACTTGCTGACTGATGTCTTTTATGTCTCCTTTTCTCTATGTTGAATGAAGGAAATTACTTTAGTGAATCGACCAGGTTGAATCCCAACCACCCTTTGGTATTTGCCCTTTCAAAGTGTTAGTTGCTCAGTTGTGTGTGATTTCTTTGTGACCCTGATGAACTGTAGCCCTCAAGGTTCCTCTGTCCATGGAATTCTCCAGGCAAGAATACTGAAGTGGGTAGCCATTCCCTTCTGAGGAAGGGATCTTCCCTTCTGACCCAGGGATTGAACACTGGTCTCCTGCATTGCAGGCAGATTCTTTGCAGTTTGAGTCACTAGGGAAGCCCATTTGCCCATTATGTACCCTTAATTCTCTCAACGCACAAACTTTGTAGATAATTTAATATACCTTACACACCCATCACAGCTTCATTTACCAGCTCCACACTGAAATTTAGAAACCACAGGCCCTTATCAGTGAGCTCCGGTTGCCAGTAGTCTGTACACAGGTGCTGCAGCCTGCTCACAAACCTTGCCCAGGGCCAGTTCCATTCAGCTTTCTTGTGTTGACTTCCAGTGCCCTAGTATGTGCTGACTGGCTGTATTATTGTTGTAAATAAGTGCCCTCCTGACTCTTTGGTCTGGTTTTTAAGGCTTGCCATGATCAGGTTACACCTATTATTCCAGCCTTATCTTCCATACTAGCTTCCACATACCTATCCCCAGTTATTCACTATTTCTTCAATTCCCCACACTCTTACCCACTCCCAGGCAGTAGTAGCCCATTATTCCTGCCGACTGAAAGGCTATTTCCCACTGTGCTATTTCTACCAGTTCTTCATTATCTTTGATGAAGATATCTTTCCTCATCCCTCCACTTGAAAGTGACTGCTCCGCCCCTTACTGACCAGTACCTCTTGTGGTATTTGGTATTATACGCTTAAGATACACCCTAAACTCCTCTTGACTACATTCTTGCTGCAGGAAACTTTTTTTTTAAATATCTTTGGGGCCCCAGCGCGCGGTCTGGCGAGTGTAAATATATGAATGAATAACTGAATGTACTCAAGGCTGTCTTTCTCCTGCCATGTTTGACAGAGCCTCTATGGCATTCTCTCTCAGTGTATGGTTAGAGGTCTGTTCTGTCAGCCAGTTCATTGCTGCTTTCCTTTTTTGCAGGGCCTGGAGGAAGGACAGGAGGAGAAATCCCTAACTTAAGAAATGGTGACACTTGCAGCCTCTCCTCCTTTCCCATCCATAGATGGGCCCGGGGAAAGCCCTCAGCCTCCCAATCCCAGTGAAGACCCCTGCATGGTCTGTGACCACAGCCCAAATCCCCAGGCTCTGGGAGGTTCCCGGAGATGTGCTGTCCACTGAGCATAGATTATGAAAAAATAAACATCAGCTCCGTGTGACTGAAAGATGGCTGAAGTCTCTCGAGTTGGCTGTAGCTGCAGTTTCTTGTCCCTGCCATCCTATCTCTTATCTGCTGAACAGATAGGTCTTTGTTTTACAACCCAGGGTCTTCAGGCCCCTGTGGATCCACAAAGGAATTTGGGGAACCCGGGACAAATTTTCATTATTTACAAAAGCCTAACAGCTGCACTGGCTAACTAAAGGCTGAAGCTTTTGTGCTGAGTAACACTGCTAGCTATCACATACAATCAGAAGAAGCTTTGAGTGTTTAAATAAGTCCTTGAGAAATAACCACTTGTTAGCAAAAGGTGGGTTCCTTAGCTGAAAAAAAAATAAAGGGATTGTTGGTGCTGAAAAATTTGGGACTGCTCAGGGTGATTGTACCTACAGATACTGAAGCCCCTTCTCCAGCATTTAGACTGTCCAGGGATGGAAGAGACCACCACCATCCAGAGCAAACAGTTCTTTAAGTGGGGTCAGAATGTATTCTTGTCACTTGAGCTGCGCCTCAGTTCACAAAGGGAATATTTCTGTTCCGTGTGTGCACTGAACAGCTTGTCTCTAGCAGAATGCCTGAGAAGGAAGTTAGCTTCATGTTAAGGACCAGCACTGTTGGAAGTAGAGGGCTAGGCTGCTGAGCAGACATTTTCTTCAGAACCCGGGGAAAAATGGCCCAGCTTGTCAGCTCCACCTCTCAGCCTCTTAGTGCTGCTCTAACCCTTTCCAGTAGTAAGAGCTGGTTAATTTTGGACAATCTGTGCCATTACACCAAGCTATCCACTCCTGGTGGCTGTAGAAATAGCAAAGTTAACGAAGCCATCCAGCACCATACCCAGAATGACAGTTTCTGAGCAGATGGCCTCTTCCTTCTGTTTACCGACATGCAAGGCTTGGAGAAAAGAGAATCTAATTTACTGGAAACATCACACTTCAGGAAAAGGGAAAGAACAGGTGGTGTGTATACCGGACCCAACTTATTCAGACAAAAAGTGAGAGACTGCAGAAGTACAGCTTCCCACTGGGGAACCAATGGGATATCTTGAAATGACCGTCATATATTGAGTTTATTTTTGGTTTAAAATGTTTAAATAGCAACATGCACCTTTTCCATTGAGTGGTTTCACGGGTCGTGCCCAACATAGAACTTGGACAGGAAATCCTTTGGCCTTGGTGCTTCTGTTTCATGGAAAAACCGCATAACATGTGTCCGCTGCTTCCACACTTTAATTGTTTCTTCCAGTTCCATCTTTCCCTGTACAAGTGAGGGGACAGGTCTCGGTCAAGAGTGGCTGGCTGGGAGGAACACAACACTGAAGGCCAGGGTTAGATCACCTCTGGCACTGACTTTTTGAGTGACCTTGGGCAAGTGGTGTGCCCTGTCCAGACCACAGTTTCTGCATCTGGAAAACGAGGTGGTGGACTAAATAATCTCTGAGGCCTGTCAAATAAATATATATATTTTTAACCCTCTGGCTGACTGGTTCCAAGGGGATAACTTGTGGTCACCAGGCCTGTGCCCCATGACTGCCTAACCTGACTGGCTTAACATGTACCGTTCTTTCCACGTTACTGGCCCATGCTGAAGTTGCCATTGATGCTAGTGAGACAGACCAGAGAGATAGAATCAAGGCCACGATCTGACTCCATTTACTCAGCCAACTGGCCTCTTCTGGCTGTAAACTGGCAACGTGGTGAAGCGGTAACTTGCATGGATGAGGTTCAAGAAGAATTCAAACTTTCCTCTTTCTTTAGTTTTAAAATGCATGCCCCAGTGAATTTTCCCTTAAATAATCTTATAATCTATTTAACCAGGTGAGAACCTCCCATCAACTGTTCCTTTGAAACACTAGGAAACAGTTGCTGACCCAGTTGTTGCTTTTAAACTTGGTGATAAGATATTCATCTGGAAAGCTCTGGACAAGTTGACTCCTCTTTTAAAGCAGTCAGGGAGTGTCAGTTACCTTAATTACCAGAAGATCAACCACCCTGGGGTCTGTGATGTGCGCATTCTTCTTAAACATTTCCCGGACTTTATCCCGTCCCTGTTTCACAGAGATGTCTAGCTGGAATAAATGCACTAGAGAAAAAACACGATTCAGGGTAGAGATGGTTAAAATGTGTTTTTTAAAAATTGAGTCAGTGTCACTCACTGAATACATAGGTTGCCCATTCACTCCATTCACCAAATATTAGCCTGACCCTAAGCAAGGAACGTGAGGATGTGAAGAAGCATGAGATATGGTACTATCTCAAGAACTTACATTTTGTTTGGGGAAACAAGCCCACTGCATCTGAAGAGGCAGCATAGCACAGCTCAAGAATATGAAGAACNGATTGCATCCAAGTACTGCATTTTGGACTCTTTTGTTGACCATGATGGCTACTCCATTTCTTCTGCGGGATTCCTGCCCGCAGTAGTAGATATGGCCGGCGCACTAAGCGCAGACGGCTGCGAGAGCCGGGCCGGCACACTAAGTGCGGCTGAGAGGAGCTACCCCACATCCGAGGTCAGGGGCAGCAGCCTAGAGTACAGGTAGCTTAGTGACAGCAATAGAAAAATAAAGCTTCTGCTGAGGGAAAGACCATGCCAGGCTGACTCAACCAAAGAATAAGCAGTAGCAGAATCTAACAGGAAAAACTGCATCCCAGCTTTACATGAAAGTGTTAACAGAGGACAGATCACATTAGAAAGAATTCAGTCTCCAGTGGAGTGCTGGAGCAGCCTGCCATGATGAGCCAATTATACACAGCTCTTCCTAAATGTGCCGTCAGCAACTTCACTGAGAGCCTGAAGTCAACCGTGGGGGGAGTATTCATGGCACTGAAAATGGCAGGGGCTTTCCTGATGGTCCAGTGGTTAAGAATCCACCTGCCAATGAAGGGGACACAGGTTCGATCCCTGCTTGGGGAAGATCCCACACGCTGGAGCAGCTGAGCCCCTGCACCACAACTACTGAGCCCAGGTGCCCAGGGCCCATGCTTCCGGGCTAAGAGAAGCCCGCACACCACAACCCAGAGTAGCCTCAGCTCTCTCACGGCAACTAGAGAAAGCCCGTGAGCAGCCACGAAGATGCAGCACAGGCAAAACAAACCACACTATCACATTAGGAATGTTAGAAAAGGGCCAACAGAGAGACACGAAGACAGAGACACAAATTAATGCAAACTAACATGGATCCCGAACGTTGGAATCTTACCACTGGAGCACTGTGGGGACTTGCCTGAAGTCAGACAATTGATCCCCGGCAAACGCAGGCCAAGAATCCAGGTTGCTGGTTCTTTAATTTACAATTTTGTGTTCTTTTAAGGAAAGGACTATGAGGAATCTTCCCCTGCTATCAGTGCTTACCTTTCCTACATTTTCATACTAGAATTCAGTTCAAAATAGGAGAAAAAACCAAGGTGCCTCTATGCACATGAGGGGAGCTGGTGTCCACCCAACTCCCATTCCCCAAGGTCTTCAGAACCACACACCAGCACACTGGGTGTATGAATCTTCTCAGGAAAATGTTCACAGGCACAAAGGCAAAGTGTTGCTCAAGGACCCCGCAGGGCCCATCCTCTCAGGTTAAGAATCCTTGTTTCTAAGGAGACAAATGCCATAGCTTTGATCCAGCTGTCCTCCTGCTGCTGCACCCCCCTGAACACACCCCTTCACCATTGAGAAAGGCTGTGAAAAGGTAAACAGCAACAGCTAAGCAACAGTCTGCTGAACTGTTCTTTGGTCTAAATCCGTGGTCGACAAACCTGTGATGATTCTGCCCGCCAGAACATTTGGCAACGTCTGGAGGCATCTTTGACGGTCACAGCGAGGGGGGAAGAGTGCTGATGGCGCCACTGGGTGGAGGCCAGGCATGTTGCTAAACATCCAACAAGGCACAGGGCGGTCTCCACAACAAGGACCACCCAGCATAGATGCTGCTGTTGAGGAGCCCTGGTGGAAACCAATTCCAACTGTTCCTTCTCAACTCACAGATTCCTGGCTTACTCTTTGAATCCTAAATATTTTAGGCTCAAAGGAAGATATGAAAGTGCCCCTTCTGGATGAGGGTGACTTCCACGGTGCGTGTCTTCAAGTTACTGTTAAGGCTTTTCTGAGCCAGGAAGGCTTGACACATTAGGAAGGATGATACTGGGAAAGTTTTCAGTCATTTGCTCCGCTTCATTTTGGGAGCATTTATACCAAGTGCCAGGAGATTCTTAGATAGGAAGGTAGCATGGTGTGATGAAAAAGAGCGTGGGATCTGGGGTCAAATGAGCTGGTTAAGGTCTCCACACCATCATGAACTATGACCTTGGCTGGGGTACAACCTCCTCGTCTGTTTCCTCATCTAAAACATAGGAGAGATAATAGCCTCTGACCTCACTCCTTTACAGGAATGTGGTAAAAATCAAGTGACAACATCTTATCATAGTAAAGTACTGATATAGGGTTAACTGTTGAAAATTTCAGCACTTATTTCCCATACCTTTATTATATTTGGGGTTTTAATGATCTGGTTATATGCCTACTTTCCTGACTAGACCATAGACTCTTGAAGGCAGGGTTGTGTTTTAATCACTTTTCTCTCTCTCTNTGTTGAAAATTTCAGCACTTATTTCCCATACCTTTATTATATTTGGGGTTTTAATGATCTGGTTATATGCCTACTTTCCTGACTAGACCATAGACTCTTGAAGGCAGGGTTGTGTTTTAATCACTTTTCTATCTCTCTCTCTAGGTATCTAGTACTGACCCCGTAGTACAAGAAGTACCCAATAAAACAGAAATTACATGGATAGTTTCTATAGAAATTCTCTTGTTACACTGTAAGCAGCAAGCAGCACGTACTGTTTTTTCACAGGAGGGAATCGGGGGTAGTTTTGTTCTATGCCTCCATGCAGAGGCAACCCCCCAGGCAAATGGCAGTCTGCTCCAAGTGTGCAGCACAACGGCCCTGTGAGATTCAGGGGAGACCAAGCAGGAGCCGAGCCAAGCACCACAGCTGACAGGCAGGGTCTGATGGGGTGATGTGAGACAAGCTTACGTGCCTCAGTTTTCTCATCTGTAAGCCAGGGAAACAGCTGGAACCCACACTACAATGAGGCCTTTGGCACAGTGCCGGGCCATATGTTTGCACTGCAATGAATGCTGTGTGTGTGTGTGTTCTGTTACTCAGGCGTGTCCAAATCTTTGTGACCCCACAGACTGTAGCCCACTAGGATCCTCTGTCCATGGAATTCCCCGAGCAAAACTACTAGAGTGAGCTGCCATTTCCTCTTCTAGGTTATCTTTCCAAACCAGGGATTGAACCTGGGTTTCCTGCATCTCCTTGCACTGGCAGGCGGATTCTTTACCACTGAGCCACCTGGGAAGCCCCAGTGAATGATGCTCAGGCCAGTGTGTACACTGGTGTCATGATATCCATCACTGGGGATTTCAGCTGAGGATCCAAACTAAGGATTGGGAATAAGTAAAAGTATAGTATTGATAATAACTAACATAATAATTATTCTGCAATTGTGCAATCTCAGAAACAACAGAATGATCTTGGTTCGTTTCTAAGGCAAACCATTCAGTATCACAGCAATCCAAGTCTATGCCCCAACCACTAATGCCAAAGAATCTGAAGTTGAACGGTTCTGTGAAGACCTATAAGACCTTCTAGAACTAACACCAAAAAAAGATGTCCTTTTCATCCCAAGGACTGGAATGCAAAAGGAGGAAATCAAGAGATACCTGGAGTAACAGGCAAGTTTGGCCTTAGAGTACAAAATGAAGCAGGGCAAAGGCTAACAGACTTTTGCCAAGAGAACACACTGGCCATAGCAAACACCCTCTTCAAACAACACAAGAGACGACTCTACATGTGAACGTGACCATACAGTCAATACTGAAATCAGACTGATTCTATTCTTTGCAGCCAAAGATGGAGAAGCTCTATACAGTCAGCAAAACAAGACCGGGAGCTGACTGTGGCTCACATCATGAACTCCTTATTGCAAAATTCAGATTTAAACTGAAGAAAGTGGGGAAAACCACTAGACCATTCAGGTATGACCTAAATCAAATCCCTTATGATTATACAGTGGAAGTGACAAATAGATTCAAGGGGTTAGATCTGATAGACAGAGTGCCTGAAGAACTATGGATGGACGTTCCTCACACTGTACAGGAGGCGGTATCAAAACCATCCCCCAAAAGAAGAAATGCAAAAAGGCAAAATGGTTTTTTGAAGAGACCTTACAAATAGCTGAGAAAAGAGAAGTGAAACGCAAAGAAGAAAAGGAAAGATATATCCATCTGAATGCAGAGTTCCAAAGAAGAGCAAGGAGAAGTAAGAAAGTGTTCCTAAGTGATCAATGCAAAGAAATAGAGGAAAACAATAGAATGGGAAAGACTAGAGAGTTCTTCAAGAAAATCAGATATACCAAGGGAACATTTCATGCAAAGATGGGCTCGATAAAGGACAGAAATGGTAGGGACCTAACACAAGCAAAAGATATTAAGAAGAGTTGGCAAGAATATACAGAAGAACTAACAAAAAAGATCTTCACAACCCAGATAATCACGATAGTGTGACCACATAGAGCCAGGGCCACCTAGAGCCAGACATCCTGGAATGTGAAGTCAAGTGGGCCTTAGAAAGCATCACTACAAACAAAGCTAGTGGAGGTGATGGAATTCCAGTTGAGCTATTTCAAATCCTGAAAGATGATGCTGTGAAAGTGCTGTACTCAATATGCCAGCAAATTTGGAAAACTCAGCAGTGGCCACAGGACTGGAAAAGGCCAGTTTTCACTCCAATCCCAAATAAAGGCAATACCAAAGAATGCTCAAACTACTGCACAATTGTACTCATCTAAGGCTAACAAAGTAATGCTCAAAATTCTCCAAGTAAGGCTTCAACAATACATGAACTGAAAATTTCCAGGTATTCAAGCTGGATTTAGAAAAGTCAGAGGAATCAGACAGAGATCAAATTGCCAACATCCGTTTGATCATAGAAAAAGCAAGAGAATTTCAGAAAACCATCTTCTGCTTCACTGACTGTGCCAAAGCCTTTGACTCTGTGGATCACAACAAACTGGAAAATTCGTAAAGAGGTGGGAATACCAGACCACTTGACCTGTCTCCTGAGAAATCTGTATGCAGGTCAAGAAGCAAGAGTTAGAACTGGACATGGAATAACGGAATGGTTCCAAATTGAGAAAGGAGTACGTCAAGGCTGTATATTGTCACCTTGCTTATTTAACCTATATGCAGAGTATATCATGAGAAATGCCAGGCTGGATGAAGCACAAGCTGGAATCAAGATTGCAGGGAGAAATATCAATAACCTCAGATATGCAGATGACACCACCCCTAAGGTAGAAATTGAAGAAGAATTTAACAGCCTCTTGATGAAGGTGAAAGAGGAGAGTGAAAAAGTTGGCTTAAAACTCAACATTCAGAAAACTAAGATCATAGCATCTGGTCCCATCACTTCATGGGAAGTAGCTGGGGAAACAATGGAAACAGTGACAGACTTTATTTTTTTGGTCTCCAAAATCACTACAGATGGTGACTGCAGCCACGAAATTAAGATGCTTGCTCCTTGGAAGGAAGGCTTTGAGCAACCTAGACGGCATATTAAAAAGCAGAGACATTACTTTGCCAACAAAGGTCCATCTAGTCAAAGCTCTGGTTTTTCCAGTAGTCATGTATGATTGTGAGATTTGGACTATAAAGAAAGCTGAGCGCTGAAGAACTGATGCTTTTGAACTGTGGTGTTAGAGAAGACTCTTGAAAGTCCCTTGGACTGCAAAGAGATCCAACCAGTCTATCTTAAAGGAAATCAGTCCTGAATATTCACTGGACTGATGCTGAAGCTGAAACTCCAGTACTTTGGCCACCTGATGTGAAGAACTGACTCACTAGAAAAGACCCTGATGCTGGGAAAGATGAAGGCAGGAGGAGAAGGCAACGACAGAGGATGAGATGGTTGGATGGCATCACTGACTCAATGGACATGAGTTTGAGTAAGCTCCGGAGTTGGTGATGGACATGGAAGCCTGGCGTGCTGCAATCCATGGGGTTGCAAAGAACTGAACACAACTGAGCGACTGAACTGAACATAATAATTACAATGATGAATGTTAGATATGAATGAATGTTAGTTATTATCAATACTTTTACTTATTCCCAATCTGTAGTTTGGATCTTCAGCTGAAATCTTGTGGTGGGTATCATACCAGTGTACACAGGCCTGAGCAAACAACAAGCTACAGACCAGTGACCCTCCCCACAAAGACGCTGCACCCCCTTGAGCCCCACTACATGGAATCTCTCCTGCTCTACAGGCTCCTATAATCCCCTGGTTTCTCCTCCTCTTCTCAGGACCCTCCTGACTCTGGGCTTATCTTCTCAAACAGTATTTGAGGGACAGTCTTGGAGAGTGTTGGTTCTGAATTAACTGAATACCTGCGTTCTAGCCTCAGTTCAGCCGTTGATGTTTTACCCTTTGCAAAGAATTATTTCTGTCATCTGGGTCTTGTTCCCCACCTCCTGTCCTCCCTACAACAAGAAAACATTCTTGGGCACCCACAAAGTGTTCTGCCAGGCAAACCTATTTTTTAAACACCTGCATTTGAATACACACACCACTTCACACACTAGCGACTGTCATTGCCCTACACTTATCCATCTGTTCCCTGGAGGTCTGTGAATTTATAGTCCCTGAACCTGCGGATCACTCGTTTCTCCCTTCCTTGTATCCTATGAATTTCAAGTTTAAATTCTGATCCTTGATAACCTCTTAAAAAGTCAACCTGAGAGCAGTGACACTGGAGCAGACACAGCTCTCATACAGTAAAGAGCTGGATTCTGCATGGAAAGTAAGCCCCATAAATAACAGTGACAATAACAAGACAAGAGGAGCTGCCAGCATTTAATGAGTGTCTAAATGTCAGACCCTATGCCGAGTATTTTAGGTGCATAAACTTATTTAATAGAGCAACTCTCTGAAGAAGGTACTATTATCATTCTACAGATGAGGAAACTGAGGCATAGTGAGATGAAATAGCTTGCTCATGGTAACACAGCTAGTAAGGGCCAGGGTTTGGAGGCAAGTCCACATAACTACATTCCACTGCTTCTTACACACAGGCAAGGAAGTGGCAGCCCTGAGAGCTATGGTGCTCAGGTCACTTAAAAACATGTCTCCTCTCAGACCACCAGTGGTGGCCTCCATTAAAACACACTTCTCCAGGGGATCTTTCCAACCCAGGGATCGAACCCTGGTCTCCAGCACTGTAGGTAGATTCTTTACCGACAGAACTAGCAGGGAAGCCCTAAAACACGCTAAGTCAGATTAGACAATTACAAAATATGGACAATGCCTGACATTTGTACTGCCCTTGACACTCTGCCCAACTTTTCTTTGGTCAGGGACACTGGGCAGCAGCACTGATGGAGATGCCAAGACAAAATCTCTCTGAACCCAGGGAACTTATGCCTTAGTCCTTCAGGAAGACAGACTGGTTCTCTGACATCTAAGTGAAGACAGGGGTCCTGGTGCAGGCAGGGAAAGGAGTTCCTAAGGAAAATTAGGGGCCTGTGGAGCTGGGTAAAAAGACCTGGGAGACTGCAGAAGGAGGCCACCTAAACCGGAGGGACTGGAAAAGGCACCACCATCTTTCTGGATGACCTTGGGAAAGTCACTTCCCTTCTCCGGTACTGTTTCTTTGCGGTCGATGTGGGAACCAGGTGGTCGCTGAAACCCCACAACCCCGCTGTTTATATAACCTAATGGGAATCGGTAAATACATTCAGGAACTCGAGTTGGGTTCCAGATCCACCGAGGGCGGGCCCTAGGCCTTGCACAGATCACTTCGACTCTAAGTGCCTCGACTGCTTCATCTACAAAACGAAGTGTGTCACTGACAGTCCCTGCTCTCCCTCCCAAGGGTTCAGGAAGAATTAGGGGGCCAAACAGCGAGGGCCCCTAGAAGCGCGGTTCCGACGCACAGCACGGCTGGTCTGACCCCCGCGCAGCCGCCAGGTCAGGTCCACCGAGGCTCGTGTGACCCCACTCGCCTGAAGCGCTCGGAATCACCTCTGCTCAAGCTGGTGACCTCAGCTCGGCCCGGCAGAAACGGGAGGCCGGGACGGCTGCGACCTTGGGCGGCTGCCTCCCGGGCCCCGCGTGAGCCGCTGCCTCTCACCAGTGTTCGGCACCTCCCGATACCAGGCGCGGTAGAGCTCGCGCACCCTCCGCTTGGCCTCGTTCATGTCCCGACTGAAAATGGGCTTCACCGAGGTGCCAGCCGCAACAGCAGCCTGCCGGAGTCCGCTCGCCGCCATCTTGCTGAGACAATCACTTCTCAGCTCCACCCTGTTTCAACCTGTAGGTGCGGCCGAGGGACAAGTCTTTTTTCTCACTGGCTAGAGCTTAAAGTCCCGCCCCTAAATGCCACTGGTGGGCGGGAAAACGGCTACATAGCTTTCTGATTGGCGGAGAAACCCCTCTCTGGGTGGAGACAGGCAGGTGTAGGCTGCGCATGCTCACCTGCGGAATCGTACGGTCTGTCGTTGGGTGTCCTAACTGTTGCCCGCCCGCGCTGACGGGGCGCTCAGGCCCAGACTGGCGGCAGTGTCCACGCCTGCTGACCGGCGTCCACTGCATCACGCCCGCGAGTCGCTCCGGGCCCTGGTGTGGGAACGTACATCGGCACGCGCTTCGTAGAGCTTCTATATCAGCTCGTCACGCTCGGGTCACGGCCCCTCCTGAGGTAGATAATGGCGCCTGAGCTGCTGTGTCGTCGGCCTGGCCCCTTTGCAGATTTTCTGCAACTGTTTTTCCCCACCTTTAAGCCAACTCTTTTCGAAGCTCGGTATAGATGTGCACGCGCTTTCTTGGCCTTGAGCTTCTTTGTGCTTCTCCCCAGCCCAGGGAGGTAGCTTATATCATCTGTTCCCATTTTAGACGGGGACGTTTTCATCCCAAACTCTAGATGAAATTCTGTGAAAGCAGCCCAGAATTTTGGAGCTGGAAGGAACCTTGGGTCGTCCATTCTGGGTACCTCTCTTTTTCCTGGTATTTTTCTATTATTTATTTATTTAGTTTTCGGCCACGCCTGCGTGGCAGTGGGGTCTCAGTTCCC
The DNA here is from genome assembly GCA_006410735.1 of Raphicerus campestris. Taxonomy (NCBI): domain Eukaryota; kingdom Metazoa; phylum Chordata; class Mammalia; order Artiodactyla; family Bovidae; genus Raphicerus; species Raphicerus campestris. The sequence goes on from SJYW01025441.1 coordinate 1,936,592, forward strand.
CGACCAATGGCCCCTAGAGTGGAAGCTTAGTCTTAACCACTGGACTGCTGGGGAAGCCCCTTTCCTGACATTTGTCTCCTGAAGCTCTCTCTGAATGTCGGGGGGGAGCCTAGAAGAGTAAAAGGAAAAATAATAGCTAACAACATGTCAGGCGGTGGGTAGATATTGTCAGTCTTCCTTCATCTCCTAGATCAGGTAGGTCCTGTTAGCACCCCCATGTTACAGGTGACGAAGCTGAGATGGTGCAGGCTAGGTTACTTGCCATTTTAGGTTCTGCCCCAGACTGACTGCTGTCTGGAGTCTATCTATCTTTTCTGGAAATGCATTTGACAAACACCATATGAGTGTTAGGGAAGGAGAAGAAGTCAGGGCTGAACTTAGCTTTGAGACCTCAGCCACCACTGTGGATGGACCTGCATCTAGCCTAGTCTTTCCCATTTTAAAGGATAAACAACTGGATTTCTCCCCTTGTGCTATTTTTTTAGTGTACATTTAAATGAGTCATGTGTTTAAAGAAAGCATGTAACATGTGTAAGTTATAAGGAATAACAGAATGGGAACTTTTGAACTTCAGTACCTGCCTCAAGAAGTTGTAGTACAGTTAAGATTTATGTAAAGTGTTCAGTTCAGTTGCTCAGTCATGTCTAACTCTTCATGACCCCAGGCCTCCCTGTCCATCACCAACTCCCAGAGCTTGCATTTAAAGTGTATGGTGCTCCTGTTAACCACTGTTTACATTCTTCAGGCACATTAACTAGTTGAAGCTTCCCGACACACCTGTGAGATAAATGCTTTTATACCATTTTACAGATTAGAAAATTGAAACACAGTGGCCAAGTTACTTGACAATATTGGATTGAGACCCAGGTAGCTGACCTGGTTCATGCTCCTGCCTCCTCTAGGAGTAACCACTATCATGAATTTAGTGTTTAATATTCTTATCCATTGAAAGAAAGTAAGGTCTGAACTTCCGTGGTGGCCCAGTGGTTAAGAATCTGCTTGCCGAATGGATTTGATCCCTGGTCCAGGAAGATTCCACATGCCTCCAGGCATCTGGGGCTTCCCTTGTGGCTCAGCTGGTAAAGAATCCACCTGCAATGCAGGAGACCTGGGTTCGATCCCTGGGTTGGGAAGATGCCCTGGAGAAGGGAACAGCTACCACTCCAATATTCTGGCCTGTAGAATTCCATGGACTGTATAGTCCATGAGGTTGCAAAGAGTCAGACACGACTAAGCGACTTTCACTTTTCTTTCTAGGCGTCTAAGCTGCCGTGCCCTAGCACCTGGGAGCATCCTAGCACCTTGGGAGCACCCTAGCACCTGGGAGCCACAGCCACTGAGCCTGCACAGCTAGAGCCTGTGCTCTGCTGCAAGAGAAGCCGGTGCTTTGAGAAGCCCATGTACCACAATGGGAGGAAAGCTCACATGCAGCAGTGAAGACCCAACATAGTCAGAAATAAATAAAGTCTGTGGGGAAAAAAAAAAATCTCTAAAACAGCTCTCAACTAGAGGGAGAATATGTGTAAATCATCTATTCCATAAGGACTTCTATCTAAGATATATAAAATACAACGCAATTTTTAAAAAAGCCCTACTTGAAAATAAGCAAAGGTGACACCACCAAATGCTAATGAGAATGCAGAGCTGCAGGAACTCACATTGATGGTGAGAATACAGCCAGTGTAGAAAACAGCTTGGCAGTTTCTTACAAAACTAGCATACTCTGGACTTGCCTGTGGTCAGGGGTTAAGACATCAGTCTTTCACTTCACGGGGCTCAGATTTGATCCCTGGTTGGAAAACGTTAAGATCCCACATGCCATGAGGCACGGCCAAAACACAAAAAAGTAACATACTCTTACCACATAAGCCAGTAATCACACACCCTGGTTTTAACCCAAATGAGTTGTAAAATTATGTCCACACAAAAACCTTCACGTGGATATTTATGACAGCTTTATTTATAGTTGTCAAAACTTGGAAGCCACCAAGAAGTCTTCCAGGAGGTGAATGAATAAATAAGCTGTGATACATTCAGACAATGGAATATTCTGGAGCAGTAGAAAGAAATGAGCCATGAAAAGATGTGGAGGAAACTTTAATGGATATTACTAAGTGAAAGAAGTCCATCTGAAAAGGCTACCTTTATGATTCTAGCTACATGACACACTAGAAAAAGGCAAAACTGTGGCAGCAAAAGATCATTGTCAGGGACTAGGGTGGAGGGAGAGAGGAATAAGTGCAGAAATGGCAACCCACTCCAGTACTCTTCCCTGGAGAATCCCATGGAAGGAGGAGCCTGGTAGGCTACAGTCCATGGGGTCTGCAAAGAGTCGGACACGACTGAGCGACTTCACTTCACAGAGATTTTAGGGCACTGAACCCATTGTGAATGATACTGTAATGGTGAATACATGTCGTTATATATTTGTCCAAATCCACAGATTGAACCCTAGTGTAAACTATGGACTTTGAATGGCATGATGCATCAATATAGGTTCTTCCATTTTAATAAGTTGTACCACTCTGATGGGGGATGTTGATTGTGAGGGAAGCTGGAGAGTGGGCATGGCAAGGGGTATGTGGAAACTACTCCATGCAATTTTTCTGTGAACCTAAAGCTGCTCTTTTAAAAGTCTTTTATTTTTTTTAATGGGCAAAGGCTTTGAGTAGCTGTTTCTCCCAAGATGTCATACAAATGAGCAGTAACACATGAAAAGACACTCAACATTATTAGTCATACGTAAATGCATATTTAAAAAGCAGAGACATTACTTTGTCAACAAAGGTCCATCTAGTCAAGGCTATAGTTTTTCCAGTAGTCATGTATAAGAATGCTGAGCGCCAAAGAATTGATGCTTTTGAAATGTGGCGTTGGAGAAGACTCTTGAGAGTCCCTTGGACTGCAGGGAGATCCAATCAGTCCATCCTAAAGGAAATCAGTCCTGAATATTCACTGGAAAGACTGATGCTTAAGCTGAAACTCCAGTACTTTGGCCACCTGATGCAAAGAGCTGGCTCATTTGAAAAGACCATGATGCTGGGAAAGATTGATGGCGGGAGGAGAAAGAGACATGGGTTTACCACTGAACAGAGGATGAGATGGTTGGATGGCATCACCGACTGAATAGGCATGAGTTTGACTAGACTCCCGGAGTTGGTGATGACAGGGAGGCCTGGTATGCTGCAGTCCATGAGATCACAGAGTTGGACATGACTAAGTGACTGAACTGAATTGACTGAAATGCAAATCAAAACTATAAGAAGATACCATTTCTCACTGACTAGAATACATGTTTTTGGTGGGGGATATTGATATAGGTTAAGGAATAACTGCTTTTCCTTGCCCATTCTTGCTGCCGTCGTTGGTGCCCAGCGAATGTTAAACTGGGTTGAGTTGACTCCAGCATGTAAGAGAGTTGTGCTGTTGGTAGTGGAGTGAGAACTAGATCCAGAACTTTTTACCTGGGCCTGATGTTTTTCTTCTATTCCATCCCTCCTCTCACCCTTCTCTCACCTTTTGGCCTTGATTTGAAGCTCGTCTAAGATGGTTGTGTCCTTCTTCCTGAGACCACCTTATAATCAGAGATTCAAGCAGAGGGTCTTGGTTTCCAGTGGTATATGGGGTCCCAAGATGGAAGCAAAAACAAGGGGGAGGTATCAGGAACTGATTCATGAGGGCTGAGATACACAGCCACATGTTGCCTTATACCCTTTTCTTTCTGGCCTCTATTATTTTTCTGGCCTCTATAGGGACGGAAAAGCAGCTTTTATAATTTTCCCTGTGTTATATTTAGGGACTTCCCAGGTGGGGCTAGTAAAGAACCCACCTGGTAATGCAGGAGACGTGAGAGACACAGGTTTGATCTCTGGGTCGAGAAAATACCCTGGAGAAGGGCATGGCAACCGACTTCAGTATTCTTGCCTGGAGAATCCCATGGACAGAGGAGCCTGGAGGGCTGCAGTTCATAGGGTCACAAATAGTCGGACANGGATGGACCTGCATCTAGCCTAGTCTTTCCCATTTTAAAGGATAAACAACTGGATTTCTCCCCTTGTGCTATTTTTTTAGTGTACATTTAAATGAGTCATGTGTTTAAAGAAAGCATGTAACATGTGTAAGTTATAAGGAATAACAGAATGGGAACTTTTGAACTTCAGTACCTGCCTCAAGAAGTTGTAGTACAGTTAAGATTTATGTAAAGTGTTCAGTTCAGTTGCTCAGTCATGTCTAACTCTTCATGACCCCAGGCCTCCCTGTCCATCACCAACTCCCAGAGCTTGCATTTAAAGTGTATGGTGCTCCTGTTAACCACTGTTTACATTCTTCAGGCACATTAACTAGTTGAAGCTTCCCGACACACCTGTGAGATAAATGCTTTTATACCATTTTACAGATTAGAAAATTGAAACACAGTGGCCAAGTTACTTGACAATATTGGATTGAGACCCAGGTAGCTGACCTGGTTCATGCTCCTGCCTCCTCTAGGAGTAACCACTATCATGAATTTAGTGTTTAATATTCTTATCCATTGAAAGAAAGTAAGGTCTGAACTTCCGTGGTGGCCCAGTGGTTAAGAATCTGCTTGCCGAATGGATTTGATCCCTGGTCCAGGAAGATTCCACATGCCTCCAGGCATCTGGGGCTTCCCTTGTGGCTCAGCTGGTAAAGAATCCACCTGCAATGCAGGAGACCTGGGTTCGATCCCTGGGTTGGGAAGATGCCCTGGAGAAGGGAACAGCTACCACTCCAATATTCTGGCCTGTAGTATTCCATGGACTGTATAGTCCATGAGGTTGCAAAGAGTCAGACACGACTAAGCGACTTTCACTTTTCTTTCTAGGCGTCTAAGCTGCCGTGCCCTAGCACCTGGGAGCATCCTAGCACCTTGGGAGCACCCTAGCACCTGGGAGCCACAGCCACTGAGCCTGCACAGCTAGAGCCTGTGCTCTGCTGCAAGAGAAGCCGGTGCTTTGAGAAGCCCATGTACCACAATGGGAGGAAAGCTCACATGCAGCAGTGAAGACCCAACATAGTCAGAAATAAATAAAGTCTGTGGGGAAAAAAAAAAATCTCTAAAACAGCTCGCAACTAGAGGGAGAATATGTGTAAATCATCTATTCCATAAGGACTTCTATCTAAGATATATAAAATACAACGCAATTTTTAAAAAAGCCCTACTTGAAAATAAGCAAAGGTGACACCACCAAATGCTAATGAGAATGCAGAGCTGCAGGAACTCACATTGATGGTGAGAATACAGCCAGTGTAGAAAACAGCTTGGCAGTTTCTTACAAAACTAGCATACTCTGGACTTGCCTGTGGTCAGGGGTTAAGACATCAGTCTTTCACTTCACGGGGCTCAGATTTGATCCCTGGTTGGAAAACGTTAAGATCCCACATGCCATGAGGCACGGCCAAAACACAAAAAAGTAACATACTCTTACCACATAAGCCAGTAATCACACACCCTGGTTTTAACCCAAATGAGTTGTAAAATTATGTCCACACAAAAACCTTCACGTGGATATTTATGACAGCTTTATTTATAGTTGTCAAAACTTGGAAGCCACCAAGAAGTCTTCCAGGAGGTGAATGAATAAATAAGCTGTGATACATTCAGACAATGGAATATTCTGGAGCAGTAGAAAGAAATGAGCCATGAAAAGATGTGGAGGAAACTTTAATGGATATTACTAAGTGAAAGAAGTCCATCTGAAAAGGCTACCTTTATGATTCTAGCTACATGACACACTAGAAAAAGGCAAAACTGTGGCAGCAAAAGATCATTGTCAGGGACTAGGGTGGAGGGAGAGAGGAATAAGTGCAGAAATGGCAACCCACTCCAGTACTCTTCCCTGGAGAATCCCATGGAGGGAGGAGCCTGGTAGGCTACAGTCCATGGGGTCTGCAAAGAGTCGGACACGACTGAGCGACTTCACTTCACAGAGATTTTAGGGCACTGAACCCATTGTGAATGATACTGTAATGGTGAATACATGTCGTTATATATTTGTCCAAATCCACAGATTGAACCCTAGTGTAAACTATGGACTTTGAATGGCATGATGCATCAATATAGGTTCTTCCATTTTAATAAGTTGTACCACTCGGATGGGGGATGTTGATTGTGAGGGAAGCTGGAGAGTGGGCATGGCAAGGGGTATGTGGAAACTACTCCATGCAATTTTTCTGTGAACCTAAAGCTGCTCTTTTAAAAGTCTTTTATTTTTTTTAATGGGCAAAGGCTTTGAGTAGCTGTTTCTCCCAAGATGTCATACAAATGAGCAGTAACACATGAAAAGATACTCAACATTATTAGTCATATGTAAATGCATATTTAAAAAGCAGAGACATTACTTTGTCAACAAAGGTCCATCTAGTCAAGGCTATACTTTTTCCAGTAGTCATGTATAAGAATGCTGAGCGCCAAAGAATTGATGCTTTTGAACTATGGCGTTGGAGAAGACTCTTGAGAGTCCCTTGGACTGCAGGGAGATCCAATCAGTCCATCCTAAAGGAAATCAGTCCTGAATATTCACTGGAAAGACTGATGCTTAAGCTGAAGCTCCAGTACTTTGGCCACCTGATGCAAAGAGCTGGCTCATTTGAAAAGACCATGATGCTGGGAAAGATTGATGGCGGGAGGAGAAAGAGACATGGGTTTACCACTGAACAGAGGATGAGATGGTTGGATGGCATCACCGACTGAATAGGCATGAGTTTGACTAGACTCCCGGAGTTGGTGATGACAGGGAGGCCTGGTATGCTGCAGTCCATGAGATCACAGAGTTGGACATGACTAAGTGACTGAACTGAACTGACTGAAATGCAAATCAAAACTATAAGAAGATACCATTTCTCACTGACTAGAATACATGTTTTTGGTGGGGGATATTGATATAGGTTAAGGAATAACTGCTTTTCCTTGCCCATTCTTGCTGCCGTCGTTGGTGCCCAGCGAATGTTAAACTGGGTTGAGTTGACTCCAGCATGTAAGAGAGTTGTGCTGTTGGTAGTGGAGTGAGAACTAGATCCAGAACTTTTTACCTGGGCCTGATGTTTTTCTTCTATTCCATCCCTCCTCTCACCCTTCTCTCACCTTTTGGCCTTGATTTGAAGCTCGTCTAAGATGGTTGTGTCCTTCTTCCTGAGACCACCTTATAATCAGAGATTCAAGCAGAGGGTCTTGGTTTCCAGTGGTATATGGGGTCCCAAGATGGAAGCAAAAACAAGGGGGAGGTATCAGGAACTGATTCATGAGGGCTGAGATACACAGCCACATGTTGCCTTATACCCTTTTCTTTCTGGCCTCTATTATTTTTCTGGCCTCTATAGGGACGGAAAAGCAGCTTTTATAATTTTCCCTGTGTTATATTTAGGGACTTCCCAGGTGGGGCTAGTAAAGAACCCACCTGGTAATGCAGGAGACGTGAGAGACACAGGTTTGATCTCTGGGTCGAGAAAATACCCTGGAGAAGGGCATGGCAACCGACTTCAGTATTCTTGCCTGGAGAATCCCATGGACAGAGGAGCCTGGAGGGCTGCAGTTCATAGGGTCACAAATAGTCGGACACGACTGAAGCGACTTGGCACGCACTGTGTTTTATACTACACGTGTCAGTTATTTCTGCTGTGCTGGGGCTTTGTTGCTCCATGGACTTTCCTCTGACTGGCGAGCGGGGGCTGCTCTCCAGTTGGGGTGCAGTTTCCTCATTGTGGTGGCTTCTCTTGTTGCTGAGCACAGGCTCTAGGGTGTGTGGGCTTCGGTAGTTGCTCCTCTGGGCCCTAGATAGCACAGGCTCAGTAGTTGCGCACTCATGGGCTCAGTTGCTCCGAGACGTGGAATCTTTCCAGACCAAGGACTGAACCCATGTCCTGTGCATTGGCAGGAAGAGTCTTAACCGCTGGACCACCAGGGAAGTCCCATACTGCACATTTTAAATTAAATTTATATGATAATTATACATTCATATGTATAGAAATAACAGAGAAAGGTCATATGCACGTCTTACTCAGGTTTTCCCAATGATAATATTGTAAAACAGTAGTACCATATCACAGGGACACTGACACTGTTACAGTCAAGATGCAGAACAGTTTCCTCACCACAAGGATCCCTCGTGTCACCCTTCTCCTTTGTTGCTGTTCAGTTGCTGTCATGTCCGTCTCTTTTGTGACCCCGTGGACTATAGCCCACCAGGCTCCTCTGAAGGTAGAACTCATGTCTCCTGTATTGACAGGTGGATTCTTCACCACTGAACCCCCTGGGAATCCCTTTCCTTGTTTTTGCCCTCCCTAATCAGGGGACTCCACTTCGATAAGTTTGTTAATTTCTAGCATATTATATAAATGAAATCATACAATATGTAACCTTTTAGGCAGGATTTTGTTTTGTTTTCCCGCAGCATAATTCCCTTGAGATTCATCCAGCTTATTTTGTGTATCAGTAGTTTATTATTTTTTTTTTTNATAAGAAGATACCATTTCTCACTGACTAGAATACATGTTTTTGGTGGGGGATATTGATATAGGTTAAGGAATAACTGCTTTTCCTTGCCCACTCTTGCTGCCGTCGTTGGTGCCCAGCGAATGTTAAACTGGGTTGAGTTGACTCCAGCATGTAAGAGAGTTGTGCTGTTGGTAGTGGAGTGAGAACTAGATCCAGAACTTTTTACCTGGGCCTGATGTTTTTCTTCTATTCCATCCCTCCTCTCACCCTTCTCTCACCTTTTGGCCTTGATTTGAAGCTCGTCTAAGATGGTTGTGTCCTTCTTCCTGAGACCACCTTATAATCAGAGATTCAAGCAGAGGGTCTTGGTTTCCAGTGGTATATGGGGTCCCAAGATGGAAGCAAAAACAAGACGTGAGAGACACAGGTTTGATCTCTGGGTCGAGAAAATACCCTGGAGAAGGGCATGGCAACCGACTTCAGTATTCTTGCCTGGAGAATCCCATGGACAGAGGAGCCTGGAGGGCTGCAGTTCATAGGGTCACAAATAGTCGGACACGACTGAAGCGACTTGGCACGCACTGTGTTTTATACTACACGTGTCAGTTATTTCTGCTGTGCTGGGGCCTCGTTGCTCCATGGACTTTCCTCTGACTGTGGCGAGCGGGGGCTGCTCTCCAGTTGGGGTGCAGTTTCCTCATTGTGGTGGCTTCTCTTGTTGCTGAGCACAGGCTCTAGGGTGTGTGGGCTTCGGTAGTTGCTCCTCTGGGCCCTAGATAGCACAGGCTCAGTAGTTGCGCACTCATGGGCTCAGTTGCTCCGAGACGTGGAATCTTTCCAGACCAAGGACTGAACCCATGTCCTGTGCATTGGCAGGAAGAGTCTTAACCGCTGGACCACCAGGGAAGTCCCATACTGCACATTTTAAATTAAATTTATATGATAATTATACATTCATATGTATAGAAATAACAGAGAAAGGTCATATGCACGTCTTACTCAGGTTTTCCCAATGATAATATTGTAAAACAGTAGTACCATATCACAGGGACACTGACACTGTTACAGTCAAGATGCAGAACAGTTTCCTCACCACAAGGATCCCTCGTGTCACCCTTCTCCTTTGTTGCTGTTCAGTTGCTGTCATGTCCGTCTCTTTTGTGACCCCGTGGACTATAGCCCACCAGGCTCCTCTGAAGGTAGAACTCATGTCTCCTGTATTGACAGGTGGATTCTTCACCACTGAACCCCCTGGGAATCCCTTTCCTTGTTTTTGCCCTCCCTAATCAGGGGACTCCACTTCGATAAGTTTGTTAATTTCTAGCATATTATATGAATGAAATCATACAATATGTAACCTTTTAGGCAGGATTTTGTTTTGTTTTCCCGCAGCATAATTCCCTTGAGATTCATCCAGCTTATTTTGTGTATCAGTAGTTTATTATTTTTTTTTTTCCCAGAGTAGTACTCCATGGTATGGTTTTATCACAAGTTAATCATTCACCCTTAAAGGACATCTGGGTTGTTTCCAGTTTGGGGCTATTATGAATAAAACTGTACATATTTGTGTACAGCTTTGTGTTAACACAAGACTTCATTTCTCTAGTATAAATGCCCTGAAGTGCAATTGTTGGGTCGTGTATTTGTTAAATATTTAGTTGTGTAGGAAACTACTAAATTGTTTTCCAGAGAAACTGTACCATTTTGCATTCCACTTAGCAATACATGAGTGACCCAGCTCCTGTTCTGCTTTTGGTGCAGCAACTTTTTAATTTTAGCCATTTGATAGATGTGTAGGGATATCTCATTATTGCTTTAATTTACATTATGGCTAGTGATAAGCATCCTTTCACATGCTTATTTCCCATCTTATATTCTCTCTAGTGAAATGGATTTTCATGTCTTTTGCTCTAATTTTAAAAATATATATATTTTTGCTTATTTATTTTTGGGGGTCTTCACCGTGTCATGCAGGATCTTTTGTTGCAACACAGACTGTCTAGTTGTGGCATCTCGGCCCAGTAGTGACTTGCGGGCTCCAGAAGACAGCTTCGGGCTTAGCTGCTCCATGGCATATGGGTTCCCCAACCAGGGATCAAACCTGCATCCTCTGCATTGCAAGGCATATTCTCAACCACTGGACCACCAGGGAAGTCTGTGACAGTGTTCTAATCAGACTGTTTACTTGTTGAGTTTTGAGAGTTGTGTGTTCTAGGTGCTAGTCCTTTGTCAGATACATGGTTTGCAAATATTTTCTCCCACTCTGTAGCTTGATTTTCTATCTTTTCAGCAGAGTCTTTCACAGAACAGGAGTGTTTAATTTTGATGAAAGCCAATTTGTTTTTCCTTTTATGGATTGTGTTTTTGGTGTCAAATTTAAGAACTCTAGTTGTCGGCTCAGCAGATTTTCTGTGAATCTTTTTCTAAGAGTTTTATGTTTTACATTTAAGTACATGGTGCACTTTGAGTTAATTTTCATATGGGGCATTAACTTAGATTGAGGGATTTTTGTTTTGTTTTTGCTGATGGGTGTACAATTACTCCAGAACCATTTGTGGAAAACCCAGCTTTTCTCCACTGAATTGCTTTTGTACCTTTACCAAAATTCAGTTAAAAGCTACAGTAATCAGGACTTCCCTGGTGGTCCAGTGGTAAATAATCTGCTTGCCAATGCAGGGAACATGGGTTTGATCCCTGGTGCAGGAAGCTTCCACATGTATGCCAAGGAGCAACTAAGCCCGTGGACCGCAGCTGCTGGCCTGCACTCTAGGGCCTACTGGCCACAGACGCTGAGTCTGTGTGCTGCAGCTCCTGAAGCCTGCACACCTAGAGCCTGCGCCCCACAGCAAGAGACGCCGCCACGAGGCGAAGCCCAAGCGCTGCAGCTGGAGAGCGGCCCCTGCTCGTTGCAGCTAGAGGAAGCCCGAAAGCAGCAGGGAGGGCCCAGCACAGCCAAAAATCATCAGAAACAATTTTTTAAAAGTAAATTCTAATAGTTCTCATAACAAGGAGAATTTTTTATTTTATCTATATGAGAAGATGGATGTTAACTGAATCTATTGCGATAATTATTTCACAGTATATGTAAATAAAACCATCATGCTCTATGTGTTTAAGTTTTACAGTGATACATGTCAGTTATTTCTCAATACAACTTAAAAAACTAAAAATTATATAATGAGGATTTTGATTGAGATTGCATTGACTATGGATTGAAATTGAATATAGAAATGACATCTTGGGAATCCCTGGTGGTCCAGTGGTTAGGATTCCATTCTTTCACAGCCAAGGGTGTGGGTTCAATCCCTGGTGGGTTTAATCCCTAAGAACTCACCCTGTGTGGTGTGGCTAAAAAAAAATTAGAAATGACATCTTTATATTGTTGAGTTTTCCAAACAGGAAACACAGCATATTTTATACATAGTATGTGTGTGTATGTTTACACTCTCAGAGAAACTCAAGACCTTTGGATAAAAATCAGAGAACAGAGTATTTATTACTCACAAAGCATCTTGTACTTGTTCCCTACATTAACTCTATTTTCTGCTGTATCTGCTATTAACCCGTTAAGTACAGAGAATTCTTAATGTCAGATATTGTATTTTGTGTTCTAGAATGTCTTATCTATTGCTATGAACAAATTACCTCAAAACTCTCAGCTAAAATAATAAATATTTATCATCTCACAGTTTCCTGTGGACCAGGAATCCAGGTGAGGCTTATTTGCGTGCATCTGTCTCGAGGTCCCTCGGGAGGGGGCATCAGTCAGCTGGCACTGTGGTATCACTGAGGGCTCACCTGAGCCAGGGAAGAGAGTGTGAGCTGGTACCCACGTCATGGTTGTCGACAGGCCTTGGTCCCTCATCGCTTGGACCTCTCCACAGGATGCCTCATTATAAGGCAACTGTCTTCCCCCATATGGTAAGTGTTCAGGGAGTGAGTGAGTATTCAAGATGGAAGCCACAGTCCTTTTTTTTTGTAAACTTATTTGGGAAGTGACATCTCACTTCTACCAAATTTATTCGATAAATCCAGGCTACATTCAAATGAATAGTAGAAGGCTGAGATTATTAGGGACTGTCTTAGAGATTGTCCTACCACAGTGTCTATTTGATTTTGTTTTTACAGGCTTGAATTCTCTGTTGAATTACTCTATTCATCTGTTTTGTCTATCTTTTCATCTGTTTTCTTTAACATAGTAGTCATAGCCATTTTTAAAGTCCTTATCTGGTAACTCCAATATCTAAATTGTCATTGGATCAACTTCTCTGACTATTTATCTCTTANATGGCAACCCATCTGTTTTGTCTATCTTTTCATCTGTTTTCTTTAACATAGTAATCATAGCCATTTTTAAAGTCCTTATCTGGTAACTCCAATATCTAAATTGTCATTGGGTCAACTTCTCTGACTACTTATCTCTTAATTATTGATTTTTCTGTTTCTTTGTAAGTTTCAGTTCAGTCCAGTTCAGTTGCTCAGTCGTTTCTGACTCTTTGAGACCCCATGAATCACAGCATGCCAGGCCTCCCTGTCCATCACCAACTCCCGGAGTTAACTCAGACTCATGTTGGTGATGTCATCCAGCCATCTCATCCTCTGTCGTCCCCTTCTCCTCCTGCCCCCAAAACCTCCCAGCATCAGGGTGTTTTCCAATGAGTCAGCTCTTCACATCAGGTGGCCAAAGTATTGTAGTTTCAGCTTCAGCATCAGTCCTTCCAATGAACACCCAGGACATATCTCCTTTAGGATGGATTGGTTGGATCTCCTTGCAGTCCAAGGGACTCTCAAGAGTCTTCTCCAACACCACAGTTAAAAAAGCATCCATTCTTTGGCACTCAGCTTTCTTCACAGTCCAACTCTCACATCCATACATGACCACAGGAAAAACCATAGCCTTGACTAGACGGACCTTTGTTGGCAAAGTAATATCTCTGCTTTTCAATATACTATCTAGGTTGGTCATAATTTTCCTTCCAAGGAGTAAGCGTCTTTTAATTTCATGGCTGCAATCACTATCTGCAGTGATTTTGGAGCCCCCCAAAATAAAGTCTGTCACTGTTTCCACTGTTTCCCCATCTATTTCCCATGAAGTGATGGGACCAGATACCATGATCTTCGTTTTCTGAATGTTGAGCTTTAAGCCAACTTTTTCACTCTCTACTTTCACTTTCATCAAGAGGCTTTTTAGTTCCTCTTCACTTTCTGCCCCTTCATTTTTTGTAAGTTTAGTAACTTTTTGTTGTAAGCTTGACATCATGGATATGTTGTAGATTATGTTAATTTTCTCTAAAGGAATATCAACAAAAAGGATGTATGTATATGAATAACTTAATCACTTTGCTGTAATTGTAAATCAATAATACTCCAATACAAAATAAAACCAACCACAAAAGATAAAAAGGAATGTCAAGTTTTATTTTGACAGGCTTTGAGGCTTGAATTTAGGCTTCAGTTGATTGGTGCTGTTTTAATTCTGCCTATACTTGTAGGTGTGGTCCTTATTCCTAGGGTGATGCTTTTCTGGAGTCTTAACTGATGCCTGCAACATGCACCAAAGTCTCTTCACTTTGGCCAGGCCCAGTCTCCTTGTCATTCAGCAGGTGTGTTCGATCCCTAAGTTAGGAGAAGGATACTCCAAGAATACTCCACTCCAGTATTCTTGCCTGGAGAATTCCATGGACAGAGGAGCCTAGTGGGCTATAGTCCATGGGGTCGCAAAGAGCTGAATGACCCTGAGCACACATGCCTATAAGTAGTTGAATGTATTTTGTCTCCTTTTATATTTGTTTATTGTGGGAGGGTAAATGCAACATGAGCCACTCCCTCATGGTTAAAATTTTAAGTCCTCAAAAAGTGTAAGTGTAATGGGAACCCACTATTTTACCAGCTTTATTTTTTTTCCACAATAGCTGTTTATTTTCCCCAATAGACAAGTCACTTTCTAGGGGTGCCACATCCTTTCTTTTCTTTTGGAGAATTTTAATAATGTTTAAAGCTTCTTGTGATTTTCCCCTATTCACTCTTTTCCTAGTTGTTAGGGCTTTTTTTATTTGTTTGTTTCTTTGTACAGTGTCGTGCCTCTCTTTTCTAGTGTTGGTTTTCTTGAAATATTTGGCAAGTTCTGCTCAAATGTTCAAGTCTGCCTTTGAGAGTCTTTGATGGATTCTTCTTGAATGTTTTTATTGACTGAGAAGTATCATTATTCTCCGTGGAGCCAGGATAAGACATTGCTAGGCAGGGTATACTTTGTGGTTAGTTTGGGGCACTGGGTCTCCTGTTCCCGCTGGTGGTACCAACCATCCAGCCGTTCCTCTGGCCAAGGAGTCTCACAGTCACTGTTCTTACCTGGTGCTTGATACATCTATCTCGTCTGCTTGCCTCTGGTAGAAAGAGAGGAAGTTGGTCATCCTCTTGCTTCACATGAATCCCCAAGCCAATCATCCTGATAAGTTTCTCTCCCGCTCCCCAGATCTGTCACTCTGGGGAGATACCCAGGGACCCCCCACCTGTCACAGTGATGTCCTCCTTCCTGTATTTTGTCCTTTGGTTTCCTCTGTCAACCTCATCCTGCCTGACTTCCATTTTTGAGAGATTCCTTATGGCTTCTGATTCAACAGGGTGTTATTTTTTGCTTTCTGGAACTATTATGAATTTATTTAAAGATTTGCTGTATTTTACCTCTGTTGTTTGAGGTAGGAGACAGAAGCAGTGTGCCCAGGTGGCAGTCTGACATCTTGGGCTTAGTGGCTCCTGAGAACCTTTCTGTTGTCCTAATGCCAAAAGGTGACTTGGCTCACCATAGAAAAGTCCTTGAGTCACAATCATTTTCCTTCAAAACTCTATAGAACAGTGTCCCACTGTGCTTTAACACTTAGTTCTTCTTGTGATAATTCTGATCTTGTTCTGATTTCTGACTCTCATTCTTTTTAGGTAACTTGTGGTTTTT
>SJYW01025441.1:1952716-1979301 GCA_006410735.1 Raphicerus campestris
TCATCCTCTGTCGTCCCCTTCTCCTCCTGCCCCCAAAACCTCCCAGCATCAGGGTGTTTTCCAATGAGTCAGCTCTTCACATCAGGTGGCCAAAGTATTGTAGTTTCAGCTTCAGCATCAGTCCTTCCAATGAACACCCAGGACATATCTCCTTTAGGATGGATTGGTTGGATCTCCTTGCAGTCCAAGGGACTCTCAAGAGTCTTCTCCAACACCACAGTTAAAAAAGCATCCATTCTTTGGCACTCAGCTTTCTTCACAGTCCAACTCTCACATCCATACATGACCACAGGAAAAACCATAGCCTTGACTAGACGGACCTTTGTTGGCAAAGTAATATCTCTGCTTTTCAATATACTATCTAGGTTGGTCATAATTTTCCTTCCAAGGAGTAAGCGTCTTTTAATTTCATGGCTGCAATCACTATCTGCAGTGATTTTGGAGCCCCCCAAAATAAAGTCTGTCACTGTTTCCACTGTTTCCCCATCTATTTCCCATGAAGTGATGGGACCAGATACCATGATCTTCGTTTTCTGAATGTTGAGCTTTAAGCCAACTTTTTCACTCTCTACTTTCACTTTCATCAAGAGGCTTTTTAGTTCCTCTTCACTTTCTGCCCCTTCATTTTTTGTAAGTTTAGTAACTTTTTGTTGTAAGCTTGACATCATGGATATGTTGTAGATTATGTTAATTTTCTCTAAAGGAATATCAACAAAAAGGATGTATGTATATGAATAACTTAATCACTTTGCTGTAATTGTAAATCAATAATACTCCAATACAAAATAAAACCAACCACAAAAGATAAAAAGGAATGTCAAGTTTTATTTTGACAGGCTTTGAGGCTTGAATTTAGGCTTCAGTTGATTGGTGCTGTTTTAATTCTGCCTATACTTGTAGGTGTGGTCCTTATTCCTAGGGTGATGCTTTTCTGGAGTCTTAACTGATGCCTGCAACATGCACCAAAGTCTCTTCACTTTGGCCAGGCCCAGTCTCCTTGTCATCCAGCAGGTGTGTTCGATCCCTAAGTTAGGAGAAGGATACTCCAAGAATACTCCAAGGATACTCCAAGAATACTCCACTCCAGTATTCTTGCCTGGAGAATTCCATGGACAGAGGAGCCTAGTGGGCTATAGTCCATGGGGTCGCAAAGAGCTGAATGACCCTGAGCACACATGCCTATAAGTAGTTGAATGTATTTTGTCTCCTTTTATATTTGTTTATTGTGGGAGGGTAAATCCAACATGAGCCACTCCCTCATGGTTAAAATTTTAAGTCCTCAAAAAGTGTAAGTGTAATGGGAACCCACTATTTTACCAGCTTTATTTTTTTTCCACAATAGCTGTTTATTTTCCCCAATAGACAAGTCACTTTCTAGGGGTGCCACATCCTTTCTTTTCTTTTGGAGAATTTTAATAATGTTTAAAGCTTCTTGTGATTTTCCCCTATTCACTCTTTTCCTAGTTGTTAGGGCTTTTTTTATTTGTTTGTTTCTTTGTACAGTGTCGTGCCTCTCTTTTCTAGTGTTGGTTTTCTTGAAATATTTGGCAAGTTCTGCTCAAATGTTCAAGTCTGCCTTTGAGAGTCTTTGATGGATTCTTCTTGAATGTTTTTATTGACTGAGAAGTATCATTATTCTCCGTGGAGCCAGGATAAGACATTGCTAGGCAGGGTATACTTTGTGGTTAGTTTGGGGCACTGGGGCTCCTGTTCCCGCTGGTGGTACCAACCATCCAGCCGTTCCTCTGGCCAAGGAGTCTCACAGTCACTGTTCTTACCTGGTGCTTGACACATCTATCTCGTCTGCTTGCCTCTGGTAGAAAGAGAGGAAGTTGGTCATCCTCTTGCTTCACATGAATCCCCAAGCCAATCATCCTGATAAGTTTCTCTCCCGCTCCCCAAATCTGTCACTCTGATGGACAGAGACACCCAGGGACCCCCCACCTGTCACAGTGATGTCCTCCTTCCTGTATTTTGTCCTTTGGTTTCCTCTGTCAACCTCATCCTGCCTGACTTCCATTTTTGAGAGATTCCTTATGGCTTCTGATTCAACAGGGTGTTATTTTTTGCTTTCTGGAACTATTATGAATTTACTTAAAGATTTGCTTTATTTTACCTCTGTTGTTTGAGGTAGGAGACAGAAGCAGTGTGCCCAGGTGGCAGTCTGACATCTTGGGCTTAGTGGCTCCTGAGAACCTTTCTGTTGTCCTAATGCCAAAAGCTGACTTGGCTAACCATAGAATCCTTGAGTCACAATCATTTTCCTTCAAAACTCTATAGAACAGTATCCCACTGTGCTTTAACACTTAGTTCTTCTTGTGATAATTCTGATCTTGTTCTGATTTCTGACTCTCATTCTTTTTAGGTAACTTGTGGTTTTTTCCCCCCCATCATAATGTGGTTTTGTTCTTTATATTAAAAAATCTTACCAGGATATGTATACATATGGAAACTTATGTGTTACTTTTGCCTCATTAAGTTAACTTAAAATTATGTGATTTAAGAGTTAAGGTTTCCTTCACTTCAAGGAAAAATTAATTAATTGTCAAAACCAATCAACAATACATGAGTCTACATCCAATCTTTATTCTGTTCCATCTGTCTTGATGTCAGTAATCCTATACTGTATTGATTATTGTCCAACTTTGTTTTTTCAAGGTCCTTGGTGCTTCCATATGAACTTTAGGAATAGCATATCCATTTCAACAACCAAGAAAGTTTGCTGAAATTTTTATTGAGATTACACTGAATCTATAGATCAATTTGAGGGTGGAATTCACATTTTAATAATTTTGAATCTTCTGATTCATGACCATGGTATATCTCTTCACTTGCTTAGGTCTTTAATTTCTTTCAACAGTGTTTTGTAATTTTTAGTGTACAGATCTTCCGCATATATTTTGTCAGAGTATTTCCTATTTTTGACACCATAATACATTTAAAATTTTTCTATTTCCAGTTGTTCATTGCTATTATATAGAAATATAATTGATTTTAATACATTTTTAGAGCAATTTTAGGGTCACAGCAAATGCAGTTGACTTTTATATACTGATCGTGTATCCTTCACTTTGCTAAACTCCAGTAGCTTTTTGGATGACCCCATAAGATTTTATATATGATCATGTTGTCTGCAAAATAAAGGTAGCTTTACTTCCTCCTTTCCAATACAGTGCCCTTTTACTTCTCTCTTTCATTTTGTATTCTGTTTATTTGACGGCACCGGGTCTTAGTTTCTGCACACGGGGTCCTTAGTTGTGTTGTGTGAACTCTTAGCTGCAGCATCTGAGATCTANTCCTCCTTCCCAATACAGTACCCTTTTACTTCTCTCTTTCATTTTGTATTCTGTTTATTTGACGGCTCCGGGTCTTAGTTTCTGCACACGGGGTCCTTAGTTGTGTTGTGTGAACTCTTAGTCGCAGCATCTGAGATCTAGTTCCTTGTGCAGGTATTGAACTTGGGCACCCTGCACTGGGAGCTCGGAGTCTTAGCTAATGGACCACCAGAGAAGTCCCTATTTCTTATTTTTAATCTTTGTAGTGCATTGAAAGAAGTGATCGTTATTTAATGACTGAACGTGTCAAATTTGAAAAACATTAGTGTAATCAATAAGTAAACTTATGATATAGATACAAGTGAAAAGTTTTGTCTCATTTGCAATTTGCAGCATAAATGGAGAAAATGTTATAACTTATAAAATTAACACCAGTAGTTTTGTAAATTATATATATAAAGGGCTAATCACTGCAATCATGAGGTTCTGTTTTTGTTTTTTTGTGTTTTTTTTTGTTGGCCTCTCCATGGGGCCTGTGAGTTCTTAGTTCCTTCACCAGAGACTGACCTCTCACCTCTGCATTGGAAATGTGAAGTCGTGACAACTAGATTGCCTGGGAAATACCCTCCATATATATATATTATTTTAATTGTGGTTCTGATTCTAGAAGTCTGTTACTCAAAGTATACAGTTTGACTTCAGGAAAAAGATCAACAAGTGATAATAAATCAGGTTTTCGAATGTTAGGTTGATTCTGGACTAGACTAGGCATGGGAAGGGAAGTCACAGTTATGTGAACCCTGAACTTCCAGATGTTCAAGCTGGATTTAGAAGAGGGAGAGTAACTAGAGATCAAATTAGCAACATGGATGGCATCACCAACTCAATGGACATGAGTTTGAATAAACTCTGGGAGCTGGTGATGGACAGGGAAGCCTGGCGTGCTGCAGTCCATGGAGTCGCAAGGAGTTGGACATGACTGAGCAACTGAACTGAACTGAACCGAGGCACGGGAAGGGAAGTCTGATGTTATGCTTCTTATCTGACATGGTCGCCCCGTTCAGGAGTGTGGTAGGTTTACTGATGGGGTAAGGGAAAATGACTTCTCCTTCTTGACTTACTTTACCTCCAGTACCATGTTGTATAGAAGCACAGAGGGCTGATATCCTTGCATTTTTCCTGAATTAAAAAAGAAAACGTTCAGTATTTTACCATCAGGTGTACTGGTAGCTCTGTTTTTCCTATATGTCCTTCGTCAAGTTGAGGATGTTCCAACTACTCCTAGTTTTCTGGGAGATTTTTTTGTTTCAGGAAGAGATGTTGACTTTGTCAAATGTTTTTTATGCATTTGTTGACATGTAGGATCCTCCCAGACCTGTGTCTCCTACGTTGGCGGGTGGATTCTTTACCACTGAGCCACCAGGTAAGCTCCACCTTTCATCATTCTTGATATTGATCATTTGCATTTTGTTTTTCTTCCTGATCTGTTCTATCTAGAGGATTATACATTTTGCTGATCTTCTGATTTCACTGATTTTGCTTGAGGCGTGTGGGCTCTAGTCCCTGATCGGGGATTGAACCTGGGTCCCCTGCCCTGGACCCAGGGGCGTCCCTCTTTTCCTGTCTTCTGTTTCATTTCTTTTCACTCTGATCTTTTAAAATTTCTTGTGCTTACTTTGGTTTTTATTTGCTCTTCCATTTCTACTTTCTTAAAGTAGAGACTGAGGTCACTGATCTGAGACATTTCTTATTTTCTTTTTTAATTAATTATTGAAATATAGTTGATTTACAATGTTGCATTAGTTTCTGGTGGACAGCAGAGTGACTCAGTTATACATATATATACACACACACATATGCTTTTTAATATTCTTTTCCATTATTGATTTTTACGGGAGAGTGAAGACAATTCCCTGTGCTCTACAGTAGGACCTTGTTGTTGATCTATTATATGTATAGCAGTTTATATCTACTAATCCCAAACTCCTAATTTATCCCTCCCCCACTCTCTTTCCCCTTTAATAACTGTAAGTTGTTTTGTACAGACATTTATTATTTTCTAATATGGGTGTTTTAGTACTATAAATTTCCCTCTATGTACTGCTTTAGGTGCATCCCACAAATTTTGATATATTAAAAGAAATATTTATTTATTTGGCTGTGTTGGGTCCTAGTTGCAGCATGTGGGATCCTTGTGGTGCACAGTCTCTCCAGTTGTGGCACGTGGGTTTTNCCAGGAGAGAGGGGCAGAATCTGAACTTAGGAAGGAACAAGGTCGATGGTGGGGACACTGGAGGAGGCTGGGACCTGACTGGTGAGCGCTTGAGCACCAGGAGGGCCAGGTTCCCAGGGCCCCACGACTGTGACCCACACAGGTGGTGGAAGCTGTGCCGGTGCTCCTGCACATCCCAGGGCTGGCCGCCAAGCTCGTCCCAGGGCAGAAGGCCTTCATGACCCTGATTGATGAGCTGATCGCCGAGCAGAAGATGACCTGNGGGCCCCACGACTGTGACCCACACAGGTGGTGGAAGCTGTGCCGGTGCTCCTGCACATCCCAGGGCTGGCCGCCAAGCTCGTCCCAGGGCAGAAGGCCTTCATGACCCTGATTGATGAGCTGATCGCCGAGCAGAAGATGACCTGGGACCCGACCCAGCCACCCCGACACCTGACCGACGCCTTCCTGGATGAGGTGAAGGAGGTAAGTTGATCAGAACAGGCAAGTGTGCTGAGGGCCCAGGAGGCAAACTCGGGCCTGTGTGTCACCGAGGGATCAGACTCCTGGGCTGACCAGAGCAGGGTGGGAGGCCATGTGGGGACTTCACCTCTGACCCCGAGCTTACCTTCCCGGTGTGACCCAGGCCAAGGGGAACCCGGAGAGCAGCTTCAGTGATGAGAACCTGCGCCTGGTGGTGGCTGACCTGTTCTCTGCCGGGATGGTTACCACTTCGACCACACTGGCCTGGGCCCTCCTCCTCATGATCCTGCACCCAGACGTGCAGCGTGAGTCTAGCCTGGGGTGGGTGCTGGGAGCATGAGGATACCCCGAGGCCTCTGAGCTCGGTTGGTTTGGCCACCAGCACCAGCTCTGTGCAGGGCCTGAGCCCCAGCTCTGATGTCACAGCGCCTCCTCCGAGTGGACGCAGTGCTACCTGGGCGTCAGGAGGAGGCAGGAGCCCAGGACTTGGGTCTGACCACCACGAGGACACTTGTTTTCCAGGACGGGTCCAGCAGGAAATCGATGAGGTGATAGGGAAGGTGAGGCGACCAGAGCTGGGGGATCAGGCCCTCATGCCCTTCACCGTGGCCGTGGTCCATGAGGTGCAACGCTTTGCGGACATCGCGCCCCTGGGAGTGCCCCACATGACGTCCCGTGACATCAAGGTGCAGGGCTTCCACGTCCCAAAGGTAGGCCTGGGGCCGTCCCACCCCTGCCCCGCACCACCTGCCACCCGCAGTGAGTGTTGCCCGGTGTGGCCAGGACTGGAATCCAAGCCACCCCATCCTCATGGCCACAGGTACTGAATGTCCCAGCCTGGGTGGGCGTGGACAGCAGAACAGAGGACGGCTGGCTCTGTCCACTAAGAGCCCCAATTCGGCAGGGAAGACAAACTAGAACGTGACTCAGCTCTGGAGGAGGCCATGCGCTGAGGGGAAGTAAGGGCACCCAGTCATGGAAGGAGTGACGGTGCTGGGAAGCGTCTAGGGTTTGAGGGTTACTTGAAGAGTCCAGGTGTGTGCCAGCCTGTGTGTGTGCCCATGCGTGTGTGGTGGCAGGAGTCTGGGCACCCTCCTACCAATCAAGACCTCATCCATGCCAGACATTTGCCTCCAGGGGACGACACTCATCACCAACCTATCATCAGTGCTGAAGGACGAGACCATCTGGGAGAAGCCCTTCCGCTTCCACCCGGAGCACTTCCTGGATGCCCAGGGCCACTTCGTCAAGCAGGAGGCCTTCATACCCTTCTCCACAGGTACCGTGGGAGTGGGGTGGGTTGCCAGGTTTGCTTCCCCATCCAGAGGGGGCCTGGAGACCCAGGCTCACAGAGCCCCGGTGCCCACCCACAGGCCGCCGCGCGTGCCTAGGGGAGCCCCTGGCCCGCATGGAGCTCTTCCTCTTCTTCACCAGCCTCCTGCAGCACTTCAGCTTCTCGGTGCCTGCCGGGCAGCCCAACCCCAGCGACCATGGTGTCTTTGCCTTCCTGGTGACCCCAGCCCCCTATCAACTGTGTGCAGTGCCCCGCTAGAGGCAGGTACCAGCCCCCAAGCCACTCCTCAGCCGTAGCCCTGATGCTCAATAAACCAGTGTCTGGTGGCTCCAACCTGACTTGATCTCACCTGGGGCCCCTGACCAATCCCTGGCAGTCACGTGGCCTCAGCAGTCTCTCCAGAACCAGCCCCGACCCCCCGACCTCATTCATCCTTACCTGACATTTCACCCCTTTTAACACATGAGTGTACTGGGGCTCAGGGTGTCCTGGGATATACTGTGAGATGGGTGTACTGAGGCTTACACCCAGACACCATGGGAGACCCAACCTCCCTTACTGGGCGTAGTGACCAAGCCTATATAATCAGGTCCTGGCTTCTGCTGGAGGGGCTCATATAGGCTGGGGAGAGATTTCAGGCCCCCATGGGATAAGGGGACCCATCAGCTCAGACACCCATTTTCAGGCCTAGCAACAGCCACCTGGCTCCACAGGCCGCAGGTCAGCCAGCACCTCAAGTCTGCTGGCTCAGAAGGTTGGGGAGGGGCACTGGGAAGAGAAATGCCTGGTGAGCCCCCAGCGCTCAGTGCTCTTGAGGCTGGAGCTCTTCCCAGGAGGGAGCCACCTCCCTGGGCCTCTATATAGGATGGGCCTTCTTTCCCTGCCCCTTAAGGACACTCATCCCCCAGCCCCAGCCCAGGAGGAGTTGCCCCTCACGGCTGCTCTAGAGCTCGGCTCCAACCCGGGGCTCCATCCTATGAGGGGCCAGTTGAGGCCGGGCTCTATGGAGCCTAGGCAGGGGCCGGAAATGAGCCCCTGTGGACCGCGGGCGTGCCCTGGGGCAGGGTCAACCTTGGATCCTGTGACATGGGATGGCAGAGCAGAAGGAAGCCCTCAGAGCTCAGAGGAGGACACCCTGGCTCTGTCCTTGCTGTGCTACGACCCCATGTGACCTTGGGCTTCTGTTTCCCCTTCAGCCAGTAGGAGGTTTGCCTCTGATGGCTGCCGGGCCCTGTGTTCCTGCGCCGACTCTGAGTCTGTGACCTTCTCAGCCTGGAGCCCCGGCCAAGGGCAGGGACCCCCATTCTCCAGCTCCAACCCCTAGTCTGCTCTGGACTGAGCTCCCACAGACACCACCCAAGGGCTCTAATGACTGTCTGCTCACCAAAGTCTTAGGCAGACTCCTTGGCACCTTGAGGTTAAGAGCTGGGAGACACCAGTCAGGCAGATCAGAAGCACCAGCCCCTGATCAAGCCAGTTGTGCCTTCGTGACAGTCAGCTCTCGACTTCAGGGAGCCTAGTCTCTCCCTTGGCACAGACTCCGAACACCAGCCAGGGTCCCCTTGAGTCTCCAGCATACCCACGTCGAGGGCTTAGTGGCAGGAGGTGGTGTTCCTGCAGCTTGTTGGGACAGGGGCCGTGGACGAAGCCACACTGAGTTTGCAGAAACTCGAGGGCCCTGAAAGGAGGAAACCGGGCCTGCAGAAGCAACGACTGTGGGTTTATTGGATGCAGGGTCACTGGCTCTGAGTCTTGGGGTTGTCAGAGGTGGAGAACCGTCCTAGCCAGAGCTTCCACAAGACCTGGGGGACCCAGCCCCCGGACCTTTCCTCCACGATGTCCTCCTTGGAAGCCTCTAAAAACCACGCCCTGTGGGTACCTTGCTGGAAGGAACCTTGCCCAGGGCTAGGGTACCCTCTGTTGCCAGGAGAACACATCAGCATTGCTAAAAGGGCAGTACCTTCCAGCAGCCCAAGGGGAGTGGCCTCAAGTCCTGCCAAAGCAAGAATGAAGAAGGACACAGGGGGCTCGGTCAGGATAGACTGGGCATCAGACTACCTGGGCTTCATCCTAGGTCCCTCCCTGGGCCAGGAGGGTCAGGGAGGAGCTCCGCTATCTGTGCCCTCTGCAGAGTCCCTGGGATGAGGAAGCAGGGCAGTCCTATTCACAGGGTGGGGTCTGCTGTCTTACCTGAAACGTACTCGACCATCTCCTTTCGGGCCTTCTTAGCCTCCTAGGAAGGGAGAAGGGGCAAGGGGCGGGATGAGGCTGTTTGTAAGTTTGGTAGCTGGGGAAACAGGCCTCACTTCATGAACAGTCAGGTAAGGCCAGGGTTCAGATCCACGTGTTGCTCAGACCGTGTCTGCACCTCTCAGCTCCACACAGAGCTGTTGCTCCACCAGATTGGAAATTTGACTCAGTGGTCTTGGGGTGCCCCGGCCTGCCCCAGCTGTTGCCACGGTGGCTGAGCCTGGCCTCTCCATTCCACCCTGCAGAGCCCAGGGGCTTCCCAGGAGGACCCACACGGGGGCGGTGTTCCACTTGAGCTCCAGGCTTCCTTACCTGCCATCCTGGGGTCCCTGCCACCTCTTCCTTCTCAGTCACCCCTTTTGCACCAGGAATGAGGCTGGCTGGTTCCTCCCCTGGGGCCCCCACCTGCCACTCCTCCCTAGACAAGACAGCAGTCTCCTCCTTGGGGGCAGCATCGTTTGGTCCTCCGATTGCCTTGGGGGTCATGGCCTGCAAGGAGGGGCAAGAGGGCGCTATATGGGCTGAAAGGCCCTGTGATGCCCTATGCCTCCCTTCCTGCTGGGCACACTTGGAGTGTGCATCCCGGCCTGCTGTGCACACTTGGACTGTGTATCCCCTGCTTCTGTGCACACCTGGAGTGTGTAGTTCTTTGTTTTTCCAGGGAAGCCCCTCCCTTCTCAGCTCGAGGTGTGGTCGGGTTGTTAGTGTCCTAAAGGAGCCCCCTGCTATCTCTGGGCCCCTGCTATCTCTTGTCCATGCACTGGACAAGTTCCTGTCTCAGGGAGCACTGACAGGGGACCGCCCCCAGCCCCCGGCCCTTCCTGGCCAGGCCTCACTTACCTCAGTGTTGTGCTTCTTCCCACTCCTGACTCTGCGTGTCTACAGAGGGAAACGGGCCATCACATACAGCTGAGAGTGCCCGGGGGTCCCTCCCTGCCTGCCCATCCTCTGTGTGTGTGCCCACCAAGGAGGCCCAAGAGACCACCCCACTCCAGGGGTGGTCACGGGGTAGCACTTATCCATCGGCCCCCACACTGGCTTTAAGTTCTCCCCGATGGGCTGTAGACGAGAAGAAAGAGAGAAGGCTGAGGTGACAGGTCAAGGGCTCAGTCATGCGTTGGTCCACGTCAATGCACGCTGCAGACACCGAAGACCACGAGGGGTTTCAGGAAGCTTCACACTAACAAATGACTGATGTCTTTAAACATAAAACGCTGCATTCACAAAACAAGGACGGGTGCTAAAATAACTGTTCCAACAATACTCTCTAATTCTTTTTTTTTTTTTTTTTTTTTTTTTTGCATTTTGGCTACATTGGGTCGTTGCGCATGGACTCTTCATTTCGGAGCTTGGGCTTTNAGGCACAACTGGCTTGATCAGGGACTGCTGCTTCTGGCCTGCCTGGTGTCTCTTAGGTCTTAACTTCAATGAGCCAAGGAGTCTGCCCAAGACTCTGGTGAGCCGACAGTCATCAGAGCCCTTGGGTGGTGTCTGTGGGAGCTCAGTCCAGACCAGACTGGGGGCTAGAGCTGGAGAATGGGGGTCCCTGCCCTTGGCCGGGGCTCCAGGCTGAGAAGGTCACAGCCTCATAGTCGGCGCAGGAACACAGGACCCGGCAGCCATCAGAGGCAAACCTCCTACTGGCTGAAGGGGAAACAGAAGCCCAAGGTCACATGGTGTCATAGCACAGCAAGGACGAGAGCCAGGGTGCCCTCCTCTGAGCTCTGAGGGCTTCCTTCTGCTCTGCCATCCCATGTCACAGGATCCAAGGTTGACCCTGCCCCAGGGCATGCCTGCGGTCCACAGGGGCTCATTTCCGCCCCCTGCCTAGGCTCCTGAGAGCCCAGCCTCACCTGGCCCCTCAGAGGATGGAGCCCCGGGTTGGAGCTGAGCTCTAGCGCGGCCGTGAGTGGCAACTCCTACTGGGCAGGTGCTGGGGGATGAGCGTCCTTAAGGGGCAGGGAAAGGGGGCCCATGCTAGAAAGAGGCCCAGGAGGTGGCTCCCTCCTGGGAAGAGCTCCAGCCTCAAAATACTGAGCGCTGGGGGCTCACCCGGCATATCGCTTCCCAGGCCCCCATCCCACCACCTTCGGGGCCTGCAGACTTGAGGTGCTGGCTGACCTGCGGCTTGTGGAGCAAGGTGAGTTTGGCTGGGCCTGAAATGTGGGTATCTGAGCTGATGGGTCCCCTTATCCCATGGGGGCCTGAAATCTCTCCCTAGCCTATGTGAGCTCCTCCCAGCAGAAGCCAGGACCTATTTATATAAGCTTTGTCACTATGTCCAGTAACCAATTTTAGCTCTCCAGGGTGACTGGGAATAAGCCTCAGTACACTCATCTCACAAGTAACCCAGCTATACCTTCTAGCCTCAGTACACCCATCTCACAGTGCCCCCAAGTACACTCTGAGCCTCAGTACATCCATCTGTTAAACGAGGACAAATGCCAGGTAAGGATGAATGAGACCATGGGGTGGGGGCTGGTTCTGGAGAGACTGCTGAGGCCACATGATGGCCAGGGACTGGTCAGGGAACCCAGGAGGGACTCACGTCAGGATGGAGCCACCAGACACCGGTTTATTGAACATCAGGCTACGGCTGAGGAGTGAGCGGGTTGGGGCAGGGTGCCTGCCTCTAGCGGGGCACCACACAGATCTGGTAGGGGGCTGGGGTCACCAGGAAGGCAAAGACACCATGGTCGCTGGGGTTGGGCTGCCCGGCTGGCACCGAGAAGCTGAAGTGCTGCAGGAGGCTGGTGAAGAAGAGGAAGAGCTCCATGCGGGCCAGGGGCTCCCCGAGGCATGCGCGGCGGCCTGTGGGTGGGCACCGGGGGCTCTGTGAGCCTGGGTCTCCCCCTCAGGGGAGCAAACCGGGCACCCGACTCCACCCCCACGGTACCTGCAGAGAAGGGTATGAAGGCCTCCTGCTTGACGAAGCGGCCCTGGGCATCCAGGAAGTGCTCCGGGTGGAAGCGGAAAGGCTTCTCCCAGATGGTCTCGTCCTTCAGCACTGATGACAGGTTGGTGATGAGTGTCGTCCCCTGGTGGCAAATGTCTGGCATGGATTGATGGGGGGGTGGGGGGTGCCCAGCGCCCAGCCACCAAACACACATGGGCACACACACTGGCTGGCACACACCCGGACTCTTCAAGTAAGTAACTCTCAACCCAAGACGCTTCTCAGCACCGTCCCTCTGCCCATGGCCGGGTGCTCTTACTTCCCTCAGTGCCTGGCCTCCTCCAATGCTGAGTCACGTTCTAGTTTGTCTTCCCTGCCTGACCGGGGGCTCTTAGTGGACAGAGCCAGCCCTGCTCTGTTCTGCTGTCCATGCCCACCCAGGCTGGGACATTCAGTACCTGTGGCCATGAGGACGGGGTGGCTTGGATTCCAGTCCCAGCCACACCGGGCAACACTCACTGCGGGTGGCAGGTGGCAGGTGGTGCAGGGCGGGGGTGGGAGAGCCGCAGGCCTACCTTTGGGACGAGGAAGCCCTGCACCTCGATGTCACGGGACGTNGGGCAACACTCACTGTAGGTGGCAGGTGGCAGGTGGTGCGGGGCAGGGGTGGGAGAGCCGCAGGCCTACCTTTGGGATGTGGAAGCCCTGCACCTCGATGTCACGGGATGTCATGTGGGGCACTCCCAGGGGTGCGATGTCCGCAAAGCGTTGCACCTCATGGACCACGGCCACGGTGAAGGGCATGAGAGCCTGATCCCCCATCTCTGGTCGCCTCACCTGCCCTATCACCTCATCGATTTCCTGCTGGACCCGTCCTGGAAAACAAGTGTCCTCGTGGTGGTCAGACCCAAGGGCTGGGCTCCTGCCTCCTCCTGACGCCCAGGTAGCACTGCGTCCACTCGGAGGAGGCGCTGTGACATCGGAGCTGGGGCTCACGCCCTGCACAGAGCTGCTGCTGGTGGCCAAACCAACCGAGCTCAGAGGCCTCAAGGTGTCCTCATCCTCCCAGAACCCACCCCAGGCTAGACTCACGCTGCACGTCTGGGTGCAGGATCATGAGGAGGAGGGCCCAGGCCAGTGTGGTCGAGGTGGTGACCATCCCAGCGGAGAAGAGGTCGGCCACCACCAGGCGCAGGTTCTCATCATTGAAGCTGCTCTCGGGGTTCCCCTTGGCCTGGGTCACATCGGGGAGGTAAGCTCGGGGTCAGAGGTGAAGTCCCCACATGGCCTCCCACCCTGCTCTGGTCAGCCCAGGAGTCTGATCCCTGAGTGACACACAGGCCCGAGTTTGCCTCCGGGACCCTCAACACACTTCCCTGTTCTAATCAGCTTACCTCCTTCACCTCATCCAGGAAGGCGTCGGTCAGGTGTCGGGGTGGCTGGGCCGGGTCCCGGGTCATCTTCTGCTTGGCGATCAGCTCATCAATCAGGGTCATGAAGGCCTTCTGTCCCGGGAAGATCTTGGTGGCCAGCCCTGGGATGTGCAGGAGCACCGGCACAGCTTCCACCACCTGTGCGGGTCACAGTCGTGGGGCCCTGGGAACCTGGGCCCTCTTGGTGCTCAGGCGCTCACCAGTCAGGTCCCAGCCTCCTCCAGTGTCCCCACCATCGACCTTGTTCCTCCCTAAGTTCAGACCTGCCCCTCTCTCCTGGCTCTGAGCCCAAAAGATAAACCTAAAATGTACATATCATGGGTACCGGTCCATTCCAGTGAAAGCGTACTCCCACCCCTAAGCGCGCTGACCCCTGCTCGCCCTCTCGCATCTGGGCTGTCTGCCATCTCCCACTTCCAGACCTTTTCCTTGTAGATGCCTATCCCGGAAAGCCCTTTTTGGCGCTGGCCCTCTACACAAGCCCTCCAGTGGGGGGAGGGACTTGTTGCAGGACCGAGGCCGCCTCTAAGGAGCTCCCTTCCCGCACCTGGCGCACTAAGCCAGACTCTTCCTTCAGCCCATCCTCCATCACGTCCAACAGCTTGACGATGCGAGGATCGTTGTACTCGAAGCGGAACCCGAAGGTCAAGGAGGAGATCACGTTGCTCACTGCCTTATTCAGGAGGTCCCTGGGGCTAAAGGGGCTTCCTGGAAGGGGACGGTGCAAGGTAGGCGTCGCCTCCATCTCTTCTGTCCCAGACCTCTCCAAACCTCCCAGACCTCCGTGTCCCTCAGCCCCAGACTCACTCACCGGCCTGGTCAGCGAAGGCGGCACAGAGGCATGAGGCCTCCTCGGTCACCCATTGCTCCAGTGACTTCTTCCCCAGGCCAAAGTTGCGCAGGGTGGACAGGGAGAAGCGCCTCTGCTCGCGCCAGGCGTTCCCGTAACGCGCCAGGATCACTCCTGGGGGCGGGGCGGGCACGTGGGCGTGGCTCTGGTCTGGCCCCGCCCCTCCCAGGGATCTGCTCACAGCCCCGCCCCCGTGGGGGAAGGTCTCAGCGCTGCCCGCCCACACTGGCCTCGCCCTCCTCTCCCAAATTCCGCCCACTTTGACACCCCTTTCGCCCGGGGACAGGTCCCATTCTCTGTCGGCTCGCATTGCTCCCCGAGTCACCCCTGCTTGGTGCCAGTCTTGGCTCCACTTTTTATTTTGCCCACGGAGACCCCGATCCACGGGGGGGAAGGTCCTGGCCCGCCCCTGCCCTACCCACCCCGACATTGTACTCTTTCCTGCCTACACCGAAGTCCCCTTCGCGTTCGCAGTGACCCTGGACCGCCCTCTTTAGTAAGGACCCCACCCTCTGCCTCATCCAATTTCTCCTTCCCCAACGCTTAGCACAGGCTCCTTTCGTCACCTACGACCCCTTAAATTCGTTGGCTCTTTCCTGCACCGAATGTCCGCGACCCTTCCTCCGCCTGCAGGGACGCGGCCTGCCCTCTCCGCTTGCCTTCGGCTTGAGGCCTGTAACCCAGATGCTCGTAGACGGCCGGAGGTGGACGGTCGGAAGTGTCCTGGCTGCGGTACACAAGTGCCTCGCGCACAGCGGCCAGCCCGTTGAGCACGACCACCGGCGTCCAGACCTGCTGCAGGCTGAACACGTTCCCGAAGCAGCGCCTCAGCTGCGGGCCAAAGGTCGAGGGTGTTTGGCAAGCCCAGGCTCCGCCAAGCTGTGACCACAGCCTCCTGGCCTTAGCCTCTGGGCACTTCTGGGGCCCCCTCCAGCAGCGAGCAACTGCAAGGACTTTATCTAGACTTGTGAGCCCTGGGGGTTTACATCCACTAGTTTTGAAGATCTCAAGTTGGTTGAGACCATCCTACTCATAGACCCAGCTATGAGTGTGCAAGTGTCACAAAATGGTCAGCAGGCCAAGTTAGCATCCTATTTTACAGGTGAAGAAACTGAGGTTCATAGAAGGGAGCAGGGAGGCCCAAGGTCTCATGGAGGCAAAAGATTTGAACCAGAAAACTGTGCCTCTCTCAACCTCAACACGCCTGATTTAAATAGGGCTCATGACCAGACATCTCTCCCATTCTCAAGACCTTTGCTCCCAACGTGACCCTCAGGGATCAGGTACACATAATTTAAGAGCTGGCTGGCTGAATCCTGTCACCATGCTGTAAACACCCCACCCACTGGCCTTTGTCCTCTCTGACCTCTGTTTGGAAAATCCAAACTGTTCTTGGGCCTGAACAAATGCCCTCCCTCAGGAGGTCTCTCGAATCTGCCTCCTCTTCTCGGCCCAGTCCTCTTCCGGCCTTGGCTTCACCCAGGCCCACTGTCTGCTGCCAGGTGGGGCCCTAGGACCGCCGCTGTGCACTCCCCACCCCTCCGTCCTCACCTGGTTGAAGCNCAGAGGAATAATGGAAACACATTTATTATGAAATTGCTTTGTATGTAGATGTAGTCACAGATTAAAAAAAAGGCTTTTAATAATAAAATGTTACCAAAAGGTAAAGATTAACAGAGAAATATGAATAGCTTGTATATATATAAGATAATAAAATCTTGCTGAGACAGGAAAAACATCAAGGTAAACTATTTGCTCATATTGCTGATAATTTCAGTTTTCCCTTCTTTATTTCTCTCAAAAGAAAGAGCAAAAGAAATTGTGATTTCCCTAAACAGTTCACCTAGAATTCTCAGAATCTGAATTAAAGAAAGTTAAATAAAGTTAGGAAAAAATTCTCTCAAACACAGTGCCTTTTTTCCTCTTAATTTTACTGAGATTTTATTTTGCTTTCACCTTTTATTTATTCATTCAATGTTTATTACTAACCAGAAATTGTGCTACTCTGAAGGTTTTTCCAGTGGTCATGTATAGACGTGAGAGTTGGACTGTGAAGAAGGCTGAGCACCAAAGAATTGATGCTTTTGAACTGTGGTGTTGGAGAAGACTCTTGAACATCCCTTGGACTGCAAGGCGATCCAAGCAGTCCATTTTAAAGGAGATCAGCCCTGGGTGTTCTTTGGAAGGAATGATGCTAAAGCTGAAACTGCAGTACTTTGGCCACCTCATGCGGAGAGCTGACTCACTGGAAAAGACTCTTGTGCTGAGAGGAACTGGGAGCAGGAGGAGAAGGGGACGACAGAGGATGAGATGGCTGGATGGCATCACTGCCTCGATGGTTGTGAGTCTGAGTGAACTCCAGGAGTTGGTGATGGACAGGGAGGCCTGGCGCGCTGCGATTCATGGGGTTGCAAAGAGTCGCACACAACTGAGTGACTGAACTGAACTGAAGAAACTATCATTATATACCAGGAAAGTTTTTTATGGAATATGACAGCATATTTAATAGAAATTCTTATCTGACATCAAGAGTTTCTTTTATTTGCGTCATCACTCTTTTGGATGGATTTTCAACCTAAGATGGTGATGTGAACAATGGTAAGTGCTATGAAACCTACAAGGAAATTAAAAAAAAAATCATGCAATCTCCATTCAACTATTATAAATGTTCAAGGGACAATTTTATTATTAAATATATTTATGTTTAATTGGGGGATGATTGTTCTAATGTGTTCATCAAAACCCAGTATTGTGTTGGGCTTTATAACAATAAAATAGTTACATGTTACAGCCAGCAAATCACTATCAGCTATGATACATAAAGTGAATTGTTGGCAGTGAGAAGTTATTGGATTTTTAGTTACAGTAACAAAATGAAATGTACTATACACAATTTTTCCAGCATAGTCTCTGTCTCAATAAAAGGTAGCCAGTAATTATCTTCCCTTTCTATCATTTCTTGGCTCTCTATGAAGGCAGTTAGGATTTTGGTCAGGGAAACGGGTCTGATTCTGATTACTGACTCTTTGGAATATACGCTTTAATACCATCCCCTTTCCTTCAATTTCACCACTTGTAAAATTGGGATAATAGCAGCATTATAACAATCTCTTTGTGTTGTTAGAGAGATTAGTGGTAAATACCAATCTACTTAGTATTTCTTTCATTTTATTAGATGAAAAATCTATGAATCCACGTACAAGGTTGAAACTAGTAAAAATAAACCTCAGTTTGGTAGAATTTAGATTCTAAAGATGGAAAGAATGGTTTTGATAAATGTTTTTCTCTTTTTCTGGGAACTTATTTCTGTTCCCCTCAGTGCAGAATGTATAATTTGCAGTGACTAATTTACTTCTTTATTCTTTACATATCCTTGTTGAGATCATCTAAAATACACTTTGACCTTTGTATCAGATGAATTAACGTTCAGCTCTAAAGTACATTTATAAGACACCTGAAGTAACTTTCCTGCTGCACAATTTCCTAATGGCATTTTCCATCTGGGCATTTCTCAAGGTATAGATTAAGGGATTTAACATGGGAGTTATCATGGTATAAAATACAGCAACTGCTTTATCAACAGGTAAGGTAGCTGCAGGTCTCATGTACACAAATATGCAGGGCACAAAGTATAAAACGACCACTGTGATGTGGGAGATGCAGGTGGAGAGGGCTTTTCGTCTTGCTTCCAAGCTGTAGGCCCTTAGGGCACGCAAGATGACCACATAGGAGACCAGCAGGAGAAGGAAGTTTAACAGACAGATGAAGCCACTGTTGGCAGCAATGAAGAGCCCTAGAGTGTGGGTATCAGTGCAGGCAAGACCGAGCAAAGGGTTCAGGTCACACATAAAGTGATCTATGACGTTAGGGCCACAGAAGGGTAAGCGGAAGATGAAGAGGATCTGTATGAATCCATGAAGAAAGCCTCCCACCCATGACACTCCCACTAGCAGCCCACACACCTGCCAGTTCATGATGTTTGTGTAGTGCAAGGGCTTGCAGATGGCCACATAGCGGTCATAGGCCATCACAGTGAGCAGGATGACTTCTGCACCTCCAAAGAAATGTTCCCCAAAGATTTGGGTCATGCATCCATTGAATAAGATTGTTTTCTTTTCATGGAGTGAATCCACAATCATCTTAGGGGCACACACAGAGGAGTAGCAGGCATCAATAAAGGAGAGAAAGGCCAGGAAAAAGTACATGGGGGATCCCAACGACGGGCTGGCAGTGATGGTGAGCACGATAAGCACGTTTCCCATCACAGTGGTGGTATAGATGACAAAGAACACAGCAAATACAATGTTCTGCATCTTTGGATTCTGTGTGAGCCCCAGTAGAACAAACTCTGTCACGTTGTTCCTGTTCTCCATGTGTTTCATGAAATGGTTTATTCACTCCCTGACAGTGAGAGAGTTAATTCTTAGGTAGGTTGATAAGGCCCTGAAACAGAAAGGGTCCAGGGCCCTGGAGGAGGAGAAAGATATAAATATTTTTTTTTTCTACATTGCTTTGTCTTAGTCACATAAAATGTTCTTTCTTAAACTGAGCTTTTGTGGAATAATCTTTAAAATTAACTTGTTTAAGCCCATTTTTTTTCCCTTAAACTGAGTTTTTGTGACAATAATTTTTAAAATAAACTTTCTTTAAGCCCAGAACTAATGATTACACAAGAAAACATCTCATCTGGCTCAAGGGTAGGTTTTTTCTTAAGCTGTGTACTAATGATTATGTAACAACAATGTATCTTGCTCAAGGACGTTTCTCCTCCTCAAGTGAACCTTCTGACTAATCTTGTTATCTTCAGATGTGTGTTGTGGGAGTGGGTCTGGTAAAAGTACATAAGGCCTTGATAAGACTTGATAAGAGCAGTCTCTGTCCCCCTTCTGATGTCTATGTTAGAAGCTTTCTCTGCCCTGTTTCACTGTAATAAAACTTCTACCACACAAAGGCTCTGAGTGATCAAGCCTGGTCCCTGATTCTGCAGCTAAATCCTCTTCTTCAGAGATCATGAATCCACCGTTCACTGTCCAAAGCTATCAAAAGAAAGCATAATTTTAATTTATACATTCTTAAACTTATTGAACTTCTTCATTCTCAGTTCAGTTCAGTTCAGTCGCTCAGTCTTTGGTACCTTCCATTCTTGTTTTCGCAGCTATAAAGTTAGAATAATAATATCCACTTCATAGATCAATAGTTGAGTCATTATGTATGAACACACCCACCTGCTATGGACACAAAAAAGAACTTTTAGTTACTTTTGTGACTGTGCATACAGCTGTGGGATAGGGAGAGTTAACATTTGGAGCAGTGATACAGCGGACTGTTTAACCGTGCTTCAAGCTCCAGAAGAACTGCTATCAATTTTACTCTCAAAGAAACAACAGAGGCTGATGTTATCCATAGCAGGTTTCCCCAGGAAGGGTCACCATATTTATACTCGATGAAACTACTGGTGATTTATGCTACTGATATTTGTAATTTTCTCTTTCATGTATGTGAAGTATAATTAAAATTTTTTATCCTTATTATTAGTCTTGATCATTAAATACGATGTTTCACGGCCAAGCATGGGGCCTGCTGCCACAGAGCTGGGTTCCTCAATTTGCTTACCCTCTTCAAGTCTCAAAATTTTCAAGTGTCAAATTCATGAATATCTTTTGAAAAACTGAAATGCGGATAAATAATCTTTTACTATATTTGAAAAGTGTTGAAAAATAATGAGTTANATATTTGTAATTTTCTCTTTCATGTATGTGAAGTATAATTAAAATTTTTTATCCTTATTATTAGTCTTGATCATTAAATAAGATGTTTCACGGCCAAGCATGGGGCCTGCTGCCACAGAGCTGGGTTCCTCAATTTGCTTACCCTCTTCAAGTCTCAAAACTTTCAAGTGTCAAATTCATGAATATATTTTGAAAAATTGAAATGTGGATAAATAATCTTTTACTATATTTAAAAAGTGTTGAAAAATAATGAGTTATGCATGTGAAGTAACAGATTAAAATGAGTATCAGCACTATTGAAAAACTTACCGTAGCTCTTCACATGATTTTAGTGATGTTTGAGTGTGTTCAGGAGCAGCTCCGTATTCAAACTAACTTCTTCTAGCAAGGAACTTTCAGTATAAAAGGTGTGACACTGGAGAAGAGCTTGTTACTCTGAAATGAACAGCTGTTAAGAAATTGTATACATTGAACGTGTATAAGTTTAGTATATCAATTATATCTCATAAAACCTGTTTTAAAAGATAAAAGGGTTCTTAGAATTTTAAATCTTTCCATCTAGCTTCTAAAGCCTCAAATGGTCTTCACAGAAAGCTTGCCTTCTGATTTTGAATTGAGAATGGGTTAACTGGAATACTATGGACAACTGATTTGAATAAATGTCAGTGGTTCAGCAGCACAAGAAACAATGTGAAGGAAGCGTATTCAGACGGTTCGTTCTGCCCGTGGTGTCTTGTTCTAGAGGAGAACAGCAACGCAGATCCCTTCTGCTTCCTCTATGTAGTCATAGATACTCAAAGAGGCTTTGATAAGGTCCAGGGACCTTGTCTTATAGCTGCTGCTCTCTCTCCTAGGAATTAATTATCTCCTTTGATGGAAAGGCTTTGTCCAGAAGCAAGTATTCTGGAACGACAGGGTGGAGAGACACGCACTGTGAAGTGGGCAATAGTTTTCCCTTCGGGTGTGTGCATGGGAGTTCAGTTACGTTTGACTGTGACCCCATGGAGCCTGCCAGGCTTCTCTNGTTACCAGCTTCCCCTCACAGAGACCCAGCCGCAAGGGCTCTAGTTCTCAGCGGCTGCCTGGACTCAGCCGACCTCCCTGCACCTGGAGGCTGCTCTCTGGGCCAGTTTCGTGGCCCAGAGGCCCTTTCCTAAGTTTGTTACAAATCGATCCTTGGACTTTCCAGCTCTTGTTGCCTCAAGGTGCTGAATCTCCTCATGTAGGTGTCCATTTCCTGACTTGGAAAAATGGAAGGTGGGTTCTTTACCTTGTTGACTGGGCTGCCAGTAAGCTCAGGGTTCTAGGGTGGCTTAGCATAGGCTGTGACTGTCCATAGAGATGTGGGACTGCTTCCTCCTCATCAATTTTCCTTCAGTTCAGTCTCTCAATCGTGTCTGACTCTTTGTGACCCCATGGAGTGCAGCACACCAGGCTTCCCTGTCCATCACCAACTCCTGGAGCTTGCTTAAACTCATATCCATCGAGTCAGTGATGCCATCCAACCATCTCATCCTCTGTCATCTCCTTCTCCTCTTGCCTTCAGTCTTTCCCAGCATCAGGGTCTTTTCAAGTGAGTCAGTTCTTCCCATCAGGTGGCCAAAGTATTGGAGCTTCAGCTTCAGCATCAGTCCTTCCAATGAACAGTCAGGGTTGATCTCCTTTAGGATGGACTGGTTTGATCTCCTTGCAGTCCAAGGGACTCTCAAGTCTTCTCCAACACTACAGTTCAAAAGCATCAATTTTTTGGCACTCAGCCTTCTTTATAGTCCAACTCTTACATCCATACATGACTACTGGAAAAACCATAGCTTTGACTAGATGGACATTTGTCAGCAAAGGAACATCTCTGCTTTTTAATATGCTGTCCAGTTTGGTCATAGCTTTTCTTCCAAGGAGCAAACATCTTTTAATTTCATGGCTGCAAAATCATCATCTGCAGTGATTTTAGAGCCCAAGAAAATAAAGTCTCTCACTGTTTCCATTGTTTCCCCATCTATTTGCCATGAAGTAATGGGACTGGATGCCATGATCTTAGCTTTTTGCATGTTGAGTTTTAAGCCACTGTTTTCACCCTCCTCTTTCATTTTCATCAAGAGGCTCTTCAGTTCCTTTTTGCTTTTGTCCTTGAACCTCAGGTGTTAAAACTTCAGAAGACAAGGGGATGGAAACCAAGGGGAGGTAGTTTCTTGATCCTCTCACAGGCCTGCTGAGGACCTCAAGGAATGGATTCCTGGGCCTCCCCACTCTCCATGGGTCCAGTCCACCCTGGCTGCAGCCCCATACCCTCTGACCCTGACTCTGGTTCCTTCCAGTCTTCCAGCAAAGGTGCAGATGGAAACTTTGGTACCATCCTGCACTAGTGTGTGTTACCTCCAGACTGGAATGACGGCCGCCAGGCACTCCCTCTTGGTCAGCCTCTTGCCTCCTCCAGGCAAGGGGTTGGTCACATTATGCCAGGGTTCTGCTAGCCTCAGAACCTTCCAACAACTCAAGGGGTAAGATTTGAGGTTGAGTTTTTAAACCAGTGAAGCTGATGGGAACTCAGAGGCCCAAACCCATTCAAATGTAAAGGCATGGGAACTCAGAGGGTGGGGCAGGGGGCATTTCCAGAGCAGGCCTGGTCAAGCCCCCTGCTCCCCAGCCATCCCCGGAATATGGAGGCAACCTCTCGTTCTGAACACAGCTGGAGTAGCTCAGTGTCCTGGAGGCTGAGAGCCTGGAGGAGGCGCTCTACTCTCCTGTACCCCCTCTTACTCTGTTCCCTCCCTCGCACCCCACCCCCCAACAGTGAGAGGACCAGGTTGCCTCTTCCCAGGTTGCCTCTGACGGGACAGAGTGCTTGTGGTCTCCAGGTGGGGGTCGTCAACATTTGCAATCCCTGCTTGGCTTGTGCAAGCGGCTCCTCCCCTTCCAAATTCCCACATCCCCCTCTCCTGCCAGGCCCGGGGCCAGTGGGTGGGGCTGGCTGGGGCCCAACTGGCCTTCCTCAGCTTATCCAGCCTTTCCTGCGTCTTGCCTTGGCCAAGGCCTGGATTCTGCTGGGCTCTATCGGGACACACCCTGTGCCAGTTGCTGGGCTGGGGGAGGGATGCCAAGTTTGGGCCCCTGCTTCAAAGTGCCCACTACCTAGAGGAGGAGGGGGAGCCAGGAGGCGACACCCCAGGCCAGCAGTTGCAGGGATGGCTTTGATGGCTGTGGGGTCGTTTCCCCAGGCTGGAGTAGACTTTCTGGGAAAACCTCCTGGAGGACTTCGGGTGGCTTGGGACTGCAAAGGTAACCTGACTGCAGGGTTAAGGCGCCACTGCAAACCAGGAGGGCAGTGGCAGCTCCGNCATCAATTTTCCTTCAGTTCAGTCTCTCAATCGTGTCTGACTCTTTGTGACCCCATGGAGTGCAGCACACCAGGCTTCCCTGTCCATCACCAACTCCTGGAGCTTGCTTAAACTCATATCCATCGAGTCAGTGATGCCATCCAACCATCTCATCCTCTGTCATCTCCTTCTCCTCTTGCCTTCAGTCTTTCCCAGCATCAGGGTCTTTTCAAGTGAGTCAGTTCTTCCCATCAGGTGGCCAAAGTATTGGAGCTTCAGCTTCAGCATCAGTCCTTTCAATGAACAGTCAGGGTTGATCTCCTTTAGGATGGACTGGTTTGATCTCCTTGCAGTCCAAGGGACTCTCAAGAGTCTTCTCCAACACTACAGTTCAAAAGCATCAATTTTTTGGCACTCAGCCTTCTTTATAGTCCAACTCTTACATCCATACATGACTACTGGAAAAACCATAGCTTTGACTAGATGGACATTTGTCAGCAAAGGAACATCTCTGCTTTTTAATATGCTGTCCAGTTTGGTCATAGCTTTTCTTCCAAGGAGCAAACATCTTTTAATTTCATGGCTGCAAAATCATCATCTGCAGTGATTTTAGAGCCCAAGAAAATAAAGTTTCTCACTGTTTCCATTGTTTCCCCATCTATTTGCCATGAAGTAATGGGACTGGATGCCATGATCTTAGCTTTTTGCATGTTGAGTTTTAAGCCACTGTTTTCACCCTCCTCTTTCATTTTCATCAAGAGGCTCTTCAGTTCCTTTTTGCTTTTGTCCTTGAACCTCAGGTGTTAAAACTTCAGAAGACAAGGGGATGGAAACCAAGGGGAGGTAGTTTCTTGATCCTCTCACAGGCCTGCTGAGGACCTCAAGGAATGGATTCCTGGGCCTCCCCACTCTCCATGGGTCCAGTCCACCCTGGCTGCAGCCCCATACCCTCTGACCCTGACTCTGGTTCCTTCCAGTCTTCCAGCAAAGGTGCAGATGGAAACTTTGGTACCATCCTGCACTAGTGTGTGTTACCTCCAGACTGGAATGACGGCCGCCAGGCACTCCCTCTTGGTCAGCCTCTTGCCTCCTCCAGGCAAGGGGTTGGTCACATTATGCCAGGGTTCTGCTAGCCTCAGAACCTTCCAACAACTCAAGGGGTAAGATTTGAGGTTGAGTTTTTAAACCAGTGAAGCTGATGGGAACTCAGAGGCCCAAACCCATTCAAATGTAAAGGCATGGGAACTCAGAGGGTGGGGCAGGGGGCATTTCCAG
This sequence comes from Raphicerus campestris, assembly GCA_006410735.1. Lineage (NCBI taxonomy): Eukaryota > Metazoa > Chordata > Mammalia > Artiodactyla > Bovidae > Raphicerus > Raphicerus campestris. Next base: position 1,977,728 of record SJYW01025441.1, read on the forward strand.
AGCAGGCCTGGTCAAGCCCCCTGCTCCCCAGCCATCCCCAGAATATGGAGGCAACCTCTCTTTCTGAACACAGCTGGAGTAGCTCAGTGTCCTGGAGGCTGAGAGCCTGGAGGAGGCGCTCTACTCTCCTGTACCCCCTCTTACTCTGTTCCCTCCCTCGCACCCCACCCCCCAACAGTGAGAGGACCAGGTTGCCTCTTCCCAGGTTGCCTCTGACGGGACAGAGTGCTTGTGGTCTCCAGGTGGGGGTCGTCAATATTTGCAATCCCTGCTTGGCTTGTGCAAGCGGCTCCTCCCCTTCCAAATTCCCACATCCCCCTCTCCTGCCAGGCCCGGGGCCAGTGGGTGGGGCTGGCTGGGGCCCAACTGGCCTTCCTCAGCTTATCCAGCCTTTCCTGCGTCTTGCCTTGGCCAAGGCCTGGATTCTGCTGGGCTCTATCGGGACACACCCTGTGCCAGTTGCTGGGCTGGGGGAGGGATGCCAAGTTTGGGCCCCTGCTTCAAAGTGCCCACTACCTAGAGGAGGAGGGGGAGCCAGGAGGCGACACCCCAGGCCAGCAGTTGCAGGGATGGCTTTGACGGCTGTGGGGTCGTTTCCCCAGGCTGGAGTAGACTTTCTGGGAAAACCTCCTGGAGGACTTCGGGTGGCTTGGGACTGCAAAGGTAACCTGACTGCAGGGTTAAGGCGCCACTGCAAACCAGGAGGACAGTGGCAGCTCCAGGCGGGGTTTTTAGTCTGGCAGAGGACTGAATCGCGGGAAACTCGGGTTCTTGGGCCTCAAGGAGGCAGGGAGACCAGCTTTGAGGCCACTGAAAAGACCAAGAGGGGAAGACCTAGGGGGAGCCCTGGGGACTTCTCAGAGCCAGCCGGCGGTCTCCCATCGGCCTCAGTTGAGCGTTTCTGGCCCAGCTGGCAGCAATCTTCCACCCTGGACGGCCAGAGTCCGGTGGTACTGGTGGGGCTGGCAGGATGGTCATCACAGCTTTGTCACAGTGGCCCCGTTAAGCTGCCCCCATCTATCCTTTGTTTTGTGTCATGCCCTCTGCAAACAGTCACTCTAATGGACGTGTGAAAGGCAGTGACAGACACGCTTGTTATTCAGGCAGTGCCCTCCAAACACCGGGGATGGGGGCTCTAGTCCAGGACAGCGTGGCCTCGGGGAACACCTCAGTCATGAGGCCAACGCCGTTTCAATCCTTGTGCAATCGGAGCCTTGGAGTACCCTGCACTCACACGCCAGGCGCTGCTGTTCACACCCCATGCTCCCCACCCCATGTAAGACCTGCGGCTTTATGGTTCCCAAGGCACGGAGTCCCAGAGGCCACAGCAGCGGGTCAAAGTCACCATTAGGGTCGATCTCAAAACTCAGGCTCTGGACCACTGCTCTACAGCGGAAATACACTTCTATGAGACCCGAGGGCCAGCATTTAAGCTCCTGCAGACTATTTTAGAAACACGCTCAGGCGGCCCTTGCTAGCTTCGGCTCTGGTGAAGCGGCTGGTGCTGGAGGGATGGGCACCCCTCCCCTCTCCCTCCTCCTCCCCCCTCCCCCCGCAGGTGTTGGCCCTGCAAG